>JAODLD010000094.1:443045-467935 GCA_026781065.1 Mormyrops boulengeri
TTTGTATAAGCAATGGCTTCAACACTGTTAATGATGGCAGACACAATCTGTATCTTTGCCACCTGTGTGAAACATCTACTCTGCTCCTTGTTTTAATCATTTTAAAACCAGAAATTAAAGCACCAATTTAACCCTCTATGGGCAATTGTGGTGGAAGTCTAGGGAGCCCCGGAAGGGACATGGAAGGAAAAAAAACTGAGTTAAAAAAAACAAGATGGACGTTAGATCACGCAAAGGTTTTCCTTCAAATGCTTTCTTTTGTTGAAAGGTATTACAGCCCGAGAACTGCATATAAAGCTAACTTTACCACCGTTTTGGAATTAAGGTTTAAACTCTAACCCGCTTTCTGGAATATTTCAGTGTGCATCTGCATACCCCCACATACATCATCAAGCGAGAATACCAGGGAGGTTTACCCGAAAGTGGGTTCAGGTTTAAACCTTAAATATGACACTGTGGTAAAGTTAGCTTTAAATTAAGTTTTGCGGTTGTAATATCTTTCAGCAAAAGCAAGCAACACACCCTGGTTTTCCAGATTTCTTTATGGGCGAATTTTAATTAATGGGCCCATTTCAGTGTTTACGTGTGCACTTAATGCTCGTTAGCCCAGCGGTCTTGCTTACTAGTTACTGGCAGTGAATGGACACAGTGCAATTATCAATACATATAACAAAGTTACATGATGTGCGTGCCCCCCCCCTTTAATACTTAAAGCACACTTTACTGGACATGTCTGTGTCATTTACTTTAATACTTATTAGCCTCATCTATTCCATATTTTGCACTTCAAACGGACAGAGTAGTTATTAGGGTTAACAGAATGCGAAAGTATTGAGGTTCTCACAAAAGTCCATTTTCCTTTTCCAACCATTGATTTTTTTCCCTCATGTCCCTTTCTGGGGCTCCATAGAAATCAGCAGGGCCTCAATTTATTATAAAAATATACGTTTTTATTTGTTCAACAACACAGCAGGAATAATGCGCATTGGTGAGTGACAGAAGCCAGTTGCTACGTGAGCTACCACACCGGTATATGTAGTGGGTCATTCGCTCAAAGTCCGTGTGATTCAACCCAGCCCAGCTCTGTCTCTCTCCATGATCTGCCCAGAGAGATAAAGCACTGTTACAGCAAATGGCAGGCCCTAACTTGAGTGCAAGAGGAGTGTCCTGCAGGACTGGTGTCCTGTTCAGGGTGGACAATCCTTTGAGGCAAATGCTTCCTGCAGTAAGCTCAGGAATACCACAGCCTTGGCTAGAAGCAGTTAAATTAACACTGGATCAGCCATTAGTTAAATTAACGCAAATTGAGTCGAACACAGTAAAAAGAGACAGCGGTATAAAGGTGTTCAGTGTAGCATGATGTCAAACATTCTCAAAGCGTAAGAGCTGAACTAGAGCAAGGAGCAGCTAACCATGTACATGTAACCACGTAAATTTTTTAACGAATAGAATTTATGTAAATTCTCACCCCAGCCTTTTCTTCTGAGGCCTTATCCTTCAACCTAAGTTTATGAGAACAAAAACCATCAGGTTCCATCTTGAATGGTTTGTGATCTAACATCTAGCATCGTTTTACCTGCCTACCCATCTGCTCCCCATACTGCCTCAAATCGGTGTTGATAAGAGAAAGACAAACATACTGTATCCCGAGGTACCTTTCACAGAAATGGAGGTCCTGCATCAATCTTAAATTTTGGTCCAACATGGAAGTTTCATTGTCAAAGAATATTCTGAAAGTCTAATATTTGATTTATTCTGTTTGGAGGACATGGAATCAAAAGCAAACAGTACACAAGAAGGTATATTTTAACAAAAACACTCTGTTGGAAATACCTTGCTAGTAAGTACTTTACAGTCACTGAACAGAAGTATGAAAAGACTTGTTAAATGAAACGTAAGTCAATTTTATTTTATAAAAGCATTTTACAGCATCTAGATATTATCATTCATTCAAAGTAATGAATCCTATTCCTTTAAAGAATATAAACACTGATAACAGCATTTCTTCAACCTTGCTATCACAGATGTTTTCATATCCCAGCTTCTACAGCACAGACTTCAACATCTTCCATTATCTCCATAGAAACAAAATGAAACATCACTTATGCCAAAGCTGCCCTGAAACATGCCCTAGATCAACACTATTCAATCCAACACCAAACAAACTGAGCCCATGTCTCTGGCCATTAATACATAAAAACTGCATAAGCTCCATTTTCCGACGTGGCTATAAAAAAAATCCCCCTGCTATAGAGCAGAATGAGTCCAGAGTCACAGACGCCGAACACATGTACACTGACCCAGCAGCCCAAACTGTTCATCACATCAGACTCATGCTGCGTTCCTCCTGCAAGAATCACACACTGATGCCAAACTCTGCTCTACAGCAGGTCCAGGAAAAGCCCGTGCGCTTGGTCTGAAGATGTATCAGGAGCTTGTCCGATTTCTTCAGTTCCCGCCTCTCTCAGCAAACCTTAAAATACTAGGACAAATCAAAAGACTGGAAAAATATTTTACTTTATTAAGATTCATGTACCAAATGAGTGACATTTCTTAAGCCTGATTCAAATGAATGTCACCCAGATAGCAAAACATACTCATGTTCCCTGATTGATTGTCTCTGTAACAGCTTGGCTCGCCACACCACTAATTAACCCTTTACGTTTTGGAATGGGGAATCTGTAACATTCTCCTTAAAAAAATGGGGGGATAACATGGCAAAATGCTGACTTACACAAAAGAGAAACATGAATCACATGAGTTATAGTCATGATACGCTCACAATACTGCTGCACTTTGGGATAACGGAACAGCAGATTTCTATTGCTACATTAAAAAAAAAAAAAGATATGAAAATCTAACTTATACAGGAAAATTAAATGTAACGTTTAAAGTTCACAATTCCAGATTTCATGTGCAAAAAAAAAAAATCCAATATGACGATTTGGTAAATTCACCTCAAATCTGAAGTTTTTTTTTTTTTCCCCTGGTCATTTTGCTGCTCACAAAGACTCTTTAAAACAAAGATAAAATGAAACCCATGGAGGATGGGGGCAGCAGAGGGCCGTGCCCCTGCCCCAGATGTCCATGTGGCGAGCCGTCATAGCCCCTTTTACCCTGTCTTGACGCAGTAAAGGTCCTTTAATGTCTTGAGCTCCTCAATCAGTGTCTTGTTTTGGTTCTCCAGCACGGCCACACGATTCTCCAGACACTTCACATACTCCTTTTTCTTTCGCCGACACTCACGTGCTGCCTCCCTTCACAGAGACAGAGGCCAGCAGTCAATGTGAACGTTAAACACCATCAAAGAGCAAAAATCTCCCACTCTGAGAAATGGTACCAGCTGGTAATAACAGTTCCCATAGGTAACGCCATTTCACAGGGCCATACATTTGATTGCATGAATCCCACTCCAAGAAAACCCCATTTTCCAGAGAAAAGGCATTTTTAACATGTTTTAGATAGACAGTAAATACTTAGCAGTTAATGGCTACAATTTCTGTGAGAAACAAGATTTCCTAAAATATACGGTAGAAGTGTTCCATTTATGCGAGAAACCTTAATTTGTAACAATCAGAATCATGCTAACAAGCTGGAATATAAACACTGTTTTTTAAGTTTTAGCTTTGTTTAGCCTGTACCCGAGGGATTCTGCTTTGAATGTTTCCCTACATGTATGATTTATGACTTGGGGCTGCGTGCTGTGATTACAGCATATATTACAATGAATGCTGTGGCAGCAAGCCTGCATCTGGTCATCCAGATCCCAGCCACCTCCAAGCTGTATGTGCACCAACCTGCAGCACTGCGCTGGGCTCTCAGGGCAGGCACAACTAATTAGCAGCAGTGAGCAGCAGCTATGGGAAGCACACACACCTGTTCTTGGCCAGTCGGATCTCTCGCTTTATCTGGGGGTCATCCGTCTTGGTGCTCTGGGAGGAGATGCTCACGGGGGAAGTCATGACCACCGTCTGAGGGATGGAGCTGGTGGTGGGTGCCGTGCGGATCTGGTAGGTCTGAACCTCCCCTCCAGCACCTGAAAGACACAACCAGTTTCAGAGTTCGAAGGTGAAATGTGCAAGTACTCTGAGGGCCTTAATGTACTCAGACTAAAAGGAGTTTGCCTTAGAGTCCAATCACTGTGCAAACTGTCCATTCACATAATTGACATCTCCTTAAGAAACACACAGGCGTGATCAGAGGTGGTGTGTGGAAGTCTAAGCTTCAGATGTCTCACTCACTCTGCACCACCACCTGGTTGCTGGGCACGAGAATCTGCTGGCCGTCAGGAGTCTGGGCATACTGCAAGATGGTAGCGCCTGGCTGTGCCGAGCCTGAGTTGGTCATGGTGAGTGTCTGCAGACCCTGCACGCCTTCTCCACCTGGCCCGGTCAGCTGGATGGTACCATTAGGTGCGATCGCAACTGTGGAAGAAAGACACTGTCACCCTCCTGGCATCAGCAGCATGTCACATATAGGCTTGCACACAGCAGCATTTATCCTGCTGTAAATCAGTTCTGGGTTAATATCTGCCAACCAAATTAAGAATAAATAAGAGCCTAAACAATACTGACTATATTTAGATGGTCTTTAGTTTCCGAAGACCAAAGCATGAAAAACAAATAAACTTTATTATAATTTTTGAACTTTCAGACATACGAACGAAGAGGACCATAAGTCCAAATTGTGTTCGATAGGCTCCCATTTCCTGTCCACAACAATTTTTTTTTTCCGCGCACCAATTCCGCCTAGTGCAACTTCTGGCCGCTACTCCCGCCGCACAGCAGCGTAGCGTGTGTACTCCCAGCATCCTAGTTCTTTGTACTTGCGTATACCCTTAAAATGATGTTGAATAACGACTTACGAACATTTCAAGTTACGAACGGCAATTCAGAACGCAACTCATTCGTAAGTAGAGGAGCGTCTGTAAAGTAAAATCATTCCAATCATGTTACAGATATAAGAATCAAAGGCTGCCTAATAGAAACCTAAATGTAAATACGAGATATTTTGCAAAATTTAAGAAATACATAGTTAGCAAACTTTTTATATTAACTTTCCTCAGCTTTAATTTTCCTGCTGACCTCTGAGTACATAGTGCTGATGCTATGCGTTGCTGGTATTAGAGCTGCACAGCATGCAGCTGCTATAATCTAGGGACTCAGCTGGGCCAGCCAGGGGGACTGTTTGGATATACAGATGTCCACTGTATGGCCATGCCCAAGGAAAACGAGCACACCAGCCCTCCATATGAACGTCAAAAAACCGGCTCGGAGCTAATGCTGAAATACTTACGGCTAGTTACATAGGCTCCCGTATGATGAGTCAGTACGTTTTTGATAATATAAAAGGACAATGAGGAAATATCTCACTCACTGCAGATTTGATATACATGTATTCAGTAATATTTCCCAAGTTACTCTACATATTTGCAGTTTATGATAGCATTAATGCATTTTGGGCATCACGCGAGTGTTTTCTTTAAATATCGAGTTTAAAACCATCTTACCAGTTTTTAAACATTGTAAAGATGTACTGCTAAACAGACTGTAGATGTCACTAAACTGCCAGAGATGTTACATTGAGGACACACATATAAACAGCCAGGCAGCATTTACTTAACCATAATGAGTGATTTCTGAAAGAGCAGAAAACCATAATAAAAGTGAGCCTTACTGTACTGGCCCGTGCTGGTCTGGTAGATTGGAGTGGGGACAGTCACGGTGGTCATGGCTGTGGATGCAGCACTCTCCTCCTCCCCCTCGTTTCGAGATGCCAGCTCCTCCGATGAAAGGTCATTCAGAATCTTCCTATAGATGATAGGCCAGTAAGCAGGGTCACTGAGCAGCTAGGGCTGTCCAGTCGCGTTCCGTGAGGGCCATGGTGTCTGTTTTCTACTGCACCTCAGCACTCAGTCCTTTAAAATAAGATAATCTGCTAACTAGTAACATTTTATTTGGTGTTTATGTTCATCCATCGGTCAACTAAAAACTGGAAGCAGAAAAATTTAAGATCTGCATCTGAAACACATATTCCTGAAGAATTATGCTGCACTCTGAGGATTCTAAAAAGATTATCATTCGGCCAGCTGATGGAAGCCAAACTGAGTAGAAATAACAGAACAAAGTATGTGACAATTTTGCAAGAAATGAAGATTGAATTCCATGTCCGAAACAGTGTTAGACAAAGTTAAAATCTTCGTTAAGAAAACCTTGATCCAAGTCATCCTGCCTGTATCTATAGTGGATATAAAAAGCCAGGCTTGGAAATTGAAGTACTGAACACCTCCTACAACAAAATTACACATTCCGTACCTAATATAATAGCTCATGTTTACAGATTATGTAATATATGTTTATTCTGTGCTTTTCTTTTTTATCCTCTGTAAGACCTAGAGTCACGTCGTGTCGTCTCACACTATACATGTATATTGCTGAGATGACGATATAGTTCACTTTGACTTTGAAGGATCTAGAACATGTTTGCAAGGAAGAGTAGTAAAATGTTACCAAGGTGTACTAAGCTGACACACTCTTACCCAAGAAGACTGAATGCTGTAATAAAATCCAAACATGCTCCAACAAAATATTAGCTTAAAGGATCTGGACACTTATGCAGCCAGGTTATTGCAAGTCTTTATTTTTTTCCACCTTATTTGTATAGGCTACAATTTCACATTAAAAGTGGAAAATGTTCCGACATGATTTATCTTCATTTAATTTTTTAATAATCGCAAAAACCTGCCATTATAACAAAGGTGTGTAGACTTTAAGTCCTCGTTAAGCCAATAAGCGTGTTTAAAGAAATTTGGTCTTTGTTCAACTAGGCCATGCCTAATTATGTCTACAGTTTGGTATCAGTCTAGTTGGCCAGCTATGCAAACCAAATTCAATTGTTAAGATACAGTGTCCCACAGAAACAAATCCCCTATGTTTTTCCCCTAAAATAATTATTTAACGTCTTATTTAGTGCAGGGATCACATCTGTGAATAAGGAAGGAATTTATTTTCAATGCCATAATTCTATTATAAATAAAAAAAATTCTGGCATTATATGTAGACCACACATGAAGCAATAGGTAACCAATTAACCATCAAATGCTTTGTAAGTTTAGTCATTGAACAGAATTTGTCCGAACGCCCATTGCTAATGCTGACCAAGAGGTATGATTTTCTCAATAAACAATGACTAATTCATCAATTGGGTGCCAAGACAATGACATCCCACAAGCTCTTGCAATTACCCTGGGTGAACGTCACCTGCTCTAAACAAAGGATTCTGTGCTGTCTTTGTAGCCTACTAAATATAGACATATGAGAGCATCATCAGAGCATCTCAGAGGGTCATATTACATTACAGAAATAAAATAATCAAACTATGGTGACATGACGGCGGTACCTGTAGGAGGGGCGTCTGGCTAAGAGCTCTCGGGACTTGTGAGATGAAGCGGCACTGTCTGAGGACTCCTGGGAGTCATCGCTATCCGACTGACCCTATGCAAGGAGCTTGGGTGAGATAGAAAGACAGGGGGAGAGCAGATTCGAAAACAGTCAACCTCTTATATGCGGTGCCCGCCTTACCTGGCTAACTTGTACCTGAGGGGACTGGATGACAGATGACTGGGCAGACTGGATCACCCCTTGGACCTGGAACTGACCCCCAGGGAGCTGCACCACAGTCACCGGGGAACCGCTGAGGGACATCTGCAAACACAGTTTCCCCCCTTCCTGTAATGCATAGCGCTTTCCTTCATCCGAGAGAGACACTATATTCATGCCATACAAAGCAGCCAATAACTTAATCTCCATCATTTTAGTTAAAACCAGTTGCAATACATTGTGCAATTAAAATGCACTTTTTCATGATGGAAACTCCTATATCATTATTCACCTTTTTCTACTATTACTGATCTATACAGGAAACTGCCAAAGTTTAAAGAAACAGCAACAAAAGTGCTAAGCCTCTATGAGTGACCAGATTCTCTTAATTGCAGCATATATTCTGCATGCGTGTCAATAAGTCAACTGAATAATATTCATCATGGAGAAATGTCATAACCAGATTTTGCTGATGGTGGTGAAAAAGATGGTAAGATACTTCATTGTCACTGCAGCGTGTACAAAGTTTTGCACGGCAACAGTCTTAAAAATAGCCGACAACACAGAATGAGACACCCGGTAAGGTTCGCTTGAGTTAGAAAAAGCTGACTAGGCTTGTCCTGGAATGTGCTTTACACGGTTTTAAAACTTGTCCAATAGCTGACCACTCGTGACCTGTGGAGACAGGCTTGACATTTTGGAAGATTCCACTCCAGCAGCATAGAGATGTTTCATGAGAAGTATTATCACTCAGAAAGGCTTTGAATTTACTGACATTATTGTTCTCTAAGGGCTATCCGTGTCAGGACAATGAATCCCAGGTAGCAGAACTACCAGAACGCCTTATAGCGGCTGAAAAACACCTGAGCCTCTACAGGGTTCCTCTGACATCTGGCACGGACGTATTCATCTGGTTGTTGAGACCAGAGTCAATGATGACTCATCCGACCATACGAATCTTTTCCATTGCTCAGTACACTACTGCCTGTTCTTTGTGTCACTTGCCAAAGTATATTTTCAGGTGTTATGAAGTATTTATGCACTAATACCTGAATACAGCATCTCTCTTCTGAAGTTCTCATCAGACCACACTTGTTTAAGCTATGTTCTCATGTCTTACACTAATGACTCCAAGGCACTTATCTGTTTCGCCTTGCACCCTGACCCATGTGTAGCAACCTAAAACATGACAGGATGCTATTTGTTTGCTTAACTCAGGAAACACCACAGTGTGAAAGCACCTGCTTTCTATGTACTTTGAATCTTTCAGAAAGACGGAAAAGACCTGACCTAAATCACTGGGGATTTTAATATTAAAGTGGTGTACTTCTTGTTCAACGGGACACCAGCTGCAGTACCACTTTAGAAGAACCCTGGTAATGGTGTGTTATGTGTTGCGGCGGCGGGGGGGGTTATATACAGAGACTGCTTTGTCCCTCGAAATGAATAGTTCATGAGTTGGTACCTCTTCCTCAGAGCCAACCACACAGAAACCTGTGATGACCTTCTAGCTCTGCAAAAGCCATTTCATTGGCTGCATAATAACTGCTCCCTATAAGGATAGCAAAAGGTATTCACTGGGTGGAGACAAGTGCATCTTGATTTAGAGGACAACTGGTGCTTTATGCAACTTAATTTATGAGTATGCATCATTTCTGAAAATCTTTATATACTTTAATGACTTGGGAGACCAAACAATACAATACCTAACAAATTAATAAGCGATGCACCAAAAGCCACGGCACAGCAGCTTACTGGAATAACAGAGATTCATGTTGCACTCTTGCACTTACCATTCTCTAATAAAACACCAAACTGAAAACTAGACCTACTGTTTTTTTTTTTTTTGCAAATAATGATAATGTAGATTACCAGTCTGGCCACAGAGTGGCGTTACACTCAGACGAAGATATAACAAGGTTCCCTTAGGGAGATGGGGTGCAACCTGTTCAGCCCCATACCTGCTGTGCAATATGGGAGATCTGGGAGGCGCTGATGGTGGTGGGGATGGTGATGGTCTGGGAATCGTTGCCATTGGTGCTGCTCTGCTGCACCCCCTCCATCATCACTGCGAGACACAAAACCCCATCAGTGCCTAAGTGAAGCTCTGCAATTCGCTGTCCGACAGCATACAATCCAGACTAAAAAAACAAAACAAAAAACTGACAAAGAAGCTCCCATCACCATCACCACCATCACTTCACTCCACTCCATCCCCCATTTTGACTATTTCCTGGTTGTTTAAGGCTTGCATAAAAAATTATTTCTGCTGGATGGGTTTCTTAAGTCCCCTGTTACTGAGATCACAACAGGAAATTCCCATCTGCTCATTTCCAAGGGTACGCTGGGAACCCAGAGGAAATCACTGTGCTAAACACAGGAGTCAAACACCCAAAAAGAATTGCAGGAAGTAGTCTCTCGGTCCCAACATGTGCATACATGTTCTGGCATAATCTGCTACTAAATGTCTTCAGATCACAGAGTGAAATGTATTACATTTTTCAAACACCTTACAAGGCCTAGCGCTGTCAAAAATTCAATATCCACACATCATACTGTGTATATATAACATGGCTTAACAGCCAATTACAAAGTTTTCGATCAACCTTATTTTACAGTAATGAGTCATTAAAAAACAACAACTTTCCATTCGTGAGAAATTCAGACAGTGCATTTTTTTTATTAATAGGTTTACCTTAAAACACAGCAATACGTGTAAATGTTACCAGTTTATTGGTTTTTAGCTTTTAATCGACTTTTAAAATCAACATTCTTTTTTATTATAACTTAAAGGCAAAACAGTGGTTTTAAATTAAAATTGGTACAATGACTAATCAAAAAAGTCCTTTATATTACACACTAAATCCATATATAGAAGATTTGTACATGTGTAACTACTCCCTGCATCTGATAAACGGACAGAACAAGCTTATTAAAGATTTGAGCCCTTATTAGCCGATTAGCTGTCTGAAACAAGCATGTATAACAATCTAGATCTCAGATAGCATCAGACACCCACTGCCTGCCATGATGACGGGTATGTCTCTGCGGCCTCCAACTGCGCAACACACCAGCATTTTTTTAGGCAATCTCCCTGAGAGTCTCCACAGCACATCCATCTCACAGTGGATGGTGCTTTGACTAATTATTGCATATTTTTCTGATCACACACATAGCCTTCGTGATCCTGTACTTTGCAGGTGACTATTATATATTTGGAAAAAGCGAGTGATGTTAATATTGCAAATCATCTTTTTAAAAGTCAGTGTTGCTGTCACTGGTGGATGGAGGAGGAAATGGTAAAACCACTGGCAGTGAGATCATGAGTCCTGCATTTATAACTTGCAAGTAGGGCACCATTCCTGAGATGGTTACAGTGATGACGTTGTTGGGGTTTACAATATGTCGTTATTGCACAAAATGAGCAAAGATAGTCACAAAACTAGAAATAGGAGTGTCCATTAAAAATCCCCAAATATAAATGTATCGATCAGAATTCAATTTAAATCAATAACATGATACTTTCACAATTCTATTCAATATTGCTCCAGTAACTGTATTATAGTGTTTTACATAACACGATCTTGCATAAGTACATCTGACATCATCAGAGCAGCATGTACAAAAGGTAACCCACCTCTGGTCACATCTAGCACTACTAAAATTCAAGCACATTTATTTATTTACATTATTTCCAATATGAAGCATGACGACGGGTACTAATACAAAAAAAATCCATGACATTTGGGTACATGCGTAGAAAGAGTTGACTGAAAAACTTTGACAGTTAATAATAACAGCTGATGCTTAGGTCCTTGTTACGTGTCTCTCAATGTTTATGAATATGCGAAAAAGTAAATGAATAGGCAGTCAGTTGGTTGTGTGACGGTGTTGGGAAATCACGCTAAGACAATTAAAAAAAAAAAATAAAAAAAACACACAGCATAACACAGACGACTTGACGTTGTGACAAGTAACACGTGTGTTGCAGACCCAGAAGATAAAACTGAAAAATATACACTTGTGCGTACATGTATTTTAAAGTAGACTGCGCACATACAAATCCCACCAAAAGTGATTTAAATGTATCTTTATCCCGCCCATACCATCGCCATCGATAAATGGAACATCTTGAAAAGGGTAAAGAGGCCTGGTGACACGATATATTAGGTTAGCTAACCTGACAAACCAACTTAACTATCAAAACGACTATACTTAACCCATACGATCCACGTTAAATTCCATATTACTTTTAAATGCTGATGCACAGCTTGACTCTAAAGAAATAACTAGCATAAAGTGGGAGCTACAAAGCACAAGAAAAAGCAGCAGCTCGGCGGTGTAAAGTGCGAATAACTCGTTGGCTAACGCCTTAAGGTTATGCGCGGGATCCCATCTACTCTGGAGCGGTTCCGGACGCCGAACTGGCGAGCTCACTAACAAACCTACGGCGCCTCACAAACTAGTCGCCCTTCTGCGGCACAGCCAGCGACTGTAACCCGCCTCGGCGAGCGAAGTCGCTCCGTGCGGCGCAAAAGCAAGTCACTGGCACGCAAGTGCCCGCGTCAACACACGTCAGCGATACGGGGAGCCATTAACACACCTTCCCCTTCGACAGCGACAAAGAGCCGGGAGGCAGCCGCCATTACAGGTCACAGCTGGAGCGAGCGGGACGCACGGCGGCGATGGTTACCTTCTCCACGGGACTGACAGGCTCTCGGCGCTGCCTTTGCTCCTGTTACAACAGGGATTGGAGTTTATCCGATGGGACGTCGTTTGTTGTGTATATTTTTGTGAGTATGAGTTAAGATGTTTTTTTTTATCTACCAGCTATTAAAAAAATAAAATGACTTTTTTTCCCTTCAAAGGGAAAGCGGCTAAGCTGCGCGCCTCCCCTGCGAGGACGCGTGACGTTTTTTTTCGCTACGTGTTCTGCGATTGGCGGAGAGCAGACGTGAACGCTCACGGGAAGGGGGTGGTGGAGGGGCGCGCTGCACATTTGCCTGACAAGTATCGCGCCTAAGAAGCAACTGGAGTTTAGGTGTGGTGTAAGAGGTTGTGTTTTATGCTACACTTTTCATTGCAGCACAGATTACTGGACGCTGATTAGTGTGCTTTATTTTCGCGTGGTGTCTTACTTGTGCTGCATGTTTGGAACGGTAATATTTATTAATGTTAATAGTCTGATCAAGCATCAGAATGGTGGTAGTCTGAGTATTTCAGAAAATGCTGATGTCCTGAGATTTTCACCCACAGCACTCTCTGGAGTTTACACAGAATGGTGTAGAAAAAAAGTCCAATGAGCGGTAGTAGCGTTGGGGTAAGCACATTGTTGATGAGAGAGGGCAGAGGAGAATGGATGGACTGGTTTCAGCTGACAGGAAGGCTAAAGTGATTTTAAAAGAATTCTTTACAACAGTGGTAGACAGAAAAGCATATCTGAATGTACAAATCGTCAAACATTGAGGTGGTTGGGCTGCAACAGCAGAAAACCACATCCACTCCTGTCGGCTATGAACAGGAAGCTGAAGCGACAGTTGAAGACTGGAAAAATCTCCTGGTCTGATGAATTTCAGTTTCAGCTGTGACATGCAGATGTTAGGGTCAGAATTGGGTGTAAACAGAATGAATCCATGGACCAAACTTGCGTTGTGTCAACAGTTCAGGCTTGTGTCACCACACACTTTTGTGACAGAGGTTGTTGTTAATGTCAGTTGGAATTAAATGCATACAAACCATAACTGAGTTCTGCCTAATGATTCTTAAATGTTTGCAAGGTCAATCCACCAAATGGTAAATCCATTTTGCACCTAAATGAAGTATTACATAAAATTATATTTGAATTTTTTATTTAAATAAAAAAAAATTAACGGACATGAATTATCGCGTCAGATTAAGAAATGTAGGTACTATAATTCTTGGGAAAGTTTAAGGCATTCAGTCATCACAAAAATGAACATGTCATCGAAGAGCCTTAAGACTATGACAGAAGACAAGATTTCTGGAGGAATTCTGTCTATATGGTTACCTGGACTTGGCGATGACTACACTGCACCTAATAATATAAATAAGTTTAAGACCTGTACAAGTGAAAACCATGGTGATATGTGGGTGCCCAGCTAATGATTTCTGGACTCCGGGAAGGGTGTTCATAAAAGATACCTCATTATGAAATATTAAACTTTACATTTTGTAGTTCAAAAGAGATATACTTTTGAACATTAATTTTAATTTTCCAGTTGGACATAAAGAGATGCCAATGACAACAGCACTGCAGCAAAATAAAAGCTTTTTATTTTATTATTTTTTTGCCATTTAAATATAAAACAGTTATCACCAATGTACAAAATGAAAAAAGGGATGGTTGGTTGGAGAGAAGGATGATGAAACACTTCCCTAAAATTCTCAACAAGAGCTAAAATGCTCCAAAGCCTTAAAGTTTACACGTGTACCTTTCCTATCACTGCAGTAGTCTTAAAATCCACACTGTTGCCATCACTATCAGAACCAGAACTAACCCAGGTTAAAGAAAATGCTTACAGCATAGGAACAACGCATACCCTTCATGTTTACAAGGGATATTAAAGATTCATGGGATTTATGATACTGCTCTCCTGGTCAAACGTTATTCCATCCAGCGTGGCGTACACCCCATGCTTCTTGACATTAGCTGACCCTTGTTGACCCAAAGAGCATATGCACTTGTGTTTTTAATCCACAAAACTGTTTTAGCTACATGAACATGCCCACCAGTGTAAGACGTCTGGAATCAACTGCAGTTATTTGTTGCATAGTGTTAAAAGCTGCACTGAGACATTGCAGCAGTTCCTGTAGGTGTTTCTGGCTGAACTGCACTGCACACAGTGTACTGTACATATTGTTTTTGTACATGGAATGACTTGCTGGATTTTTTTTTTTTTTTTTTTTTTTTTACAGCTGATGTGTACAACCAGAAATTCATATAAGAATGAAGCTTCCTGTCCTTAGATATTGCTCCTAATAAATTCACAATCTGCTTGCTTGTGCTCGGATTGCATCGGACTTGTGCTTTGTCTGGGAGTCGAGGCACGCCGCCGACTCCTTCCCCCTGTCTGACTCACGCCTTACACTCCGGGAAAACACGTGACCGCGACTCACACAATCTATGTCAAGCTAAAACCATCCCAGAATATCTGAAGCACACCCTCAACCGCTAACATGGAATGACGATAATGTAAAGGTGAAAGATAAGACAGAAAATTAAGCCCGGGTCTAGTCTGAAGCAGAATGACCAGGCGAGAAGCACCCAGAAATTACAGGGGTTGTGCAGTTCAGCATTTGCGAGTCTGTACATCATGGTAAAACAAACCTGTGAACTTGAATTTCTACTCAAAGCTCAAATAGGAACGTTAAAAGAACCCTACACTGCTAAAAGGTAAAGACGTCCCACAATCTTAAACATCTCTCTAAATATTCTTAATTATTCAATATAGACTATTTTACATGACAAATGCATACACATACAACATATCTTTTCTTAAATAAGGAAAGGCAAAACAAGCACCTATACAGTCTACAATGTCTACAATTTTCCCTTGAACCCAGAAGAGTTGTTACTGAGTTTCAGTGGATATCAGAAATATCAACAGCATTTTCTATGTTTTCACCTGTTTGAAACTATGGAAAGAAGACAACTTTAAATTCCGCAAAAACATAAATGGTTAATTACAGCCTGTGGTTGAACAAAACAGCTGTTAAAGCAGAGCACCCACTGTTGAAGAGGTTATAGTATGGCATGTTGCCAATCATTACATCACACACTATTTTGAGTCATTCAAAAATAATTATACATAATAGAAATAATATACAACCAAAGTCCTTTTGGCTCTTTCCTCTTCTTCTGGTTGATTATAGGGCTTCCACATTCAAAACAAAAAATTAGGCTGTATGTGTGATTAGCAGACCAGTTTGTATTGTCTTTAGATATAGGCATTGAAGGTGAGATCAAACGAAAAATATCTAGCCAAAAGATGGCACAGTTTGGCAAATTACTGACTCCTGACAGAGGAATCCCCCTTTTTTGCACTGGGTTTGACCTGAGCCCAAATATCCCATTCCAAGCATAATTCCACAGGGTCTCCTTTTTCTCAAGCTGTATTCATCCATTACTCACACCCAGGGAATCCCTGTTCGCAGCAGACACTGTCCCTGAAGGACCTGCTGGACCAAACAAATTCTTGACGATTAACCACACAATACAGTTTGCTCCCCAGAGGAGACACTTGATGCATGGATTTAGGAGAAGCACCATATCCAACAAAAAATAAACTCACTTCAGATCTCTCTTCTTCAGAACAATGAGTGCTTATGCTTGGATGAAGGAGCGTTGGAGACTGTCAAAAGCACTAAGTAAACAAATGAAGGTGTTTGTCCAATGTCCTATACAGATTAAAGTGAAAGACCAGTCCAACTACACAATTAAACATTCTCAGGAATGCAGAAATGTGAAAGTGATGTGAAAACAAGTAAAACTACATGGTAATGATATATGTTCAGTAATTCACTAAATTCACATATTTATTCAATATATAGTAAGGCACTGACACCCTACAATCGCAATGGTGCTGGTTACATGTTCATACTGGACCTTCCAATGTTTATTTGGGTTTTATTAAGTTTTATTTGAAAGTGTGGCTTATGTTAGTCATACCAATCTCTTTTTTGTTACCAAATTATTTCAAAGGATCAGGCTCCAGTGGAGGGTGGGGGGTCAGCTGAGACTGACTGACACCTGTCCCATTAACCCGGGTGATTGAAACTGCCGCCCCCCATTTTGAGATGACCCATTTTGATCACCAACGATCACAGTAAATTAAATTTAAAAATTAAAGCCGTACTATGGACTATGCTTTAGCATCCATGCAAAATGCAGTGTCAGATACCTTTTATGTCTATAATCACTGAAGATGCCTTATTTGTAAATAAGCAACATAAACATGTTAAGACTGGTTTGTGAGATTGAGAGTTTCAGTACAAAACCAAATCGTATCACAGGAACCAAAGTGAGTTCAAACTTAGTGTTTTGACTAGTAAAGTGCTTTAAAATTTTAGAGCAATATAGTAAAACCATCTCAATTGTATGATGCCTACAGTGGGATCAAAGTGGTATTTTTCATTATTACCATCAGCACAAATAACCATGACTGATATATATATATATTTTTTAAAAGCATCAGAATTTCTACCTGAAAGCTATGGTAGTGGTCTGTAAACGCTGTCCCATGCCTCATCATTTAATTTTCACAACTTCTGGGATCAGTTACAAGCATCTATTCCCTAAGTTTGCCTTAAACTACAACAGGCGGAGAAGACAGCTTGGAGGATGTGGCATTCAGGTCATTTAGATTTCCAATGAAGGGCTTCTATGGTACCACAGCTGTCCTGTGTTCTGGTCCGGTAGGTTACAGAAACACGATCAGTAGCGGGGGAGATAAGGGTGCCTGAACACCTGCCCCTTTGCCCCACATTTGAGGTTCCGAGTGCCCCCCTAGTTGGTTAAATGTACCGATCACAGACGAAGTCAAATTTACTGAGGGGGACAAGCAGCTAAGCACCTACCCCTTGAAAAGTCACTGCGTGGCACTGATGAGGATCATTTTCATTTTTAAAATGTGTTTCCCACTTAGTCCAATAAGGCTTCTCTAAGGTTCAGGTATTTATATGCCAAAGTGTGAATAAAGTGCATAAATCGATCACAGAACTTACTCTGCAGTTACGCCCCTTTGGGGTATCACCAAATGCCTGTTTTTGTTATTGTTGTTGTTGTTTACTACAGTGTTTTCACTCCCACCATTCTATGTTCCTTCCTCCTCCCAAACAGGTTATTCACAAATAGGTCAGTCATCCAAATATTTGCGGTCAAGTATAAGGTCAGTCAAGTAATGTTTGCGCAACAGTAAGATGTACAAGTTAAAAACAACTAAGTAACTGCAGTGTCTGACTAAAAATATGTAATATCCACACTTGTAATTATACTACTTTGCAACCCTCGACTCCTTTTCGCTTAACTGAATCTTGCAGATAAGAATCCCCCCACCACAAAAATAAGCTCAACATAAATGCAAGGGAAAAAAAGCTGAATATAATAATACATCCACACATTCGGTAAGGCAAGGTTCTCTCCTCATCTGCTGATAGACTTGACTTTGCGTGTGTTTCGACCGATGCCTTACTCACTCACACACAGTGTGGATCGACCACTCCATCTGTCAGACAACGCTTGGGACGACACAGATTACACACACACTTTACATAAAAAGACACAGTTTGCAAGTTAGTCCGCCTGAGTCTGTGTAGTGTGACACCTGAATGACTAATGTCCATGTTCAGGATCATAAGGATGATGACGAGGGCTCTGTTCACACGTCAGGATATCATTTAAAAAGTCATCGGTTCACCTCCCTCTCGAAGAATCCGCATAACGAGCTTGTCTGTGCTTACAGGCACGCGGAAGCAGGCCGTGACGGCAGGCCTAGAAGGGTCTGAAAAGTAATAACAGGCCAGGAGCCGTGACAGGGCTTCGATGAAGATGCTATGGCCGACGGTGATTGGGAAAGCAGTCTCACCTTCATTCCTCTGGGAACAAAACAGGGGGGCATTTAGGGAAAAGAGGGAGGAAATGATACAGAAGTGAGCGATGCTGAATAAGGGAAAAGCAAATGGAAAATAGATGTCCACTGTTCAGGATGTGTGTGGGATTGCCCAAGTGGGAGGAGTAAGTGAGGGAGGGAGTCATGACACTCATCTCTATGAACAGAAATACAAGCTGCCTCTCCCACTACTTCCCCTTTCCTCTTTCCTCCAAGGCCCATCTGCATCCTCCACCTACAAGGACCCCCGAGTGTGGCGGCTTCACTGAATCGGAGGCAGGGAAGTCTGCGCGTGGGCCGACGGGGTGAGGGATCTCGATGGGATCCCAACCCAAATACACTGCACAGTTCATCCAGTAAGCTGTTATGAGGTGTGTGGTTTTGATGGCCGGCTCATCGACGACATGCCTCCATAGAGACACGCACACATGCACACGTACATGCTGGGACCATGAAAACCGTGCCGTGTGTGGAATGGTGGGGGGGGAGTCGTCAAAATCCCCCTATGGAGCACCCCCCCCAGAGAAGCCCAGAGTCGTCTCCATGCAGCCAGGCTTCACATGTTGTAGGCCACGTAGATGGGGTCCAGCTGGTCGGCCAGGAAGGAATCTCTCAGGTGCATGCGCTGCTTCTCGCCCCGGGAGTTGATGGGGATGACACCAGGGTCCACGATGACCACCACCCCCACCACCAGGTGGTGCTCTTCCAGAACCACGTTGGTGACCAGCGGCACCAGGTCCAGCGCGTCTTGCTCAGAGCCACAGAGTTCTGACACCACCACCAGGAGATTGGTCCATGTGAAGACAGCACTGCGGGAGGGAAAGACAGAGCGAGAGAGAGCGAGAAAGTGTCATCTTCATCATAACCGAGGCGGGGTGGGGGGGCGGCTCGTTTGTAGGAGAGGGGTGCCTGCAGAAGTCACCTCTCGCCTATGCTGCGGTGAGCGCGCGACACCGACGTCTCAATGTCCACTGGGTGGTAGCGTAACCCCCTCAGCTCCAGGGTCTCGTCCAGGGATCCCACCACAAACAAAGCATCATGACGTTCTAAGGAAATAAAGGTCACAACTGAACCATTCTTTTCCTTTACTGCTCTGCTCTGTTCTGTTACTCAATAACTTCACCAGATTTTTTTTGAACAGTTCTAACAATTGACTAACAAAAGAGACAAAACTTACACTTTACTCATTTCACACAGCGTTCTCTTATTATAAGAGTGACTAGGCGACACCTTCCTTTCTGAAGCTGATGTTTCAATTCATAGCTTTGCAAGTGAAGTGTGCAAAATTTCAGCTCATTTTGCCTTCACTAAGACACGGTACTTTTCAAACTGTTGTTGGTTCAGCTCTTCACATTCTCATCCCACTGACCTCCGCTGGCATCCAACAGCTCTGTCCTTCTGACAAAGCCCAGGTAGCCGGTGCGGGCCCACAGCGTTTGCGGGTCGCCAAAGCTCAACCTCAAATTGAAGTGGTCCGCCTGCAGGTTCTCCTCGCCGTAAATGGTGTAGTAGCCACTGGCACTGTGAGGGCTGTTCACCCAGATCTGAGACCGAGGGCAGGGGGAGATGGGTTAGTCAGTACAGTAGGGGGCACTGTAGAACACTGCAGGATACTTGGGGGGGGGTACAAAAAAAAAGCCAGGTACCAACCCATAGACGTCACTGAACCGTACTCACCTCTCCAAGATGGGAGTCTCCCAGCGGGCCCTGAGTCTCTGGATTCACTATAACCACACGCACTCCTGGGAGGATCTGGGAGGAGCCATGTGAAAAAAAAACACACATACACAACCCAACTGGATATCAAGTCAATGAATATAGTCTTTAGTAGGTCACTGCTCAGCAAGCTGAGGAATGTGTTCAAACAAATCAGTGGAAAGCAGCAGTGAATTCTGGCTATAACATGGCCACCGGGCACCAGGGTCACTCCCTGGGAGACTTACCGTGCCCGATTCCATGAGCGGAAGGCTCTGGGGGGCACCGCGCTCCACCAGCCGCACCCTGGAAGACACACGTCACGGTCAGTACCTTCTATCCACCCTATGTTAACCCCCCCCCCCCCCCATCCCATGTTGCCCCACCTGTCGTGCCGAAGGGATTTCATGTCCACATAGACAGTGGAGGGGTCAGGTCCAGTGGTGCCCTGGTGAAAAGTCATGGAAGAAAGACTATCATTGCACCTGGTACTGGCATAGCTGGGGTATTCAATTTGATGGGGTAAGCAGAGTGGGCAAATAAGAGTGGGCAAGCAACAGTGTACGGTGAATCACAACATCATGCACCAGGCGGCCGGCATCTACCTGCAGACAGATGGCCAGATTGACGCGGGAGCTGAAAGCTGTACTGACAGCACGTGGGGACAGGCCCAGGTCCTTAAAGAGCTTAGAGAAAGACTGGGTGAGTGCCAGGCGGGGACGCTCCTCAGCGACCACCACGCAGCTTCTTACACACGTCAGGTTCACGCCTCGGGCCTGCGCAAGACAAAGAGAGGACAGGTCGGGTGAAGCCGAGATGAGATGGCGTGGTGCTGTCGTGCCAAATTTCTTCCGCCTGCCTGATTCCTTCTGCCTGTGACGTATCGTTCAGCTGTTAGACCGATGATGCAATCGTGATTTTGCAGTTTCAAGGTACCCTGAAAGTTTCACGTTCACCCATACCGCTGCAGCAAATTGGCATCAATAAACTGTTTGCTAATGTTTTTTAAAAAGTGTTTTTATTAATTAAGAACTTTTGTTTAGTTCGATAGTATAAGTAACATATTTCGTTAGTTTATTAATGTTTATTTAGCTCGATAGCAGTAAGTTTTATCTATTACAACAGCATATTTAGCTCGATAGCAACGTTTTATTGGTTATTACGTACATAAAATATGTTCACAAATGTTTTAAAGGGTGTGTTTGTATTAATAAAAAATCATTTACATTTAACTTGATAGTATAACCAACATGTTATTAGATTAGCAATGAATATTCCAATCTATAGTGAAATGTTTTCTAAACTGGTATGATTTTATTGCCTCAGCAAATCCACACATTTAGTTCAAACACTGATTATGTTTTATTGATTATAACTCTATATTTAGCTGTATAGCAACATGTTTGCTAAACTGGCATGATTTCCATAATTATTACTTTGATAAATCTACAATATTAGGGATTTCACTTTGCCAATAAGTATTTAATTGCAGGCCTAAATGTATTATCACTAAAGAGCTGAACATACATCAATAACGCAATAAAATTTAACCTAATATACATTATTAATCTAATAAAACATGTCAGTGAGACAATTCTCATCGAATATACAATTATAATCGATAAACGATAAATGTTGATCAACTAATAAAATATATCACTGTACTATCAAGCTAAATGCAAAGGAGTTTTTAATAAAAACTCACTTTTTGAAAAACATTAGTAAGCGTAGTTTATTGATGCAAACTTGCCGCAGCGGTAAGAGTGAACTTGAAACTTTCGGGGTACCTTGAAACTGCATCATTGCGTTTGCATCATCGGTCTAACAGCTGAGCAATACGTCACAAGCGGAAGGAATTTGGCATGACAGCACCATGAGCATAGTAAGGGTGTAATGACACAGTCTACACTCACAATATATTCAACAAAATTAGACTGGAAAACTAAGATCTCACAGTTCTTATTTATTCCTTAATAGGCATGTATATTTACAAAAAAGCTCTCCTTTTTTCCTTGCAGTTTTTTCCCTATTCTGCAGGACTCCAGTGCAAAATGCAAAAACAAAATCTCAAGGCAAACAGATTATGACCCACCTGCATTATCATTAATGAATGATTTCGTGCCACAGTGCATTGTTACACCCTTACTGCATAGCTGGCCGCCTCACCCACCTTGAGTGCCTCCGTCTGGGTGCCCAGGCCCTTGGTGCACAGCTCCATGACGGAGTAGGAGCAGAATGTGTCCCGGATGCGGTACTGGCTGAGAGTGCCAAGCCAGAGGGGTAGTGAGGTCTCTAGCTCCTGAGGGGGGATCAGGATGGACTGGTGCCCAGAGTAAACACTGCATGGAGGGACCGGGAAAAAGTGGAAGCATTATCCATCCATCAACCCTTAACAAGGTCATGGTGGGAGCCTATTCCATGCAGAAATGGGTACATGCAGGGATATACCCTGGACCAAAGGCCAGGCCATTGCAGAACATATGCATACACACCCCCTACTGGCTATTTAGAGACAGCAGTTAGCCAATCAGTTCTGTGGAAACCAGAGAACCCAGAGGAGAAGAGATCTGCAAATGCCTGGCTCTGGATATGTGAGGCCACAGTGCCACCCACTGAGCCTGGAATAATTCACCCATTCATAGTAAGCCAGCACTGAGGTGGACCACAAGAAAGAACAGATCCTGCCTGAAAAGTTCAACAGCATGTCCGTGTTCACATGCGTCAGTTTACCTGCAGAGGCACCAGAGCACAAAGCCCAGGCCGCAGTAGGGGTCCAGGCAGATGGCGATTTGCCGGGATGAGTAGAGCTCACACTGAAGCTTGATGGAGCGGCACAGGGCGCTGACAGCAGCATGAGAGATCTGGGGGGGTGGAGCAAATCTGATTAGTGCAAAACAAGACCAAACAGATTAGCATAAGGCTGGAATTGGAGGGGGGCTTACTTTGACCCCTGTCAGCATCCCTGTGGTGGACACACTGAAGTCTAGGTAGGCCAGCATCTCCGCAGTGGGGGGTTTGTAGATCTGGGGAGGGCGTTTTCGTGGGAGGTCGTCTGTGGGGGGGGGGTTCTGTCAGGGAGCTGACATGGTGGCGGACACACAGTCGCACAGCCGGGTCGCTTACCTGTGTCTATGATGGTCGGCCATGTTTTTATGTTGACGGCTGAGGAGGCCTCCTTGGAACGAAGGGTCTTCATGAGATTCTGCGTGGTCAGGATGCAGGCAGCCTTACTGACCTGGGATCAGTACGGGGGAAAGGGGATAGCGTGGGGATCTCATCTGAACAGGTAGTCACGTGATGCACGGTGACACATGCAGGGACACAGGCCGGGACACTCGCAGAGACACGGGCAGGGACACTCGCAGGGACACGGGCAGGGACACTCACATAGATACGGGCAGGGACACTCACAGAGACACAGGCAGGGACACTCACAGAGACACAGGCAGGGACACTCACAGAGACACAGGCAGGGACACTCGCAGGGACACAGGCAGGGACATGTGCAAGGACACACACAGGTACACGTGGGTGCTTACATCAATGATCATGCGGACAGTAGGCAGCGTGGCTGCTAGGTTCTGTGGATGGGGGGGCCGCACTGTGACTGGGACACAACCGGCATACAGGCAGCCATAGAAGGAGGCGATCAGATCGATGCCTGCGGACAGGAGGTGAGGACAGCATGAGTGACAGCAGGAGGCAGGAAGCCGGAACCTGCCGTCATCAGGAAACACCATGCTGCCATCAAAACAGGTTCAAAAACGCTACTGCTGCAGAACCACGGAGCGCCCCCTGGAGCCTCCAGGAAAATGTCTGTCTCCCTGTGTGGACGAGGTGCAGAGGCTAGAAGGGCTCACCGGGTGGGTAGAGTAGAACCACGTTGTCGCCTGTGTTGAGGCCTCGCTCGGAAAGGGCTGCCGCAATCTTCTCAGCACGTTTATGCAGCTGGATGCATGTGGCCGTGCAGACAGCGACACCCTGGCAAAGAGCACAGAGCAATAAAAGGGTCAAGGCTAGAGTATACTGCCACCTGTAGGTAACAGAAGAGTGTGCATCACTTTACCATTATCAAAATCTCAGATTTAGTGGTAATGTTATTATTATTAAAACTTTCAGATTAATAGTCAAGTTTTGGTGACGCTACGTTCTGTTACTAAAAGAGAGGAAGAGAGATGGAGAAAGAGGGAGAAAAAGAGAAAGAGGCCATCTGAAAGTGGGACCTCAGTTGAGTGTCTCTCTCTCTTCATAGTTCACCTTAGCATTGAGGAGCACGAACAAGGTGTGGTCCGGGTCGGTCTGAGCTCTCCACTGCAGGGCCTCGGTCAGGAACTGGTGCTGAGGGACCAGGACAGGTGGCCAGTGAACATACGCCACACATCATCACCCTGGGCAATGGAGTCCATCTGACTAACCAGATGCTAACAAGGGTTTGGGAAAATTTGGATTTCAAGCAGCAGGTGAAGATGGAGGAGAACATATGACCTATTCAAAGTGCTTGGGCTGCTTCTGCCCCCTCTGTCAGCTTAACGTTCAGGCTCTGACTCAACTACAGAGTTACCGATGCACGGCGAGCCGTGCCTGAATACAACTGGTACAGGCCATTTTGACTTCGATACGTGCTCACTTTCTATGCGGGAATCTTGCTCCTTCTACCATCCAAGTGAAAACTGAACGCTGCCAAGAAAGTGATTTCTGTTGTTTAGAGGGGTTAGACTGTCGGAAATCCATTTGGCCTGCCGTTTATAATCACCAGCCATAATTGCAGAATAACAAACAGTTCAATTATAATCAGAGCTTTCACTGCAAACCAAAAGGTCTGGTATCAAAATGGCCTCCGACAAAACAACAGAGCAAATGGCACAATGTACACATGCAGCCTTAAAGAAATGGAAGCAGGATCAAAGACAGCCAAAGGGGGATTGGAGAAGAGCCACACGTAGAAGGGGCCAGAATTTACATGCATGGG
>JAODLD010000094.1:487640-510037 GCA_026781065.1 Mormyrops boulengeri
ACACACACACACACACACACACACACACACACACACACACACACAAACAAACAAACAAACAAACAAACAAACAAACACACCGTTGTCACCTTAAACGGTTACAAGCAGCCAGTGTTTCACACAAACTGATCACAGAGAACCGCGCGTTTTTTAACAAAGCCAGCCAGGGAAACACATCCCAGTTAACAGAGCTTACACACAAACAAACAAAGGCTATTTTTACCAGTATAACAGGGAAGAACAATACGCACAGTGACACATTAACTCGATGACCTACCAGCGTGACAGGAATGCTGCATTCTGGGATACACATGCAAAGGTGTGCATTTTTTTTTATTGAGAGATATGCAATGGAACAAAAAATATCATCCAACTCAGGCCATATTCTCTGATATTGTAGTTATTTTTATTTGAGTTCATCTGAACATCAGTCAATAATAATACAATTCACCCATGGCTGCTGTGGTGTTCAGGGCTGGGAATACACTGTACACACACAGCAATGGGTCCAAAGGTTACATCAGATGGTGGTTATGATGAAACTGTGAAAGGGAAGGTGCAAGGTTTAATGTGGATCTCGTCCTTCAGATGAGACGGAAAACCAAGGTCCTGATTCTCTGAGGTCATAAAAGATCCCCGGGCGTCTTTCAAAAGAGCAGGGCTGGTACGCATGTCCTGGCTAAAACTGCCCGCTGATGCCCTTTCAAACGTGCCCCCCTAACTATCCCCTAAATCGAATTTCACATGCCCCTTCACCACCTTAGTTACTGTGTGGTGAACGTACGGGCGCAAAATGGCTACTGACACATCATCCAAGTGGGTGCTACACAGTGGTGGTGGCTGAGGTGGCTCCCCATTGGTTCTGTAAAGCACTTCAGGTGTCTTGAAGAGTGCTATATAAACGCAACATTCATTTACTTAAAATTCATTAGGGCCGTGGGAGGCTCTGTGATGATTCACCTAGCAGACGGACAGCAAACAGAATGAACTGGATCAGCGTGCAAGCTAGAGATCCAAGGAGAGCTTTACAATGATGATAACAATAATAATAATAATAATAATAATAATCTTTATTTATATAGCACTTTTCATACTTGAAATGCAGTTCGGTGCTTCACATACAGGATCACAAAAGAAACACAGCCGCCAGCCAGTTTCGGGCCTCTGACATCATTGAGTGTGTTTTAGAGATGCGTCCAGCGAGATCTGCTTCCCCCAGGTCAGGGAACGCAACAGTGACGTGACAGTGACCGTCACCAAGCACTGGCCCGCTATTGCACACCCAGTCAGCGCACTGGGACACATGTCAAGCCACAGTGCAGGCTGGTGCCCTGATGGGCATATGACACAGGTGGAGGTGGAACAGACCGGTTGCCAGGAAAGTCCAGGCCAGAAGGTATCTAGACCGGAGCTGGACAGGTTAACATGTGACTTCTCATCCAACCACATCTGCCTGGAAACAACCGTCTTGAACAGCAGCTTGGGATATTAATAAACCGTTATCAGTTAATGCATTTGAGAGAGAAGCCCACACAGGTCACCCTCCCCAGAGCAAGAAAATGCAGACTTAAGCCAAGGACCGGAATGCCAGGCGATTTTCCGGAGACTGAAAGCAAATCCGAAAACTAAAAACGAGGGGAAGGAATCCCCAGGTCGGTAAAAAAAAACCGCAAACACATGCATCAGGAAACCTTGTGAGATCACGTGGCAGTCTGCCAGAGCACTCTCCCCTATCCCATTGACCGACTTCCTGGGCACCCCGCAGACCACCTAGCATCCCCAGATGTGACGTCCTCTAGTGGCCAACAGCGTGAACTGCGCCAGCGAGATTCCACACTGAACGTCATCGGCAAGCCTGAAACCCATAGTCACGACAACCTGCTTGGATCAGGTTGGATGAAATATTTCATACAAAATGCAGCACATTCATTTAAAATATTGCAACATAAAAATTGGCCATTGGGATATACAATGATATTTATTTACTGTACTGAAAAAAAGTGTGGTGACTGCAGAATCATACATCGCCAGAGGGCATGGTAGTTAGAGAAGCCTTGTAATGCACATGTACAACAGGACGTCACCATTACACAAACCTCCGGCCCTCTGAGACCTGACAAACTCTTCAGCTTTTTACCTACATACCAAAGATCCCTTCTAAAGGGCCCTCACCGTTTCCATCGAATTACATTTAAATCGCAGCAGGACTGCTCATTCTGTTCCCACATCTTTTCATTCAGATGGTTTTGTTACTGACTGCGTTTAGCCGGATTTAGCCAGTAGCTCCGCTTCACATTTCCGGGCCGCCAACACATGGAGTCACGATGGCGGGGGTGGGGGGGTGAGCAGAAAATGCTGTGACAGCAGACCGGCTTCACTGCGAGAAGCGAACTCCCACATGCAGAACCGCTGCCCCGCCGTCAGAGCTTCACAACCTCCCAGGATCAGACCCTGACCTCAAACCCCCACCCCCTCAACCAGCTGGCCCAAATAGCAATTAATGGGGCAGGATTAGGCCAATCCTGTGGGGGGGGGGATGGATCACATGATCCACTTGCTGCTCTGAGTTCCCGATTCCTCAACAATTGGGGGGGGCAGCTTATGTGCCACGATTCAGTACAGCGGGGTTAGCGGGTGCAAGAGACGTGGGGGATTAACAGTAGCGGGACACGAGCAAACTGCAAACGAAAAAGTGAAGGAAAACCATGACTCTCAAAAAAAACAAAAAACAAGAAAAACAAACACGAATCCCGTTGGCCTGATCAGTGACCTTCAGGGTCTCGTGAAGATGCCAGCTCAGGATTTTAAATGGAGGAGGTATCAGAACGTAGAGGTGCGATCTGAGGCCCGATCTGAAACCCAAACAGCATGACGAAATGGAGCGTGTTTTACCATCACACCATTTGTGTTTCGGAGGGAGAGAGGGAGAGAGGAGCTGGGGGGGGGGGGTGCGGAGCACAGATAACAGGCGGCACAAAGGCTAAAAATAAGCTGAGGGACCCGGCAGCCACAGCGCACAAGCTGGGCACCGCGAGCGAGCCTTTCCGCATGTACGCTTGCTGGCACCCCTCCATCAGTTACCAGGACCACTCCCTCAGTGCCTGGGGGCCAGCCCAGGAGCAGGGGGAGGGTAAGGGAGCCAGGGGCCAGGCTGCACCTTCAGGAGCGGTTGAAAGGCAGCCAAACTGTAAAATACGACAAACGACAGTTTATTTATTTATTTATTTAAACAAAAAAAGCTACAACCATGAGCCAGGCGGCTCCTGCCAAAGATGCACTCCGGTTATTAGCATGTACACCCCCCCCCAGTGTGGACACCCCCCACGTAGTGGATCTCTTAAGGGCCTCGCAAAGACCACAGGCAAATGAATATGTCGGCAGCTAATTACCGGGCCAGCCCAGCTCGCTCAGCTGTGCTAAAGCCCGCGAACTGGGCCTTCCCCGAGTCTGGCAGCGAGCCCCAAGCCCGGACCGGCCCGGCTCATGTATAGCACCGCGATGCCGTACACCCACGAGGAGTCCACAAGTGAATGGCGTGAGTGCTGTCGGAGGGTCCCCAAATCTGAAAACAGGTCAGGGTCTTGTTAACTCCATAACCCATCATCACAAGCATAATCAGCTGACTTACACAAGTGAAGTAATTCCTGCATTTGGTTCCAAAAATACACCATTAGATGGGACCAATTCTGCTTTACCTGTATTTTGAGTCCCTTTGGAAACTTTACCTTAAGTAACGAAAGTACTTGACCTTAAAAGTCTTCATAAAGGGGATTCAGTAAAATGTGATTAATGTATTGAGGGATAATTTCACTGAGGCAGTTTGGGTTGAGTCTGAAGGTAGCAGCCTGGGTTCGAGGTCACGTCCGAAACCGGCCGTGTCACTAGACAACAATTTAGGCCGAATCAGACTCGCTGACTTCAAACCAGGTTTAAAAAACAAACAGAGCAGCCCAAACAGGTCGGAGTTGTTCTGGGTCGAACCTGCAGACGAGGCAGCAACACTGGGAGCCAATGACACACTTGCGCTAATGAGGGGCGTGGCCAACTCAGAGACCCCGCTGAGCTGGACGCAGGGGCCAGGGGCCGCTCTCACCTGCCGGGCTGGCTGCGTCAGCAGGCGTGCTAACAGCACAGACGGAAACAGTGTGACGCTGTCGTGAGGGAGGGGGGACAGTGATAGAACAGCCAACGAGAACGGAGGAAGGGACCACAGAAAGCTTGACGGACAGAGAGCGCCTGCAGCGACTGAGTGGGCGGGCGAGAGGTATATGGAGTGACGTCTCCGAGTCGAGCAGAAACACAGCAGCATATAGTCTCATTAGACGAGCCCGTTCTCACCATACCAGCGACTCCATGACTCTGGGAACCGGTCGCTTGGCGTCGGTGATGCCGGCAGAAACCACACCAGATGGGCCATGGGGTTCTGACACGCATGGGGACGAGTGACACGTCCACCTGGCTCACATGGCAACCGGGAAATGAGACGCTGCGTCGTCTTCTGATGTTCCAGCATGGGATCGCCATGCCTGTACTGTACAACCCCCCCATATTTCTGTGGTGTAACATGCAAGCGGCGGCACGGAAGTCACCTGCTGGTGTCAGAGGGCGACGCTTCCCCAGAGACAATGGGCCACTTCTGTGCAAAGGGGCCACACAGATGACCCCCCCCCCATTTTCCACACCCGTCAGCCCCTGACACACACGTCCTCCGCTCCTCAATGTGGGAATGATGTCACCCTCCACAACTCTCCCGCCCCCCTCTCTGCTATGCTTCCACGCAGCTTCCGGGGGGGGCTGTGAGAACAGGGCCGCCTTGTCCGAACTGGACAGCCATGTCCATACTGATACCCCCCAGTGGGAGTATTAAGCTGCCGCGCCTCTATAGCGATCCCCTAAACGCAAAAGCAATGCAGTCATTCCGCTTCAGTGACATTACCTTTTTTAGGAAGGCCGATGAGGAGAGAGGAGAAAGAAAAGAAAAGAAAACAAAAGGGTAACGTCTCCACTGAGAAAGCGCATCCCCCCCCCCGAAACAGAAGGGCAGCGAGCCTCGTCCGCTGACTCACAGGGCTGCGTACAAGTTGTCGAAACTTGACACCACCTTCTATTAGCAAGACAGACGGATCCTCCTGACCCTACAGTAATTTACTCATGTAAAAAAATGCCTGCGGCTCGAAAGTCACACAAAGCCAGAGAGCACATTCACAAGCACTCGGTGCTGCAGCTCACTGACTGGTAGCGGTCAGCAGGTCCTACCATACACACAGGAAGACAGCAAACACACCTGCACACCCTCGCTTTTCCCCAGGGCGACATGGCAAACACCCGTTACGGGCCTGTGGCTTCCTTTCAGGAGTATCAGCATCCCAGCATTTCTCATATTAAATGCAGGGCCATTTTTTAATGAGTGGCACTGATTTCACTTATGGCATTTTCTGAAACATTACAAAAGCACTCTTTGAGCGGCATGGTGGCGGGGGGGAGGACAGGCTGCTCTCTGTCTTCTGAGTTGCGTAATGGAGAAACGGAGGATGGGACTCTGTGACAAAGCGGGCTGCTCCATGACCTCCCCACCAGAAGGGCGGCGCTAAAGCGCTCCCAATCATCTTCCAGCAGGACCCACATGGCCCATTACCACGGCGACCAGCACCATCATCTCATCCATCTTCCCCCCCAAAGGAAAACGCATGAGATGACCACAGGCAAACACAGGAGAGATTCATTATTATTATTACTAATTATTCTTCATAAATGCTGTTCCCAAGGTCCCAAAATGAGTGAGAATGAAGCTCTTTCCAGAATAAATAAACCTCCACAAATCCCTCATGATAAGAGGGAGCAGACGCATGGAGTGCGAGGCAGACGCATGGAGTGCGAGGCTGACGCATGGAGTGCGAGGCAGACGCATGGAGTGCGAGGCTGTTGTGCCGTTTTTATTTAATGTCATTTGTGTTTCTAAAACAGAAAATCTCCCATGAAAGACACGGTACCACATACCCCCTCCCCCACTCACAATCCAAAAGAGCAAAACTGGCAGACTCTCGCAGAAAAGGCTGAGAACGGGCTGAGAATAAAAATGGGGGGGGGGGGGAGACACTTCAAACTGTTTTTTTATAAAGAACAGAAGCTGCTTTTACCATGTTTCCCGTAAAATGGTTACACAAGAAAATGTATGTCAAATGATAATGACAAGAAAATTGTGAAGCACACATTTTGCACATTTCCTACAATCTTTATATTCTTAAGTTCCCTCTTGTGTTGCTTTTTTTGTTAAGATGTCCCTGCGCTTCTATCTGCATGTCTGTAAGGAAATACCACAGTAAACCTCAGTGGAGATGGATCAGGACGGCAGTGGAAAGTTGTCACAGCAAAGCCACAGGGCCCAAACACGGCAGCGTCATGGAACACGTGATGAAATCAGATAATGTCCCCAGCCTGAATCCTGGGGCTCAATGAGCCAGGCGAGCAGAGCTGCAGACCCGCGGACTTCCGCCCTGGGTGGCACAGCAGACGGTGAGGTGACTGGGCCTTCGGGCCTTAGGTCTGGGGCTCCTGGCACTGAGAGCTTTCCATGGCAACGCAACAAAAAATAAGGAGGGTCTTAAAGTGTTCGGGCAAGAAGACTGACAAGGACCACGACTTCGGGGACGTGGCAACATTATGAATTGTTGGAAGCACACAGGGACATGCATCAGTAGGGATCTGGGGGTCAACTTTATAGGTCCACATATATAGATAACAACCAGGCCATGCATTTTTTACATTTATTTAGCAAAGACTTTTATCCAAAGTGACATTTTTCGAGAAAGCAGGATCAGCCAGTCACTGGAGGTTAAGGGTCTTGCTAAAGGGTCCAGTGGTGACATCATTCTACCAACCTGGGGATTTGAACCAGCGACCTTCACACAATCATGGCCACAGTATCCCAACATGCTTAGCCACACACCACCGGAATGGAAGATCTGTATCTGCCCAAAACCACCCTGATTCACAGCCTGACTTTGACTCAGCAAAGGAAATGGGAGGGGCCAGACTGTACGCCCACCACAGGATGGTCATGCACACATCAAGAATCCTGGCTGCACAGGATGCTTAATGACATCTGATCAGTGCCTTCAGGAATATTTATGATTAACTGAAACTTGCCTCAAATTAACAATACCCGTTGATTTCAGGACAAAAATCACTAGCTAATTTTACTCTCCACGATAACGATTCCCGACAGACAAAGCAGAGCAGAAACAATTTATAACGCAGGAAATAAACATCAAGTGAATCACGGGACATCAATTATGTTATGAAGTCATTCCAGACTTCAGAGAAACTTTCCATTAGATCAGCGCAACAGGTCTCACTACGAGAGTGGAAGTTGCAACACAACATAGAATGTCTCTCTTTTTGTAAACTAAAAACAAAACTGTCAGGACCTGGTCAGGGTTCTATATTGCTGTCAGAACCAGCATGACTGCCGGAACCAGATCAGGGTTGTATATGGCTGTCAGGACCATGTTAGGAACTGGTTAGGACTGGTATATGACTGTACCTGAGAAATCTGAAGATGGTTTCACAGTACATGCAAGAAAAACATCTTTAAACTTAACCTGGAATCAGACCATAATGGGTAATACATGAGAATTTTTATGTACAATACATTGTACAGTATACAGTAAACAACACAGCAATAAATTACTGAGACTTCCAGAGGTCATAAATTCTACCTCAAAACTGCAAATGTAAAAGGACATTTTATCATAGAAAACCTGTAAACAACATTCCTGTTAGGGAGACACTGACCGCAGCCCAGCAAGAAAATCCCATGAGAACACACCGGGATTTCCCCGGCTAAAGCGGAGAGACCTCGGTATGGCTTCGACCTGAATGACCAGAAGCCTTATAGATACAAACACACTGCATCTCAGAACCCCACTAATAACTGAGACCAAGTATGAAAAGCAGGAAGTCAAGTGTATTTGTAATCACAGGCTGTAGATATGACATAACCGGATGAAAATTCAGGCTTCAAAGGAGTCAGCTAAGCAAGGAATTAACAGCACCGCATTTTGCCCACTTCCACATTCGAAAGGACACTTCCCCATTCATGAAAATCACCCCCCCCCCTCCCGTGAAACTAATGGATTCACCTTTCCAGTGTGACACATCAAACACCTGAGCAACAAACAAATGAAATTCAAGAGGTTTGGAAACTTGTTTTTAATTTTTCTTAAAACTTGCATGGGGGGGGGGGGGGTGCTTCACAAACTCGGCACACAAGGGGACATTACGTGACATTACAGGACTGCTAGCCATGCTCCTAAGGTCACCAGTCCCAGCTAATCACAGCCATCGCCAGCAAAGGTCTTCCCAGGCGTGGCTGGAAGTGTCATTTATGTTCAGTTTCTCATAAGATCTATAGAACTTCACCCAAAGGTGTGGTTCTAACTGCAGCACCCGAGTGCCAACGGCTCCCCCACAGCACAGCACAGCACCCCACCCACCCCAGCCCAGCCCAGCCCAGCCCAGCCTCCCTCTCAGTCATCCTGGCACTGATACTCTGGTTTCTGTGGGTTCTTTCCTCACAGAGACCCTCACCTGGGTTCAGAATTCAGGTCGGGACTTGCGCGACATTAAAAACAAACAACCTTATCTACCTCTTTACAATTCATTGGCAAGGAGACTTTCAAGGAGGTTTCTAAGATAAAACACAAAGACCAGTTTCATTCTTTACGTGATTAGAACACAATCTGAAACAGCGCTAATAAAACAGTTTATTGCTTTCACTTCTGCATGAATACCCAAATTAAACACACACAAAGGTCATAACAGTTTCTGTTCTTGGCACAGTGATGTTCCACTTCTGATCATGCATTAATGAGTAATTTTCTGTCGATTTCCCACAATTCCCAAAGTCAGAGGGGTCCAGGGCAGATCCTTCTCCAACTTTTACTGACAACAGCTGGGAAAAGGACAAAATTAGAACCGGCAGTAGACTCTTGCAAGTATATTCAAACCAGCTAGCTGAGCAGTCAGGCGAACGTTACCGTTGCACTTTCACTGTTGATTAATAAAGAAGCTTCCTGCTTTTAATCTCCCGTTTTGGCCAGGAATGGATGCCCTCCTCTCAGCCTGGCCTTAACAGTGTAGTGTCTGTGCTCACTGAGCCAGGGTACAGCCACAAAAGTGCTGGGGCCATTGGGGAAACACCCGGAACACACAAAGAGCTGCAATAACTGAGGGATTCTCCAAGGAAAGGGGAGGTCCCACTAGCCAACATGGATGCACAGTCATCCGGATGCCATGACAGAGACGTGCGAGTCTGCATTAAGATGATGAGAATCCTTAATAGCACAGGAGATGTATATACAGGCAAGTGAGGTAGGCACTAAGAGGATGCTTCAAATACAGGCTGCCAGAGGATGCTGGATCACCGCATCGAGAAGAACTGGGCTACCAGGTGGTGGTGGTGGGGGTATGACCTTCACCAGCAGGGGAAAACTGGGAGAAAGTGAGATTGCCCCTACCCGTCTTTCTCGGTCCGTATCGGTGAGGTCACCGTGATGTGCACCGCCGCTGGAAAGCTGACCGTCAGGGGAAAAGCCCGCAGTGAGGTGACGGGCCGGACAACAGGAGGAACACGCCAATGACACACAGGACAGAGCCCTCGGCCGAACCCGACGCGCAAGGAACGCGGGGGACACGGCACACATCCGAAAGTCACGCAGGACGGAGGCAGCTGCAACATCCAGCACTGACCACGACTGCTACAGTTTCCAGGCCCCAGTGATAAATCAATACTGGGTGAATTTACTGGTCATACAGCCGTCACAAAGCCGTGAGACCCAGTGGTGGAGTCCCTACTACAGAACACCAATGAGAAATCCAAAACGTTTCAGATCAGATAATGAAACTTGATCCATGATCCTGGTGCAAACAGAGAAGTATTTAAATCTGATACATTCACATGTCTCTACTTAGCACATGTGACCTACAGATTAACCCCTTCGCATGGATGAAAGTTTCACCAGAGTAATTCAGGTTAGTATTTTAGGGGCTCATCTCCCAGGGACTCACTTAACAGCCCCAACTCGAGTTCCTTAACTTCCCCCCTCCCCCCCGAGATCTCGTTCAGAATCCTAACCACATTGCCTTGACAGCTGTGTGGCCTGCAGCCCTTCCACTTCACATTCATGTCGCCAAGAATGTGTGAAGAAGCAAGTGGCACATCTGCACGTTGGTTTAAGTCCGAGCAGGAAACCGTATATTTAAGAAACGCCAAGTGCCCACATTTTTTTCAGTCCCCGGAAGAAAAACCTGGATTTTGTATAAAAGAAAAAATCTTTGAATGCAATCAAATAACTAAAATTCAAAAAGTGTTGTATTTTGGTTGGATACATATGGTTAAGGTTAGACCTAGGTAAGGCTTAGGGATATCATAGTTAGGATTAGGGTTATGCCCATAAAAATGAATGGAGAGTCCCCGCAATGATAATCTCAGTGCATGCAGGTACAAACAGCAGCTGCCCAGGGTTCAGCTCATGAGCCAGGCCCGGTGTTCTCATAGTTTTGATTTCTTTTATTGTAGTTATTACTTTTATATTATTTTCAATGTTCATTTGAAATCCCGTTTAGTTTTAGTTTCAGCGTCATTTTATGAAAGACATATTTCTATTTAGTTTTGATAAATTTTAGTTTCAGTTTTAGTAATTTTACATCTAAGGATAGACTGTACTGATTGTGAATATTACATGACTAAACAGAGCACAAAATATGTCCCAGGTATTATTAATGTTAAAGAAAACAAAAAACCCCATTACTTTAGCTAAAGAGGATTTTTGTTTTTATTTTATGTCAAAAGCGATATTTATAGTTCTCATTTCGTTGTAGGTTTTTAAATTTTCGGTTCTTATTCTATTTCAGTTTACGGAAATGTTTTTCTTATAGTTTTAGTTTTCGTTAACTATAATAACCCCAGCCAGGCCTAGAGGCGCTAAACAAGCACATGCAGATCCAGCGGGACCCGACCCCTGGGGGAGCCCCGAGACAGAGGCATTAAGAAAGAACTCACACCCACCATTACACAACGCAACAGTCACGTTTCCATGGGAGACCAGCCCCAGCAGGGAAACCAGCAAACATCCACTGCTACAACGCCTGAACAGCAGCACTACACACTCACACTGATCATAGCAAGCGCTACCTGATTAAGGAGGTTATATAACGTACTAATTACACAGAGCGAAGAACATCATTCATCATAAATGCGTCCTCTTCAGCTGGTTACCAGTTTGTCATCCAGGAAGACCCCATGACCCCTGAGGGATCACCACAAAGCCAGAATGCTGGAATGGGAGGGGACAGTGCTGCCCCCTCTTGGGTAATTGTAACACTGCAGATTTTTCCCAAGCAGAGGTGGGTCAGTCATGAGAATCACAGACATGACTGCAAATGTTCCTCAGTCGGGATCCCAGAACCTCATGATACCCGCGGACCCCTCCCACACGCGCACGTGGCTCTTGCTGGAAGCTGCACAACTCCCCCCCACGGCTCCGGCTCGATGGCCTGAATTCCAGCCGCCGTGGCTTTCATCAACTCAATGGCTCCCATTGTGTCCCAGCAAAGGCAGAGGGCACTGCAAATTTGGGCTTCAGCGTAAGAGAGCGCAACACCCACCCGCCCAACCTGAAATGCAGCCCCCTCACAACGCACAAACAGGACATATTTTTTTTCCCATCTGAATCCTTTCCAGGCGCATGGTGAGAAAATGGCAGGCAACACAAAAACACAGAACACGGATGTTCCCAGTGGGCTGTACACCATATCTCCTCGTAGCCTCCCCTTGCTTCCAAACGAGGAACAGGGCCATCGGAAAACCCAAAACAGGGTCCTGCTACTAAGACTGACTGAACCCTCTCAACATATCATTACCATAGCAACACAGCAGCAGTTTGTAGTAGTGGTGCCCCGATATGGAATTTCTGACCGATACCAATAAGCTAAATATTTTTTGTCTGATACTACGAATACCAGTAACCAGCTAACCTCTACACTCTCAAAACCTGTAGTGAAACTGAAGTCAGTGATGTTACTTATTGAAATCTCATGAATGCGTGTAGCAATCGCATCATAAAATGGAAGCCATGAAACATGACCAAAGTAGTGCCGACTAGGGAGACTGTAGCCAGGATCTAAGCAGTGAATGAGACAAACGAACCCCTGCCTTGCACTACGGAAAATGGCTGGTCGTCTAGTGCAATCATCTCCATTATTTTAGCGGTTATGTCTTTAGATCCGGTTCTGTTAACACTGAACATTGACTAAAGTCAAAATATTGACTAGGATTCACACATCGGACCAAGACAAATGTCTTGATTTTCAATATACACCAGTCGATACCAATATGTTAAATGATATATCATGCATCTCAAGCCTGTAGCAGCAACCAATAAAACAAGACGATTTTAAGTCATGACTGAAACCATGTTTGTAATGCATTCAGTGTTGTTGGCAACCACAATAACAACAGGAATAATAATCTTGGATGCTAACATTATACCTTAACAGACACCCAAGTTAAAAAAATAATAAACCAAGAGGTGGATAAAATGTATAGATTGAATTACCATGCCATCATCCATTCAACAATGTCGGCTAAAGTTTTACAATGAGAGCAAATTTCTCCCAGGGAAATGGATGCTCTCTGGTGAACTGGCTGTAACACCACGCCTCGGTGATCACACAACTTGTACACTTGCATTGTTGACACATTATAAATTTGTCTGCGCTGTCGGGGAAGGTTTGAGTAAAACTAGCACTCTGTTGCAGAAAGACTGTAACTGGGGGACAGAACCAAGTAAGCTAGTGGATCCAGACAGCCTCCTGATCATTCAGAGGCCTGGGCAGCGCTAGCCCAGGGAATTCTGTGCGACTCAGACCATCTTTTATCTTCAGAGGTCCACGGGGCAGGCAGAGAAAGCCATCATCTCAGCAGCACCTCCACATCGACATGGGAAACGGTCAACAAGATGGGGGACACTGCAGAAGGCTCGACCCTTAGCTATGGGAAATTCCCAGTTAAACGAACAGTTAAGCTAAATTCAACAGCATTTCAACAGACCTCAGACACACTGAAATCTGGATCATAGCACCAGAGCAGAAAGCAAACACTCAAATGACAAAATGACCTACAGAGGTAACCTGCATTCTGCGTTGGAGCCTTTCCCAGCCTAATAAATCTGGTGCCGGATAATTACATGAACTTTAAACGGGGGCACTGCTGCGTCACGAGTTTCACATAAATCTGAACCCAGATCAGTTTTCCAGAGCCTGTACGAGTCAGACCCCAGCTTAGTCTTTACAAAATCTGTATATATCTGATCCCAGATCAGTTTTAGTAAACCTTCCTCATCCATGTGTTTTTCCTCCCACAATGCTTAAGAAGTGCTGTAAAACCGGACTAGCCTGATCTATGTGAAGAAAAATGGATTATTACTCAACGACTTCCCCAGTAAATGCGTAATATTCACAAGAACTGTATTTGTTACAACATGATCAGTCTGAACATGGCAAATCAAGGAAAAACCCTTAAATCTTTTCTGAATGCCTCTTTAAAAATGTCAATGTATCTAGCACTTCCGGATCAGGTAAACAAATCCTCTGAATGACTGAAGATCCAGTGATTATTTTCAGAACTTTACATCTAGACACTCTAAATTTTCTGAATAGGATAAAATAAACAGGACTGAGAGAGAAACATATTAAATGTGGATCCTTCCAAGGCTGAATCAAGACAGATGGGCTGAGTCACCTCAGCAGGGAACGTGGCGTTCTGGAGAGGCGGGTTTGGACTTGGTCATCAGAGATGAGCATCGTGGGTATTTTTTTTTTGGTGCCGTGTACCTCACACACTACACCCCCCCCCCCCCCAAACCAACCCAAAATCCTCAAGCACCAGCACCACATCACTGACAAGTTAACACTCCAACACTATCAACATATTTTACTAAAATCAGTCAAATTCACTCAACTCCCCAGCCTCCACCATTATGGTAATAAAAATGCCAAACAGATTAATTTCCCCAGGCAGGTGATCCATAGCGTCTTGAATGCATCCATGTTAGAGGAACAGGACCCCACAAGGACCCCCACACATGAGACACTGAGCTCAAGTACAGGACATCTTGACAGTCTGACTGGTCACCAGCTAATTCAGCTGAATGTCAGAGTAAATTTAAAGCACCAGCGAGATAGGCACTGCGCACAAGTCACTCTTGCAAAGTCATACCCTGTAATGGTAGATAGAAACCAACATTATATCTTGGAGAAGTATGCGTGCAGGTCTTTAAAAATGCATCATCCCTACTAACAAACTACACACACGCTTATATACGGGGCTCTTGATACGCGACAGTATGTGAGCCACATAAAAAACAAGGCAATATACAGACAGTCAAGCATAATGTTTCCTGCAACCAAATGCAGGAAATGCGCAATAGAGTGAAATTCACCGAGAGAAACGTATTAATAGTTTACAAAAGAAATAAGACTGTCATACAGCATGTACGCGTGTAAAAACCACCAGGCATGGTGCGTGTATGTAAATGTACATTTATAACGACGCTCAGGCACCGGTGTATATGTGTGTATATGTGTGTGTGTAAACTACATCAGTAGCAGCAGTCCACAAGGTTAAACACACATTGAAAAACACACTTCCATATGTAAAAACACACATACACACTTACATAGCACCACTCCAGTCTGAAAGACACCCACCGCACCATAAAAACACACACGTAGGAACACACTTATATAAAAGACGCGCACATCGAGATGCCACCATTAACATACATTTAAACATAACTGTAAAAACACAAATATATATATATATATATATATAAATATATATAAACACCCGAATAAACGTACACATACACATCCGCCTCCGCACACAAACGGCTCCGATCAGAGGCCGGCGATGCTGTAGCTCCCGGGCCGTAAACGGTACGATCGCGGCGTCGTCCGAAACCTCACCTTCGGACAGCTCCAGATCCAGCTCCGCCAGCAGGTCTCTCACCTCCTTCGGCAGAGCCGACACGTCCACGCCTCGGTCGGCCATCCTTCAGATCCAGGAAAATAAAAAAAACAAAAACCCAAAATCGTCCTTTAAGCAACAAAAACACGACTCACAAGACGGGATCACCATCCAGCTCCGCCATGGTGGGGAGGGCGATGGAGCCGGTCACATGACCACCTCGCCGGGCCAGGAGCGGCCGATCTGCTGGCCGCGTAGCAGCGCAGCCAGGCGCTGGAATAGCGTGCCCTCGGCCGGGCCCCCCTCTAGCGCCGCTTATCAGTCACTGCACGCAAGGCTCACAGCACAAACATCTAAAGCGGCGTCTCATTGCCTGTTAATCAAAACAGATGCCCATAACCGACACTCTCCATGTTTACCCCTGCCTCTGAATTAGAATATATCACACTGCATGCGTAAACCCCCGGTCCTCCACCCCCAGCTTCACCCGGAGCCAAATTACTTGATCCGGGGTCGGAACGTTTCACAGGGAGATGGCGCCTCCTGACTGTACGTTTGCACCCTCCCCCGTTTTCTTATAGCGTACTTTTGTGCAACTTAAGTGTACGTCCAATAAAAGAGCAGAAACAAACAAAAAAGGAAGCAAAGGAGAAAAATTAAGATGAAGTGGGAAAAGGAAGCTTCTGTCCCATCTTATGTCACTGTTATGACTCAGATTACATCAGAGTCCTTGGTGAATGATTCCATTTTAGAGTGTCAAGGATATGCAGCGGAGATTGCACTCCATCAGGGCTTACTTCCGGGTACACTTCGGGACCATTAGTACCAATGGAGCATTGTTTAAATGCCACAGTCCATCTGAGTCTTGTTGCTGACCATGTCCATCCATTTATGACCACAGTGTATCCAGCTTCTAATGGCTAACTCCAGCAGGATAACGTGCCATGTCACAAAGCTCATATCATCTCAGACTGCTTTCTTGAACATGACAGTGAGCTCGAATGGCCTCCACAGTCACCAGATGTCAGTCCAACAGAGAACCTATGAGATGTGGTGGAACGGGAGATTCGCATCATAGAGGTGCAACTGACAAATCAGCAGCAAATGCTTAATGCTCTCATGTCAACATTGACCAAAGTCTCTGAGGAATGTTACAAACACCGTGTTGAATCGATACCACGAAGAGTTAAGGAAGTTCTGAAGGCAAATGGGGGTCCAACCGGGTATTAGCAAGGTGTACCTAATAAAGTGGCCAGTGAGTGTATATATTGTGGAGCTGCTCTGGTGCAGTGTGTGGCTCAGTGGGTTAAACCCCTCTGTCTGTAATCAGAAGGTCACTGCTTCAAGCCCAGTCTTGGCACATCTACATGTCCTTCAGCAAGATCCTTAATTTCCAGCTCCCAGGGTGCCACAACAGGTGGCTGCCCTTAACGGCCAGCTTGCTCTCACCTGCAAAGTGAGTTGGGGGAGGCATAAATAAGATTTCCCTGCAGTGACCAATAAAGCATCAATTCTCAATATCACCCCAATTAAAAATAAAATGCTAAAGCACGATTCAGTATTGCATTAACGGTTCTCCTGTACCTCAACTGAGAGCATTGTACTAACTACCAAACCACCTAAATGGTGAGGAAAGTTTCTGCAAACTGCCCCATGATTGGAAGTGCAAGGAATGAATAACGGCACAATTATTAGCTGAGTTAGGTAGCCAGACCAAATGACTTGGCTGTCTGGGGAAAACAATGCAGTCACTTCTGAAAGCACCAATTCTACTTCTTTAACTTGAATTTAACATTTAACCATCACTGTGCACTGTTCCTTAAAAAAACATCTGTCCAGGCCAAATGCCTTCAGAGTAACAGTTATTGGGAAGGAAAATACACACACACACACGTTTGTATTCATATCTTTGCGTTGACTCTCTCCATTCATTTCTATGGGAAAAACCTTAATCCCAAATTTGACAGCCTTAACCCTAACCCAGTCCTAATCTCAACCGTAAGTAACCAAGCAAAATTCAAGACTTTCTGCATTTTACTTTTTTGAGTGCAGTCAAAGATTTTTATAAAATTGAGTTTCCGCTTGTGGGGTCTAGAAAAATGTCCCCACAACGTCAAAACAATAGGTTTTTATCACGTTGTGGGAACATTTGGTCCACACAATGTAATACATACATAACACACGCAACTTATTTATTTGTTTGTATAGATGGCCGCGTCATCTTCCGGAGGGTCACATTTTGTAGCTTATGTTGGAAACCCACAGAGTCCCGGGGCCTTGTTTTCTCCTCCTTCTCCTCCTCTTCTTTTTCTGCCTTTCCGTTCCTTTGTCGAGCTGTAAACAGGGGCACCACTGCATCACATCTGCTGAACATCGCCACACAGGTTGCTGACATGCCAAACTTTCTACTTTCTGCCTTCAGGAGGAACCAGGAATGGAATCCGGAGGTGTTTTGTCATGTACCATTTCTGGAGGCAGAATTATACCTAAAAAATATGGGAGGGGCGATGTCAAATGGGAGGGGCAATGTCGAATAGGAGAGACATTGTCGGGTAGGAGGGGCAATGTCGAATAGGCGGGTCAATGTGGGAGGGGCAATGTCAAGTGGGAGGGGCAATGTCAAATAGGAGGGACATTGTCGGGTAGGAGGGGCAATGTAGAATAGGAGGGGCAATGTGGGAGGGGCAATGTCAAGTAGGAGGGACAATGTCAAGTGGGAGGGACAATGTCGAATAGGAGGGGCACTGTCGGGTAGAAGGGACAATGTCAAGTAGGCGGTGCAGGGTGGGAGGTGTTTATAACTTATCATCTGATACCCTAACCATAAACCTCTCCTACTCCTCATGATAAATCCCTCCTACTTGACATTGCCCCTCCCTCTCGACTGCAGTGATATATACTTGGTTCATCCTGCTGTCAGTAGCAGCACCATCACCTGCCTGCCATCACCTGCCTGCCATCACCTGCCTGCTCTCCGCATTCAGACTCGATTCCTAAAATTTTGATGGTATAAATTAGGATTTTGTAATCTTGTTCATTTGACTTGATCTGCTGGCTCCTGGAGGATGAGATCCTCCTTTGAATCTTCCCAATGTTTCTTCCTACTAGGAAGTTTTTCCTTTCCACTGTCATCTCTGGCTTGCTTACTGGGGGGTTTGGGCAGGGATAATGTAAAGCATTTCCAGACAATGTAATGTTGTGAAAATGTGCCATACAAATAAAACTGAATTGAATTGAATTAAATTAAGTGTAAAAAGGTACTCAAGCGATCCAACTCTGATGCTTGGCTCCCCCTACTGCTAAATCTTTCACAATCATCCATGTGCTTAGTGCCCTCTAATGGTGAATCTCACCATTTCCATGAAGGAATATTGTGATTTAAAAAATATAGATTTTATTTGAATATTTAAAGTCGATTAGTTGACAAAAATTGACTACTTGACTACTGGTGGAACGTGAGGTTCTTGATTTTTGTTCGAACTGGTCTCAGTAAAGAAACCTGTAACAACAGAAAGTCATAAAGTTAAGTCGCCTTGATGTAACATCATGATATGGCTACTTATCTGCATATGAAACTTCTCATATATAAAATGAAAAAAATTGCACAATATAGTTTTTTAGAGTATCTATCTATGTTTTTTGCCTTATTAGGTAATTTTTTAATGATTTAAAAGTGCCACTCATTTTTTCCCTCTTCCCAGAGCATGTTACAGATTGTCAAAGGTTTTGCAGTCAGGAACACAGTAGCTGTTTCCCTAGAAGTTAAATGGGGGGAAATGCAGCAGAGTGTGACAGAAAAATGGAAAATAAAATGACAGGGATCCTGCACTTAATAGTGCTTGGATCCCTAAAAAGGAATGAGGGCCAGCGACTTCCACATATTATTACAAAAATGCCCCAATCAGCGGGCAGGCACAGCACAAAGGGGCTGACTGAGTCATGACTGTGTCAGGCACAGAGGTAAAGAGGAAGGTGATTGATCAGAGTGCAGATCTAAAATCAGAACTTGGCACAGTTTGAAAAGAGAAATGAGCCCTGTTCAGATTGAGTCCTCATTGTATCGCTGTCTGCACATTTGGTGAATGTAAAGATTCATGCTCAGCATCTACTCAAAGTGTAAAAGAAACGAAAAGAGAGGAGATGGGAAGATGCACGAGGGCCTCCAGCCAGTTGTCAAAGGCAGGCCAAAGGCAAGCGGGAGATTTGTCTTCCCGGAAGTAGATCCTTGTGAAATATGCTGTGCAGCTTGATATGACCTACAATGGCTTGAGGGATCACTGTCAGAGAATAACAGACATTTCATTTATTTCAAGGACAGTAGAACATATTGTGTCCATCGTCTATTAGTATTCCTGAACCTAGCAGATCCTTTGCTCAGTTAAAATACAATCCATTAACAGACTCCAGAACAATGGATTTTAAAAATTCTGAGGTCATTCTGAGAAAGAGTTGTATTAACAAAATAATGTCACATATTAATTGCCAGCTAGTGGAATAACGCATCACACCTCTGGGACCTGGGTTCGAGTCTCAGTCATGGTTCGATGTGTGTGGAGTTTGCATGTTCTCCCTGTGTCATTGTGGGGTTTCCTTGGGGTACTCTGGTTACCCCCCCCCCCCAGTCTAAAAACATGTTGAGGTTACCAAACTGTCCATAGGCATGCATGTGTGAGCGACTGGTGTGTGAGTGTGCCCTGCATTGGGTTGGCACCCCATCCTGGGTTGTTCCCTGCCTTGCGACCGTAGCCTGCAGGATAGGCTCTGGACCCACAGCTGAATAGCTCTCAAACCTCACCGGTAAGGTGGTGATCATTTTCTGGTATTGGAATGCTGCTTAGACAAGACCTCACACTGGTAGGTGCCCTGATGGTCAAGGCGAAGAGAAGGGATGGCATATAGATGATCCACCCCCATGGTCAGCTCCTTGAACTGATCCACCTCCCATGTTTTGACCTTTAAGAGAATCCCACACGTAAAGCTGCTTGATTTCTGGTATTAGGAGTGACTGACGATTTCTGTTTATATAATAAATATCTGCATACATATAAATCTCATTTTCACTTAATTCTTCTTCTGTTGCCCATTCTCCTGGGGAAATGAATCCTAAAAGCAGCCACTCACCATTTCTGATAAAATGCCAGACATCCTCTGTGTCAGCCGGCAAGCGGAACCAGACATCACAGTGTATCTCTGTCCTGCTGCTCTCTGACACTAGATTTTGTTTCAACCAACCACCTGGGTATAAAGAGTTGCAGTCACAGAGTACTCGACTGGCTGTTTGAAACAAAATCTTGGTCTGGTTTGGACTTTTACTTCCTGAAATCTCCACCTCTGTCTGGCACTGCCATGACATAGTCACACTGCATGGGTATCACATTGAGTCTGCCTGATCCAATATGTTTACTTCAGGGAAATTATCGCTTATAGAAAATGCTTGTTGGCGCTGCAGGGAGCAAGAAAGCAGTAGAGGTGGCCCTGCTCACGTAATCGTGTGGCTGGAATCGCTGGGTCGTCCACTACCGTGGATCAGGACATGACTAAGGCAGCTTAACGCCACTCTGACATTTCAATAATAAAGGACTATATTTCCTTAAAACAGTTTTCCATTCATCTGGGTTTTTCTTTGCAATCATACCATATAGTTATACAACCTTGTTTAAAAAAAAATTAGGACACTGTGTAAAACGTAAATAAAAACAGAATACAATGGGTCCAGCTTCACTGTCTTTCCCAGAGTTATGGTTTGGAGAAGCCCTAAAGAGGCTTACCACCCGGATGGCTGCGTACCCAGAGTGCAGCATGGGGGTGGATCAGTGATGGTTTGGGCTGCAATATCATGGCATTCCCTAGGCCCACTACATAATCTAGATGGATACATCACTGCCAAGGACCACCAAACCATTCGGGAGAACCTCAGTCACCCAGTGGTTCAAACATTGTACCCTGATAGTGGCAAGACTCGTGACAGAGTGGTTTGACGAAAACGAAACTGAAACTAAACAGCTCCAATGGCCAGCAGTCACCAGATCTGAGTATTGCGGAGAGACTTTGGGGTGTTTTGGAGGAGCGAGCCAGGAAAAATTTCCCTCCACCAGCATCACGTAGTGACCTGGCCACTGTTCTGTGAGAGGAATGGTTCAAAATCCCTCTAGCCACTGTGCCGGACATGTTCCTGTCATTCCTGAGACGAATTGATGCTGTACTGGCCTCAAAAAGAGGCCCTACACCATACTAATGAATTATTATTGTGGTCTAAAACCAGGTGTTTCTTTCATTGTCCAACCCATGTTTACATTTCACAAGTAACAGGGTAAAATAGTAACGTAAAACTATGTAGCCTTCTCGTTTGTCACTCTATTGACTTATTTCTATGATTATTTTAAAAAAATGCTGCACCTGTCGACGGCTTCAACAGGGCTACATTTCACTGAAATTAGCAACCAATGGAAAGTGCATAATACACACACATTTAGGACAAGCATCCCAATGAAAACAGTGGCACAACAGTCATTCTCAGATTGCTGCAGAATCTACAGGCTGGAGCAACACTGCCCTGAAACAAACCACAAGGCACTGAAATGTTTAAAGATAAATTTTATTAGATTTTCGTTTTGTATTTTTCACCTTTGCAATAACACAATCAGCAATCAGATATCAGGTATAATTACTTTGTGTTCCAGCAAACTCAACAGGAAGAGTGGATTTTTGCTTTAAGCTAGCAGGTTGTTGCATTACTTAAGTCCATGTCCCACCCCTCCAGTACAGTCTCACCCATTCCACTGAGAAATATATTCAAAACAGAGCAACGGTAAGGTAAGTGACAAACATGTAAGATACAGGCATACACACACAATGCTCTCTCCCACCCCCACGCCCCGGCAACAACTTTGGTATTAAAGGGATTTAAGCAAAATAAACATTTCCTACAGCTGAGATCACACAGTAGTTTCACTGAAACAAAAACCCCTAGTATATATTAGACGCATCACCTTCTTCATGTTGATTTGCTGTTTTGATCACTTTGAACTCTTTTAAGCAAACAAATTTGAAGTCACACATGCACAAAGAAAGGGGTGTGCAGACCTGACCGATACAAAGACCCCAAACGTTTGGGATCGTCGTCAGCGGTCTTGGTGTTCAGGTGACCCCTGAAATGCAATGACTTACACTTAGACAACAATGAATGTATGCTTGAAATGACAAGCATACATGGAAACAGCAGACCACATAAAAGCACACAACCTTCTGCAGTTACAGAATTCAAAGCTGTCAGTTCATGAATGTCTTGGTATAGTTTGTTAGTCCTAATTAAAACACACATTGGGTGGGGCAACTCTCAATAATTGCAAGGTGTGGGGGGGGGGGGGGG
>JAODLD010000094.1:510137-525665 GCA_026781065.1 Mormyrops boulengeri
CCCCCCCCCCCCCCCCCCCCCCCCCCCAACATTTCAAGAATGTAATCATATTAGACTAGCTTTGTGATAAATTACTCTACATTCCTTACTAATTGGCTGTGATTAAAAAACACACCTAAAGCAAAGAATCAATACTGTGAAGATGGACAGTTTTTACAGTCATCCCTGTCTGCTATAATGAAACAAAAGATCTCTTACAGCTCTGTAGATAGGACCATTGAGAGGGCCTAGACAAAATCAAGTCTATAGATTATACACTTTAAAGCACAGATTCAAAACCAAGTAGACACCAAAAGGTCAAAGGAAATTTAGAAAAGAAAAAAAAAAAAACTTCACATAATCATTGAAACATGACTATGAACAAGCAGTCAATAGTGACTGATCCAGTTACTCTACCATGAGTTTAAGAGCCCAGAAAAATTAGTGTACAGCTTTGCAGTTAAGATGTTTTTCTTAAAAAAATTTAAAAAGGAAACCTTGAGGGCCACCCTACCCAGCTTTAGAGAATGAAATCTCCAGATTGCCCAAATGGTTACCATACCATCATGCTCAAACTCCCACAGCTAACAGGCTTTACATTTTAGCACTGTGTAAAAAAAAAAACAAAACACAAAAAAAGGCATACGTTTACTGAAGCCATTCAGTTCACAGCCCATCTTTACCAGATCCACCACCATGCTGTAGCAAGTGTGAAACGTGGCCTAATTAAGGGTGGATCTCTATGGGGAGACTGGCTCATTTCACACACATCAGCAAAAAAGAAAAAATTCCTGCATTAAAGCAAAGATTCATTTGGTCACCATAAGGAAAAAAGGGTGTTGCATGACACCATAAACAGGAGCAATGTGTGAAGTTCCTGAAGATTCTGTGGGAATTACCAACTTGAGGGTGGACCTGAGGGTTGCGGTATTTCATGCAGTCTTTCTCTGATAGGGAGGGGGATTAAACAAGGCACGGTCATTTTGGCTAGTTTATTTCTTACATGAGTGGTGAAACAGCCAGCTCTCACTGGAGAATGCGTGGATACTGTGTGTTTAATGCAGGCAAGCTGTTAAAACTCATCCTATAGATCACCTCATGCTGCCAAGCATATATATGGGATGTGCGACTGGTCCACCACATCCCAAGTGTTGCTATAGCGCTCAGAGCGCCAGCTCTTAACGGCAACGCTGCACACGCATGACCCAGAAACACTTTAAAGGCCAAAACAAGATCACTGTACTTTATTTTCTTTTGAAACAGGTTTTGTTTAGACTGCAAAATGTTTCACACTCATCTACTGCTATACATAGAGCCCTAGTCAAATAAAAGCACATTCTTGCAGATTTCAGAAAGCTTGCTAACATTGAACACACTCTAAAAATGTTTGCACACATCACATGACTTTTTTCACACTCGTCCCGTTTGACAAGAGCACTAGACGCTGTTAGTAAAGACAAGCCGCCCCAGGGCTTTGCCGCATACCTGCTCCACTTCATACCAGTTGATGCACCAAAGATGCCGTCAACTAGTCTTAAACCACATAAACAAAAAGTAGTACTGAACACTATTTAACACAACTTCATCAAACAAAAACCTGTACATAACCCGCACTTTAAATACGTATTAAAAAACAACAAAAAAAAAAAAAAAAAAAACACTAAATCAAACCTAGACTTTAAATCATTGACAGCTGCTCAGATCAAGGTTAGGTCTATTGGATCTACCATTAATTCATGATATAGTGTATGGCTAGGTGCCAAACCATTTTGTGCCAGTGAAGGAAACACAGACAAACTTTGCCCCAAAAGATCAGAATTCTAACAGAAAAAGGGCCACCTGGACAATACACAGGGGATGGAACAGAGTAACCATATTAAAATGACCTAGCTTGCCTTTGGTCTTGGAAGTACTTAACCTGGTTAAGAACTGAGAGGATGGTGGTGGTGGTGTACGAAATAAGTAAATATACCTGTCTGATAAGAAGCCTTTTGGTTACCCTCCAACACTCATTTGGGGTAAGAGCAGATGAATATATAGGGACAGAACACTCAGAAGCAGTAGGTGTGTTCAGATACAGGACTCAGCCATTGCCAACACACCCCATTTTAAAACGATTTTTCCATAACAGTAGCTGCAAGACATACATATGATACTTAGACAAAAACACTTCATTTATTTTCATATATTCCACTTTAAATATAAATATATATACTTCTGGGGAATATGAATAACTGGGCTCCCCTCACCAAAGCATCACCAAGCCCATTGAAACCATGGGAAACCCCAGATCACTGCCTGGGTTACCACCGGCAACAGGAGAGGGAATAAGATCATAGTGAACGGCACATTCCTGTTCACAGTCAGCTCCTTTCAGATGGTCCAGACCATCACTAAGGAAATGTTTAGTCTTACGGACAGACCCAACTCCGCTCCAAAACTCCACACCAGATAAAACTTTTAGCTGATGTCATTGACCACTGAACTCCACCAGTGTCGCAGCCATAACGTCAGAGCTGAAACTGGCCATTCCTACTTACACGTTTGGTATATCTGTACCAATCTGGCATCCCAATCAGCAGCATCTACTAGCACTAATAAAGAATTTTTTTTTTGGGGGTGGGGGGGGGTGGATACACAAATGCCCACAGGATGTAAAATCCCAAGAGGAACCATCTTCAGTAGAAGAGTCTACAGCTCCCTGCCATGATTAATGTGCAGATTTACGTTCACACCAACAACAATGATGTTATTGGTCTTCAGAGGCTCTTATGAACAAGTCTGGGAACAGAACACACTTAAAAAGATAAAGCTTGAGCACGCTTAGCCAAATCAAGGTTTGCACTACGGCACGATTACCAGTGCAACATTTATAGGATACACACTGAAGACTGAAGCCTATAATCTCTCTATGGGCAAAGTTGTTAGAAATGACTGACATGCTGGAGGGAGTGAATTCAAGTGCAATCGGTCATGCCAACCACGTGATCGGTGTGCCTGCTCACATCACGGCTCAAAGCAGAGGCCAGCTCAGGCGTCAGATCTAGGGTTCAACTGTGGACAGAAATGGCATGTAGTGGGACCATCCAACCCAATACAGGTTTCCTTTAATTTAAAAAAACCCTCTGATCTCTAAAGCAAATGACCAAAATCTGACTAATTAGGGTACCCCCACCCATGTTACTACTGATCAAACCAGGAAAGCACAGAGGTTCATGAAAGCATCCCCCCCCCCCCACAGTTCACCAGCACTAGAAGTGCTGCAGCAAGTCGATCCCAGCCCCCGAAACTTTCTGCAGTTGTTGGAATTAGCCATTTCGGCACAGAAATGAGGACCAAGCATAACATCAGTAAACAAACTGCACCTGATCTTAGTGGATTAACCTGGAACTACTTCTGAATTATTGTACCAGCAATTGTTTAGACCGATTAGAGGATGCAGCTCGTTAGTGTGACAGAGACTGCTGATTATACCACAGCTCCAACAACACGGCCAGCTCATGGGCAACACCTTACGCCATCCCCAAAACTCAGCCACAAAGTTGTAAACAAGTGATTATGTCTAATACATTCAATAACAGGGGAGAGGGTACCCATGGGAGACACAATCTGGTCAAGAGCAGCCACGAGATGGGATCAGACACTGTTAGGTCACCGGGACAACCGGACCTGTTCATGACAGGCTCGTAACAGTGGTCCTGCTGGATGGGAGCAGCTGAGCAGTGGTGAGAGCGCCAGAAACATGAGGGCTAACAGGCGCTCTGACTGATGGCAGGGTCTTCAGTGGCGGGTGGGACCGGCTATTAAAATGGGACTGTTTCTGAGGTGGCTCTGGAGGGTCTCAACCAACAATCCAACTGGTGAAAAACAGGGCACTGACTGGAGGTGCAAGACCCACCAGTATGAAACCCAGTTTAGGAGGGTTCCTCCAAGGCTTCTCTTTTGGCAAACAAGCCAATCAAATCCCTACTCAGACTCCACCCCCTCCCCCAGAAACAGTCCCAAACCCACCAACTCAAGTCAGATTCAAAACGCATTCACATTGTTGCCAAATGAACTATTACAAATTTGAGTCACATTTCATCACAGAAGGTTATTCTCATGTTCAGGTTAGACCAGTTCATGTTCATAACTGCAGGTTCTCTTAGTGCTCGTCTAAACTTTCACCCAAAAGGTAAAATACAAATGCTTATTTTTTTTCTCCCCAAAGGAACCTGCACCTACCCCACAAAAAAAAAAAAAGAACAAAAACACAAACCCCACACACATAGATCCTGAGGACCGATTCCTCAAACTAAATGAGATGAGTACACCTCCCTCCTCCATCTACTGCTTTCCAAAGTCCACACCTCTGGATACCATCTTCCGCTGGTTTTGTGAGAAGATTCCCAAAGGCCTTCCGCACCACTCAGGGAGGAAAATAACGCGGTCTTGTTAGGATCAGTCGCTTTTAAATCTGATAATATATATTCTTATATATTCATCTGTGTATACATGTACATTCGTTCTTCAGTTTTACTTTGGCGATCTTGGGGGGACGTTCTGCTCTTTGCCACTGCGCCTGGGGCCCCCCTGCGGGGAAGTACGGTGTGTTAAGGGGAGACGTCTCTGCTGATCACGCAGTTTGAGGCCTGTACCATTGGCCTGGGGGGGCCCGTTGCCACGGTGCGAGCTGAGGGAGTCGCGCTGTGGTCGGATCTCAGCTGACTTGCCTCCCACAGGCCTCTCGGGGGTTTTGTCCGGTCGTTCTCCGGGGCCATGCCCAGTACGGGACCGGTCTGCGGGGCCATGCCCGCTTGCATCTTCTGCCTTGTTTACCCGGAGCTCCCGCAGGGGCTGGGTGGGGGCAGCTGTAGGGGCGGTCGGAGGGGGAGGGTCCTTGGGCGGTCGCTGACACACCTCAGCATAGCTTAACTTGCGGGGCTCCTGTTAGGAAGGTGAGACAGAAAATGATGTCATAAAAACACATTGTGGCAAAGAACAACACACTCAGAACTAACACCAAGCTTATCCAAACTCCTGCAGAAATGCAGCCAATGGAACGAGATTCAGACTTTTTAACAAAACAAGTGGGTGGACAGACTTACCGGTGTGGTGTTGCTGTTTGGAGCTGAGGCTGCGGGACCGCCAGACACGTTCGGCTGGCTACGTAAAGGTTTAGCGGCGTGGGCCGGCTGTGGGAGCACTGGCTGTGAAGGAGCCAGGAGGACCGTGGAGTTAGCAGCCGACACATGGGGAGAGTCTTTCCGGACCTGGGGTTCAACCTTGTCAGCCTTCTTTTCCGGATGGGTGACGCTGCAGGAAAGGCAAAAACTTAATGTGTTGATCCTAGAGCTGAACCAAAAAAAAATAAATTTTTTTAAACGCACAGACCAATCAAACAATGTCACCAGACTAGTAGGGCAATCTGTACAGTGAGGCGTCAAGTCCGTCCAGATGTATGGGCCCCTCTGGCTAATTAAGGACAAGGACGACTAAACTACTCTTCAAGGCTGGAGGAGATGACTGACGAGGGGCTGTTTCAGGAAGCCAGAGAGCACTTTGGGCTATTTAAGGAATTGGCACAATCTTGACCTGCTCAAGCAATAGGCAAGATTCACACCGCAGGAAAGGCACAGGTGCCTTTGGTCAGACACCTAGGGTCATTTAAAACATTTGCTGAAATCTGCAGGCTGACCACTGGGGATCATGGCTGGACAGAGGCAGCTCCTACCTGGAGCCCTGAGACTCAAAGGCTACTGGCACAGGCTTGCAGATGGACTGGGCTGGACCAGGAACAGTGCTTTCCTCCTCGGGGCCACTGGTGGAAGTGACTGGAGAATCCTTGATTCCATCAGGCTGCAGAGAATGACACATCTTTACATGTCTGAAGACCCTGATACATGTTCCCTCAGAGCCACCTGCGGCATCGGCGGGACATGCCGCTCACCTTGTCCCGACTCAGGCCTCGCACCACATCTGACAGCCGGTTCTCCAGCACGGGTTCCTCCTGGGTGCTTACTACGCAGCCAGGTAGGGGCGGGAAGTTGGAGGTGGCCAGATCAAACTTGGGGGGCGGAACCTTGACCTCATTCAGAGGGGGCAGCCTCTGCAAAGAGCCGACATGCAGGAGCTTTAAGAGGCCAGTCAGTTTGCTACGCATGGGAGGGGGAGGGCGGGAACGAGACACTTACCACGGCACGTTCATCCTCTCGCCTGCGACGCATGCCTCGAGGAGCACCCCTCCTGCAGGAGAAGCAAATCACAGGAGAAACAAGCTCAGGAACTTCAGCGGGACAGACTGGGAGTGTCACGTACCACAGAGTGCGACCCTCAGATCTCATAATCTTACAGCTCATTGGGAAGGGCCACGGAAGGTAGCTTTGGGGAGGGGGTAGGGACAGAAAGACAGGACAGAATGAGGTAGAGAAAAAAACAGGAAGAGGGGGACAAAGACGTAGAGCCAGCTATTCCGTTTACACCCGAAAATCCCTCTATGCGCCATTTTATCATCACTGGGTCAGCACAAACTGCAACATAGCAAATATCCTGCACCAGATCAACAGACTAACTTATGGCCCACCGCATCTGCAAGACAGCTCACCTGCCACGGCCAGCCAGGGCGATATCGCCGTTAGCTTCTGTGGTGGGTAGGTGGCCGTCCTTTGAAGGGAAGGGGAGGCTCAGCTCTGGTGGCACCAAAAGGGCCGCCCCGCCGCGTGTTGTGGGCTGAGGGCTGCGAGGCCCATCCACCAGGGGCAGAGGCGCCGTCGAAGCTGGGGTTCCTTCACTAGCTCGGGGGTGGGGCTTCACATGATTCCTATGCAAAGACAGAATGCATCAGACGGCACGCCACATGCAAACTGGGAGCACCGTTGACTAGTCTCGAAAGGGGAGTGGACACAGCCCAGCACGCCTGTGCCAGAGCTCAACAGTGCCAGTTCCTCTCCAGCACACTGTATGCACTGCTTTATGGTTCAGCCGAGCCCCTAATTAGGCCCAATTAAGCTGACTGAAGAAATTCCACAATTAACAACCCGTTAAAAACCACCAAATTTGCTGTGTGTTCTCAAACTGTCAAAAAATGGATAAAATTCTCGTCTGTGAAGATCAACAGGGTAATTAACCAATAGAAATTCAATTATGACATTCAACAATGATTGACAGTTTCTCAACCCAGTCCTCACCCCCCCCCCCCCCCCAAGACAGTCCACATTTTTGCTCCCTCCCAGCTCTGAGCACACCAGAACCAGACAATCAAGAATCAGAAATACCTGGTATAAGTGTGTTGGTAGGGAGGGATCAAAAATGTGGACCATCTGGGGGGCCACAAGGATTGGGTTTAAAAAAAAAAACCAAAAAAAAACCCACACACTGACTTGGGATTTGATTACGAAATAGAATACTGTTGAAAAAGTTACACAAAATCAAACAGGATTACTTGAATTAATAAATAATGGAGACGGGGATCTCAACTGCACCAAAAACCAGAACGCAGTGAACCATGAAGACCAAGCATACCATGACATATTACACGTTCAGAGTAACCTGGACCATGCATGCAAATAGGGCTGCCACTAACGACTATCAATCTATCGACATTTACTGACTGGTCAATTAATCTAAATGATTAATTTTCCTCCAGATCATTTCATTCAAGTTAATTTTGACAATAATGAACTGTATGTCACTGAAGGGCTTTTACGGAACTACACGAACATGAAAGTTACTTATGCCCACAATTTGAAAAGCAGGTTAATAGTAAACCTAAAATATTGAGGCCCAAAACCTTTATAATCTGTATAAATTAGGGATATCCTCATGCTTAGCCTAAACATTTTCTCAAACACTTATTCTATGGAGATTCTAAGGTAGCAGGCAGACAACTTTAATAATGGCTTTAATGATGATTGTATTTAGTGGTCTTGGTGGTTTTGCCTACTCTGACAGTCCATCATCCAGAATAGCGCCTGTGCCTTTCCTCTTCAGGTGCTCGTGTATAGTGCTCGTGTATAGTGCTCGTGCAGCACGTCGTCGAAACTTTGCACAGTGTACAAACCACCTTTTTGTTCTGTGACAATTTTAACTACTCCATAATTACATACTGATAGAAAACATTTGCTATAATGAATTGAAATGTTTTAGAAATTAAAAAGATATTTTCACTGAGAAGTCCTTTTTTTAAAAAAAAGATGCACCGACTGATTTATTGATTGATGCAGGCTCATTTTCAGCATCAAGATCGTGGACGTCGTCAATTAATGGCAGCAGCCCTACATGCAAACATGGGACATCCATGCTGAGGAGATGATGATGATGATGGATATGAGAACATTGAGCATAATACAGGTCAGATGGAGTTAAAAGGGTTTAACATACCACCAATAAAACAGACAGGCCTTCAGAGGTTATTTAACACAACAACCTCAAAACACCCATCTATAACTGAATGAAGAAAGAACGGAATTTTGAAGAAAAATAAATTGAGGGGAAACTGTCAAAATGATCGTGCTAATGAAAGAGGGCATGGGTAACCAAAGCCCGGCCCAATCTTACAGGGTAGAAACCAAAGCGCCAAGGAAGACAAGACGTTTAGTTCACAACACAGAGAAGCATGTTTATGATGAACATGGACAGGTAAGTGTTATGGAGGGGGCTGGAAGGGTCACTGCAAGTACCTGAAGGCATTTATTACATTCTTTCTGGAATACAGGGGGACACTGGAACAGCAAGAGAGAACAGGGCAGAGTGTCAGTCTGACCAGAAGGGTCTTTAAAATACCACATGTCAAAATCACACGAAATGGACAGCACGGGGGGAAAAAAACTACACAGAATCCAGGAGCCTCAGTTAACACAATGACCATGTGGAACCTCAAATCCGAATATGGTGGTACAAGTTAACGTCTACCCATCTCCTTAACCTGATAAAATAATGTGTGAAAACCCCGGACTGGTCAGACGAGTACTGGGACTCACCGGTTTCTGTGGAAGGGCCGCCCGATGTTGAGGGAGCCAGAGCTAGTTTTGTAAGTGCTGGGCGAGCTGAACCCGTTGACAAAGCTACCATTTGGGAAGGGGGCCTATGGAACAGAAGGCGAGCGTCGTTAGGGAAGAAACATGTTGACCCAATGCAGGAAAAAGGAGCTGTGCTGTTAAAACATGGTGACTTTGCACTCCGCCTGTTTCAGCTTAGATTAAGGTTCTAATTGATCCACCCACAGCGCCCTCTAAAGCACATCAAAGCACAGAAGACGTTGCGAGAGATGCACTAGGTGGTCACAACATGGCTCTGCAATTTGGAACAGCGCGGCCTGACGACTACGTGGAGGACATGTAAAGACCCACGAGAGCACACATGCATTCACGCGAACCTTCTAATACTACTAGCAGCTCGAAGCACCTCTTCTGAAGTCTTGGGAAAGGAAGAGAGACGACAGTCTCACCAAGGGCGTCTCAAAGTAGGGCGTTGGCGAGGGCGCCCATGCCGGTGGGACGATGCCATAGAGTGGGTACTGCTGCTGGGGGCTGTAGAGCTGCTGCATGAAGAGAGGGGAGCTGTACTGGGACGGAGACTGGGACTGCGCTGAGTACATGCTGGAGTCCAGGCCACGGTAGCCGTTCTTGGCAAAGAAAGTGTTGATGGCCTTTATCCGAGCCTGGGACAGAGAAGAGGAAGAGAGGCGTGAAGACGACTATGGGCAGAGCACGACCTGGCAGCTCAGGTTCACAGCAGAAGTCAAGCAGAGAGCTCCCAGCCATCTATAAACCGCACAGATCATCAGCAGGGCCTCCTCACCACACTGAGATTTAACTGAAGTTCACACACCGATTTTCTCTGTAGAATTAAATGCAACACGAAAAACGTTGTTTCCTGGAGCCCAAGACATTAAGGTTAGGAAGTCACAGTGCTGCTCGAGCTTCAGTGTTAGTCTGCGCTTGCACAATATCTCAAAGGGTACTAAGCCTGAGAGTGCTGGCAGGGAGGGAGGGAGGCTGACCCCACCCTCTTATCAAAAGGACAAAGTGTCAAGTCAAGCTAAGCACCTGATTCCATAAGCCATGCCCCACCCACACTCACCATGATCGGTTTTCCCTGAAATGTTTTCACCTCCTCTCTTAAGTATCTGTATGCCTGAGAACAAGAAACACAAAGCCATCAGCTTCCCCTTAAACAGTACAACCCCCCCTGCCCCATCTCACCAAAACACACAGAGGCTAAATGCATTGTGAAACACCCTGGTAAGGTTTACCTGCTGGGCATCCGTATCAGACTGGAATGTAATGTACCAGTTGTTGTTGTGGGCGAACTCGACACTTATGACCTTGGGACAGCCATCATTTTTGAAGAGAGCCTCCACTTCCTGAAAGAGGAAAGGAGAAGAGGCAGCTGTGTTGAGAAGTCACACTCAAACACACAGGCCACAAGATTATAGATTAATTATGGCAAAATTAGAACCAACATCACCACTGTTCCTAATATAAGATAATACACAATTACACAAATTCTTTATTAAAAACTTTGAAAAATTTGCTCACAGCATACAGACAGCATCTATTTATCCAATGTTTCAAAGCAGTCTATATTTCCTAAAAACTTCCCAGCTTTATGATTTCGCAACATAGCAGCCTATCTATTAGGAACACTGGACCTCTTTGGTTTTAGGGTGTTAAATTTGCTGCCGTTATTAACTCTAATAGCACATTATCAAAAACAAAGGGCTGTATATTTTGTTTTACATATCACTTGGCGACATTCATTTGTTTTATTTTTAGTTGACATTTGAAAATAGCCTATATAACAGCTTGCAGTGTTCAGAAGAACCTTTTCACCATCTGGCTGCATTTAAAACTTCTTTTAAGTGATAAGTTCAAAAGCAAAAATTTATTGAACTCATTTGAACAAATTGGTACGTAAATGATCAAGTAATTACCCAAAGTTTATTTCTGTTTTGCTATTCAGCCAGAAAATGGTTTGGTGCTTCTGTAAAAAATGAATTTTGGTGCATCCCTACAATAATTAAGTTGGTCCAAAAGCAGAACACGGGAGAATCACCCAGACAGCATAAAGGTTACATGCAAAACCGAAGTGTGCCTTGATGTTAGGAATGCTATTTAAATCTACTTTGTTGCAGGCATTACTCATAAATGGATTCAGAATCATACTTAGATGGGAGTGAAAAATATCACGCTTTCAGGTCACTGGCATGCAACGGCATAGCTATTTAAAGTAGCAAAGACGGACATGTTTTATCAGAGCCATCGTTAAGATAATGAGAGGCCTGAGTGAGGCAGCAACCTGAGGCATTCCTGCATGGACATCAGTCCTAGGAGGACCCCCGTAACGAGCACTGAAGTAATAATGGGGAGAACAAGGCATTTGATGACCTAATAGTTCAAGTTGGAATTGCCCATGTTAGAGGGGCAATTCCAGAGGCAATGGAACTTTAAGGTATACAATAAAACCAAAGAACACCCCCCAAGGCCTCAAATAGTCTAGCCCATAAGCAAGAGTGTACATGTGCATTTCAGCTGAACTTCCAACTGCGTGAACTACACATGCCCAGGCTCAGGGCAGCCATGCTTAACCTTTAAGAGGGATAAGCGGGAACAGGGCTAGCAGATGCACCTTGACATACTGTTATTTTTAATGCAAAGCAAACAGAAGGAAGCTTTTTGCAGACTTTTTGGAATTCCAAAAAATAATGTTGCGCAATTTAATCAATAAATGAAGCCAAAAATCAAAAGCTCATCAGGGGAAAGCTGGAGACACACCCTCCCAGACCCAGCGGACGTACCTCCACAGGCGTGGTCTCAGGAACCTCCCTCAGAATGATGATACAGCGCTTGTGGTTGGGACGTACCTTCTCTCCCTTCTCATCCACCTGCACCATGGGAGAGGCTGGGCACAATGAAAAGACAAGTTAGCTGATATATTTAAGATCTGAATCAAAATTACCCCAGAGAGCCTATTGTTGACAATGCCGGGGGTGGGGGGGAAATGAAGGTACCCCAACAGTAAATCAATAAAAAAGGAACAGGACACAATGCAGCACAAAAGGCATCAATACAAAAAAATGGACCAAAACACAGGTCTGCAGTCTTGAAATTCCCCCGATACTGCACTTTAGTCAGTTGTGTGTAACCATCTACCATATCAATAATCATTTTCCAGTGTTTACCATATTTTTAAATGTGTGACAAACCTGGGAGACAAAATGCACACCGTAACATAGACTGACATGCCAAATCCTTATGCTAAAAGATGCTGTCAGCAGCATACGGGAAAAAAACGTGTGTACAAACAGCTCACTGAAACGTTAAGTGTAACACCAAAACACTCACTAGTTCTTCCATTGTTGGGGCACTAGCCTACGATTATCAACCTTTCAGCAAAAAGCCAACAAGTCATCATGCTTCTCAGACAGCTACTATCCACTGAGTGACAGTCCCCCATTCTCAAGGATTAAACCCGCCCCATATAAATTGATTTTTAGGACTGACCAAAACTATCCTCACATACCAAGAAATGTGTTTCACAGGGGTCCCATGCTAAACAGGTGTTCAGTATCAGGGTCTTTACCTATTCATGACTGAAACAAGCCAGGTACTTTGTAGCCAAACACCCTGGGTGGGATAGGAGTACCAGGGACACCAGGAAGCCTTAGACACCATCCTTTGGCCAGACAGACTCACCACGTAGTACGTCCAAGATGAGGTCCATATCAGTGGTGAGGACCTTGACGTCTTCCATGCTGGCGATGGTCCAGATGGGAACGAACTGGTCACTGTCCATCTGAGACATCAGGTACAAGTCCTTGGACAAGTTCTCTCTGCAAGGAAAATCAAGTCATCTGCTTCTTAGCAGCTGGCACAGGAATCAGCACACCCCAGTACAAAAAACTCAGAGCCAGTCAGAAGCTATCAGATGCCCCAGCTCACCTGGAAAAGAAGAACTCCAGCTGCTTCTTGAGAGATTCACGCAAGTTCTCCGGTGAAATAGGCTGCTCCTGCGATACATCACCTGCCACAAGAAAAAAATATGTATTTTATGGACAGGAGCATGCAAGTTTCCCTTACATCACATTACATTCAGTTAAAGATTTTTGTCCAAAGATATGCAATTGAGGAAAGCTTGGCCTAAGAGCTCAAGGGAGCCACAGTGATGATTACTTGACAGGCCATAAGATCTGAATGCATGACGTTCCAAAGACAGGCACAGATTTGTAACTCACTGAGCTCCACACTGGCCCCTCATACTCATACAAAATGCTTTTCGTACTGACCAGCAAGCCCAGACACTGGCTCGTAGCCTGTAAAGGCCAGGTCGGGGGGATCAACGCCATTGACGACAGCCTCAGACAGAGGGGGGGGGCCGCCATCTGCAATGTTTGTCAGCTCCCCGCTGCCAGGTTTATGTTCTGCAGGATGAGCCTCCGAAAACCCTAGGAGACAACAGGTCAATAAGTTAAGAACACAACTTTTTTGAATCTCAAAAGGCTACTTCCAAAGTCGCACAAATCTTTAAGACCATGCTTTGCCCAAACCTCCAGTGATGTCAGTGGGGGACATTTGCTGCCACTGGGAACCGTCACTGCCGTCAACAGGAGTTTCACTGGGAGCTGAGGAGATCTCCTGCCACACCTTGGCATTAGGATTCAGGCCAGCTCCTTTAGAGGTGACCTGTGACAGAGGAGAATATATCATGCACCTGTTACTTTTTACCTTCTTAGGCCATGTGGCTTACTACCAGCAACCACTTACATAAATCAACATAAAACACCGAAAGACATTAGACACGCGTCACTTCCCCCAACAGACATTGAGGTTCAGGCTCATCAGGAATTCTATCCTTTTAACTAGATGAGCAGTTCCTTCTTTAAAAGATTAACCAACAGCTGAAAAGGAAGAATGATACGTTACACTAAAGCTGAATTCAACTGGAGATGGCATTTCCCTCTGATTTTAACCCACACGCCTGAAGGGACATTATGACTGTTAAAGGTGCAATTAACTTCCGAGTATTACTCCAGACAGTATTCCTTAAACATCTACTTATATGCAAAACAGTTGAGAAAAGTTTTACAGCCAACTCCGTTCAAAATATAATCATCATCTTAAGGTCTATCAAAATCCCAAGAGTTCCACGTGACTTTAGATTATAGTACCTTGCACTGCGCCTGCCTAGCAGCGCCGCAAAACGGCATGTCGGAGCAGGAAACGTCAAACCTTACGCAGCACTGTCAGACTGACTCGCATTAACATGATACCGCTTCCATTGCCCAAAAAAACAGATCGGTTAAAAATTAACAACTGCGTCTTAATACGACGTTAATTCGCCAGCCATAGTTGGCTATTAATAACCAACAACCAGAAGGTTAATAAGCACTAATTAAGAAGCTTGTTAAAGACTAAACCAACACCAAACCTTCGATAATGTGTCGAAAACTGTGAACCTGCGAAAGCTATGGCTCCCGGGCACCACGCGGTCTGTCTTTCGAACTTACTGGCACGACGAGCCACCACCATTACGCAGCATTTACCGGTCGATACGCAAGTGGCCACCCCGAAGACATCTAATGACATCTGAAGTGTCATTCTTACGCTTCCTTAAAACTATTGAGTTAGATAAAATACATACAAAATATAAAGAGGGAAAACTCGATCTAGCCCCGCCGAAAATCACGGATTTGGATTAAAATTTAAATCTCCAAATGCGTTTTATTCAAACTGGCCACCCCGTTCAGAGAATCGCGCGATCCACCGTCTACGTCTACTTATAAAGTAATGGCGAAAGTACGGCTTACAAACCTCAAGCAGTAGCATGTCTTCCCCCTTCTATGAGATATAGAAATTGCCAACGTGAGCATCAATTAAAAAGGCTATCGGCGGAGAAATCCAAAGCTCAAAAGCAAGATTAAGGGCAAACTACCACCCAGACGGTGCGGTCCCAGCCGGCCTAGGAACTCAGAGACTCCGCCTCTTGCCCTTTATAACGTCTGCTCCACGTGATGCAGCCACGGCAAAACCATTGGTAGAGAAGCCCCCAAAAATCGGCCCCTTCCGGCCACTGAGCGGCACATGGAAATGGTATCGGTAAACGGAACCGGAAACTCCCCTATTCGTTCGTTGCGTCACGTGATACGTACAAGACACATTTTTTCTGTAAGTAAATGTAGAAACCTTAGTCCAGAGAATATGAAAGTTAAGAGTAGCTACTATGTTGGTAGTTCTGTGGACTGAAGTGTAAATACTTATTGTCAGGAGTTATTTTTCAGGAGCACTGATTACTATGGGCATAAAAAGCAGCAAAGTAGCTCTTTAAACTGATGCCTTTTGAGGAGATTCATTTTTACTGTATCTACATGGCATTATAAACTACATTACAGCCAAAAACCAGTAAAAATCAAAATGAAAACTGAATTACAGTAAAAATGCAAGGATCAAAATGTTCCACATGCGCCGTTTATAATGTATGTACTTTTGAAATACAAATATGTGGTTATATGCAGAAGCCTGCAGACAGACAAGTAACACATAACAGACATGGTGGCAAATTTCTTTTTTTTCG
>JAODLD010000094.1:547399-574452 GCA_026781065.1 Mormyrops boulengeri
TGACATGGTTTACTTTTTGCCGATTTAACCTAATTTTTAAAACTTTAATACTTCCGACAACGGACGTTTTAAAAAGAGAGATTACGGATTTAGCCAGTGTTTTTTTTCCATGATTCTACATGAAGATTTCAGTGAGATATAAACAGAAATAGACGCGAACAGTGCGGTACATCGTCGACGATGCAGCCGGGCTCAGAGGGTTAAGGAGGACTACAGCTTCAGATACTCACATGTAGAGATCTTTAGTGGTCATCGCCTCTTGGAGTTGTGCTGGGTTAGGTGCAGCTCCACACACGCCCTCCCAGCCAGGCTCCCTTAGGGAAAAATACACAGAGGGCAGAAGATCAAGTCAAGATACTGGTAGTTGACACTAATTGCACTGTCAAACACTTTACGCTAACACCTAAAATATTTGCATAGAACAAGAGACAGCAGATCCTGTAAGTAAACTGAGGATTTGCTACTATTAATTGGGTAAACCAAGACTACTGGAGACTGAGCAGAAGTGTGCATCCTATGGGAGATGCACATCAGAGGCATATGCCCACCAGACTCACTTTGTGAACCAGTCTCGAAAGCGCCCCTCGCTGTCTGTCAAGTTAGCGTCAGGGTTCAAAACATAGAAGATCTTCTTCGGGTCCACACCACGATTCGGCAAAGAATCTGCATCCATCTAAAACAGCAGAAAAGGGACATGTTGGAGACGGCTGGAGTGTGTCTGAAGTTAGAACGTTGGAGGGGGAACCTATGCGTTACAACTCACCTCCTTGGAGACGCAGTGGCCTAAGAGGAACTGCAGAGACGGCATACGAGTGACAGAGCAAGACTGGAGGCAGGAGATACTTTCCCACGGCAGCTTCTGAAGGTACTGCGGGAAGATAGGCACAGAAAGGTATGAACACGTCACCAATCCCTGTGTGTGGAAGACAGGCAAAAGCAGGTCAAACAGAAAACAAAACCCAGCCTCAGGTAGGTTCAGGTAGGCCATACCTTATCCAGGATGAGGACGACGTGACCCTGGGGCTCTGCCCTGTCCTTCAGCACAGACACTGCAGCCTGCAGATGCGAGAAAGACTCCTCTGGTCTTTGAGAACAGAGGCCTCCAACCAGGGCCTGGATATCGTGCTGAGAGAGGAGGGGTGCAGCTGACAGTACAACCTGGGGAGGCGGGGGGTGAAATAAACAGGGTGCTCAATATGGACTGGGAAAATTCAGACAGCCCATTAAAAGCAGTACGTTTAAAAGAGACCCTAATATATCTGTACTTACTGATCGCAATGCAAATATTGTACCCTGTTCAAATGGGTTTTGACCACATGATCAAACCAAAACAGCCACATAATATTGTGCTTGTTTAGTCCAGTTTCTACTTGGTCCACCTTCTGAGCCTCAGGGGCATAGGCTCATGATGGAAGAACATCTATGTAGAGCACACAAACCTTCAGCAGCTCCTCTGTAATGTGAGCGCCGCACTCGGTCAGAGTTTGGTGGAGGTCCTGCGCCTGATGGGAGACCTCTGGGTCAGGGGACAGAGGCAGTAGTAACCCCATCCAGCAACTCAGCATCTCCTTCATCTCACCCAGCAGTTTCTGAAAAGCAGAACATGAATAACATGCAAGTGTTGCTTCTCCCCAAGCGCACTGCTGATCACATAGCCCACACTCCCCATCAGCAATCTGATTCTCATATCTACAGCATTAACATTTAGGAATTTACTAAAGTAATTCCGGTAGCTTGTACATTTTAAAGCTATAGCACAGGGGCCACATCTATTACCCAAAAGCACAAAATTGTCCATAAGCACGACCCCATGTAAACTTGTCTTAAAGGCAACACATCTTACCTCCACCCGGCTGTCCAGTGCCCTACGACCTTCCCACCACTGCGCCTTGTCAGCAACGCTGCTCACCACCTTCTGCTGCTTCTGCACACTGTCCATCTCTTGGATTATGGCACTCACTGAACACTGAGGTGTCAATGCCCATGTTAATCTCAGATTAATTAGCTACCTGAGCTAGCACATCATAAACAGTGGTGTATGGATCATGTATGTGTGTGTGTCACATTCAGCAGAGGCATATGCCAGAAAGGCTCATTTCTGTTCGGTTGAATTATTGCAGCAATTTGTGACTTTAGCACTAGCATATGAAACAGGAATGTATTTCTGTACATTTGCACTCATCTTCATTTACCTGGTGTCCTTATCCAAAACAATTTACAGTAGAGATGGGTTCAAATTAATGTGTGCTCCCTGGCATTTGAATCTACAATGATCATGTTAGCACAATGCTCTATTTGTTGAACTACAGGACTGTACAACTGCAAGCAGACAGGTAAATAGTGGAGATGCACCAATCCGATATTCGAATCGCTATCGGTGCCGATCCAGACCTATCTGACGGATCAGGTATCGGCCATGAGTGACTGATCCACATCCTATACTTTAGTTTCTGGCAATCTCTAATTGCGTGTTAAATCTATTTGCACAATCAATCGCACGACAGCTCTTTCCCATTTTACATGTGTTATTTTTTGTGGCATTCATGTCGAACACTAACTGACCCTCAGGCTTTTTGCTACTCAGTGGGTGTGAGTGCAGTGATTTCCGCCTGCGGTGACATCATCCACATACCCATCGCAGTACGAGGAGCGTAAGATAGTATTTTATTTGGGAGTATTTTACGCCTTTAACAGAAACCAGTAGCACAGCGATTTGCAATCTTTGTAAAATAAAGTTTTGAGAGGTGGGAATATGATCATTGTGGATTCAAATGCCAGGGAGCACACATTAATTTTAACCCATCTCTACTGTAAATTGTTTTGGATAAGGGCACCAGGTAAATGAAGATGAATACAAATGTTGTACAGAAATACATTCCTGTTTCATATGCTAGTGCTAAAGTCACAAATTGCTGCAATAATTCAACTGAACAGAAATCAGCCTTTCTGGCATATGCCTCTGCTGAACTGTGCGAGGAAAAAAAAAAAGCAATGGTTGACTGAGCTGACGCCAATGGCAGAAAAACTTAAAATTTTAAGCATTGGCCACTGGTGTATACTTGCTTTGAAGATATTCATATTGAACTGCATATGCCTCAAAAACGCTTAAAATGAGACGTGCAAACGAGGTGGAACAGTATGTAAATATTTGTCATACATTTTTTCCCATCTGTATTTACTAGCTTAAATTAATATATAAAAGTATAACAAAGTCAAAAGAGCTCTTGTATCGGAATCTGTATCGGCAGTTGTGTGTCAGAATCGGATTGGAACTGAAAAAATATGGATCACCCCATCCCTAGTAAATAGTATTGAGCCTCACACTGAATGCACAGACACTTCCTGCATTGAGACACACAGATTTGTTAAAATCCATACCTTTAGCCATATTGTACCATTTAGTCCCAAGTAAATAACTTGGTGCTCAAGAACAACTCAAAGCAATTAGTTTTAGTATGCATTTGATACGGATGTTTGATTGAAAAATCCTGCAAAGCACTGCTTTGGCTCTAGGAGGTTGCGGGCCAATCAGCTTACAGCCGAGACGCCACATACCTCTCGCTGTGCCGTGGGAATGCGAACAGTGACTGGATTCAGTCCACGCTCCAAACGGGTCAACAAAACAGTGTCTCCCATCTCACCAGGCCGCATGCCAACCACAGAAAGGAGGCACAGAGTCACTCCTGTGGAGAGTCCAGGATACACTGAGCATCGCTCACCCCAACTCCATTACCTCATAGACTGACACTAGCCACAGCCGGCCATCTTACCCGGAGGGATCTTCTGGAGCTGCTGAGCGAAGTCCTGGCAATGCTGGTGAGGGAAGGCAGAGGGGTCAAGGGTGGGGAACCTGAAGACTGACTCCAGCTGGGTCAGCCTGTGGGTCAATGTTGCGTGTCCACTGGGGTCATCCAGATTCAAGGATTCCAGTTTCTCAGTCAAGCCAGGAGCAGGGGCCTTTTTCAACTTCCTAGAAGATGCAAGAGAACAGAACAGATGTCAATTGAGTGAGGTTCAGTGCAATGAATACAAAGACAAAATTAGAAGGATGGGGAGGTTTGCTTACTTGACTCTGCTGGTAAGGTGGCGTGTCATGTGATGTCTACTGGTGAGGCCCAGGGACTGGGAGTGGAGCATGGCAGTGGTCATGGGGTCCCCCTGACCAAGGCTTAGAGCGAGAAGCCCACAGAGCTTCGTGTAGAGCCCAGCTGGAGGAAAGTGCTGGAGGGAGAGCAAGGCGCTCCATAGGAGATCCCGTGCATATTCCAGAGTTAGGCCATCTGTTTGAAGAACACGTTTGGTGTGAATATCAGCAGACATTGCTGAGCAAGTCCTTCTCCCATACACAGTGACTCACCCCCGCCCCCCCCCCAACAGAATCATCCAAACCTAGCACCTTACCCGGTACTGAAGCAGGAATTGAGGACTGGGGGAAAAGTGTCCGAGAACGACCTGCTCTTCTGAAGTCTCCTAGCCCATCTCTTTCATGGTCCACCCACACATCCCTCCGCAGAACCTCTAGGTCCGTGTCACATGCTTCTGGCCTTGCTGTGACACAGTAAATAAACGGAGACTAAAGTGGCCAGAAAAACTTCTGTGGTTCCAAATTCGGGTTGTTTTAAAAAAAGACCTAGTATAACAAGGCCAGGAATGTCAGCAATAAAACCCCCCAGCGAATGAGAAATCTCACCTAAGGCCTCATGTTCCTCCACAGAGATCTTCAGCTCTTCCAGACTAGTATCCATTCCAGATTCCTCCTCCTTTATGGTTCTCATCTGCTCTGGTTCCTCTGTACTTGAGCTGCCTTTGGTCACATGGTCAGTACTTTTTTTTGGCCTGCTCCTCCGTGGGCCAAGTGCAGCAGACTCTTCAGAGGGACAGTCCGGGGGGAGGGCGGTGCTCTTGCTGCCCCTGTTCCGCCCTTTCAGGGATTCCTTTTCAGTGATGGCCACCACTTTCTCTTTGGCGGCAGCTGTGGTTTTGTCACGTGCGGACATCCTGCCAGTTTCTCTCTTCCTAGTAACCATCATTGGGGCACTGGTCTCTGTGTCACTCTCGTCACTGAAATCTATCTGTACGTGCAGAGAAGCAAACTAATGTTTCCTGTAGCCACCAGCTTAAAAGGTCACAACCTGTAATCAAAGGATGACTAGAAATACCAACACAATGTAATTGAACTGGGAAGAGGGGAAAAAAATGGGTTGCTATAGCCTTGCCCTGAAGTATTTTGCCCCCCCCTCCTCACCTTGAAGCGGGACCTGTTGCTCCTTTTGGGAGCTGCAGGCACTGGTCTCAGTTGGTCTGCTGGTGATGTGGATTCTTCATATACCTGGAACCGCAGTTTTGATGCAGACTTTGCTGTGCCGCGGCGTAAGGCAGGGCCCAACGTCATCTGGACAGGAGTATGTGGCACCATGGGAGAAGGTGCAATTACTACAACCTGAGGAATTACATTGTCAAAGTCAAAAGCACTCGGCTCTCCCACAGCACTTGATTTTGCCTTGGAGCTTTTAGTTTTGATGGTACGTGGGGCTTTGCAGGTCAATGACTTTGTCTTTGTGGAAGGAAGCGTCGTTTTAGCCTTGGATAGTACTGAAGGCACAACTGTGTCTTTAGTTTTCCTTGATTCCTCTGCGGTTAGGGACACCCCTTCTTCCTTTTTCTTGCTGTGTTCTGCTTTTGAAAACAGACTAAGATCTTTGGTTTTTTTTGAAGGAAGCATTCTGGGTTTGTTATTAGACTTTAAAGGATTCCAGGGCCACACTGGAGAGAAGAGCTGCTCTGAAGGGCAGTTCTTCTGGGAAGCTAAAGTGAGCATGATGGCCAGGGCTTTCGTGACCTGCAGGCTAGCCTGTACTGAATCCATATCAGGAGACGTTTTGGATGTCACAAAGGCAAAGCCAGAATCCAGGAGTTCCCACATACCAACAGCCTTCTGCACCTGAAGACCAGAAAGGGTTATGCGCATGTAGATTCTCCCGATTAGATCATCAAGAAAAGACAACGAGGGTTTTCCCTTTGTTGCCATCAGTCTGGCCAACTTGGCCGCAACCTTGGCCGTCACATTCCTGCAGCGTGACAAGGCAGTGAGAAAAAGCTTGTGACTCTGCCCCGTCACTCCTCGTGGTGAATGACTAGCTAACTCCGCTTGGACAGCAGCCCACCGGGCACAGACACGCCCCAAACCCGGGTCTGAACAGCAGGGGCAGCTGCAGTCTGCCTTATGTTCCAGGGAGGCCAGCCAGCACTGCCGTTTGGGCTTGAGTTTGGGAGAGGCAGCCTGGGCCCACTCCTCCGCAGTATCCACAGGCTGCTGGTGGAAGGACCTAGTTTTCAGGAGACCACTATATTCATCTTCTACTTCCTGTGGGGACTGGGGCTTCTTAGCTGGCCTCCCTTTTCTTGGCTTGATCTTGACTTCCGTCTTCTCTTCATTGCCAGTAAAGTCTAACAGAAGAGAAACAATCCTAACAAAATCACACTGGGAAGACTTTTCAAAGCAAAGCAAAGCATGAAAAATCATAAACTTAGCCATGCAAAAAAGAAACACCAACCAATGCAAAGATCAAGAAGACTAGTGACTTGTTCAAGATCCATGCCACTTAGCTCCATCTCCCCTTTCTGGAGCTCCAACTCAGCCTTCACCACCAGGAACTCTGCACATCTGGAAAGACAATAAATATGGGAGAAACATGATGTTACAGAACATCATGTTTCATGTATTTAGATCATAGGCTACTAAAATTCCCCCTACAAAATGCTTAGGCCAAGAGGTCCAGGGCCTTCAGCATCATATCCATGTGCTCACCTGCTTAGGGTGTGAAGCTTGGTGGCCAGCTTCAAGGCCTCCAGGCACTGCACCTTGGCTTCGTGGATGGCCCCACTGTAGCTCCTGACAGTTACCATCCTCAGGGAGCAGCTGAGCACCTCAGCCAGCAGCTGCCACTTCAGGACAACATTGTCTCCTAAGACAGTCAGGGGCAAATTTCAGTTTCACAGATCTTGCCAGTGGTGTCCAGGATTTACAGGTGAGCACTGTAGTCGCCGTGGACTAAAAATAACCTCCACAAAATGATTTATGGCGTGCAAGTTGACTTGTTTAGCAACTTAAAATTAAACAGTATAAAACTAGGCTTCATATGCCATGCCAGAAAATGCAGTGAACAATCACCTTGATCAATAAAACGGGTGTCCACAGCAACATTGGCTCCATAGAGACCATTTCCTAATAAGGTCACCACAAGGCTACACAGCAGCTTTAAGCCTTCATATAGGGTCGTGTCAGGAGTCTTCAGGCCTGGAAGGAGAAGCCACTCACCATTCATTTTAGACCACAAGCATTGAGATACAAGACCACAGTTTAATAGCAGGTCCAAATTCATACTTGTGCGAAAACAGAAGAGAGAATTCAGAACTAGGGCTGCCACTAACTACCTTTTCTATAGATTAATCAACCATTTTATTGATTGGTCAATTAATCTAAATGATTAATGATTTTGACAAACTGTATGCCACTGCAGGACTTTAGATAATGTACGCTGGTTTTTAGCACCATACAGACATTATCGCCCACAATTTGATAAGCAGATTAGTAGTATGCCTAAAAATTTTAATGAGATGTGTATCGTGATGCTCAAGTTAGTCTGCATAAATTTGGCATATCCTCAGGCTTAATAAATTCAGTTAATGGAGCACGCCACATGCGACAAGCACTGAAGTCAAGATGAAGTGACTGATCAGCAGCCACAACATCTTTTAAAAGAGGAGATGTGTTTGTTAAACAAGGGAAAGATGGTGGTGTGGCGGTACTTCATATAGATTAAAGTCTGACACTTGTGTATATTTGGTTTTCATTTTTATTTCAGTTCACAAATTTTGTTTTAGCGTTTAGGGTTTGTTTCAGTTTACGATAACGACACTGGACCCAACGTGCAAAACTGCACACAGTGGCACCGTCAATCAACGCAGAATAAGCCCAGAGTTTAGCCTAAACATTTTCAAAGACTTAGCCTGCTTGCTACATTAGAATCGCCACAGAATATTTTATGGCTTTACTAGTGTATTTACGAGCTACAAGGACAAAATATATTCCAATGCTAATTTGATAAAAATGAACAGGCAGCACTCCGGGTGGTTTTGCCTACTCTGGCGGTCCATCATCCAGAATAGCACCTGTGCATTGCCTCTTCAGGTGCTCACACATAGCACTACTGCTGTAGCGTGCCAACGCACTTTGCACAGTGTAAACCACCTTTTCCTATAATTTGAACTACTCCCATAATTAGTGATATTAAAAGGAAAACATTTGTTAATGAATTGAAGCATTTTAGAAATCATGCAATTAATTTCATTAAAAATAGAACACGATGCGTCGACATCATTGACCACGTCGACTAATCACGGCAGCCCTATTCAGAATCAATATGTACTCCTTCCAATGCACTTCTTGGCAGCCAGAGTAACAACCAACCCTTGTACCCACCATGTTCAGTAAGCTTTTGACGAAGATGACTAGGCAGAGCAGTGGCATTGAGGTTAAGGTAGGCACTGGCTGTCTGGAGAGCCTTGGCACGTAACAAATACCAGGTCTTGGAACATCTCTGTTCTCCCACCTCCTTCAGGACCTGAGACAGGTGGAAAACTCCATTCTCCACCTAGGGTGAATGAAACAGCTCCTCAAGAAGACTCCTTATAAAGAGGCACTTCAGTGCCTCCAAAACACTTTCCAGCCCCCACAATCCTACCTGCCGGGTGCTGTAGCAGAGCTCAGCTCTCAGGAGCGTGGCCAGGACACGCAGTGACAATACACCCTCAGCACAGGAGTCCATGGAGGACAGCAGCTGCTCTACCTGCTCCAGCTGAGTCTGTGCATAAGCACACATGGCCTGACTGCCCATCAACTCCACCACCAACAAATCATTGTTCAGATAACATTTTCCCAGAGAGCCCTTTACCCCATTCTACAGCTGTATAATTAAATACAAGCTTAAAAGTACCATGGTCAATTGAAAGCTCAAGAAATAAAGCCGTGTCTAAAATAGCTTATTTATGGATTTATTTTCATTTCCAGTTCAGACTGTAAAGCTCTTGAACCAACAAATGAAACTTGTCTCAAGCAAACATTTCAATCAGACAAAAGGGCAAGATGGGCAATTACCTCTGCCAGTTCAGGGGCACCGAGCTCCAGCAGTAGCCTGGCTGAGTGACACAGGGAGCTGACGCAGCTGGAGGAGTCTCCGATTCGGCGTGCAAGGCCAGCAGCAAGCTGGTGACTTTCCAGGGCCCTTAGGGGCTAGAAGGGGAGGGAAACATTCAGATGAACAATGAAAGTGGCCCAGCACAGAAGGATTAGCACACGGCTACTAAACAAAAACCAGGACCCAACCTTGCCAATGAGCTTATAGAGGGCAGCCATGAGAACAACAGAGAAGAGCGTTTGCTTGGCAGAACGGACTGCAGGTTCCGTCTTCCTTCTTAGAAGGTCCTTCCAAAGCTCCAAAGCCCTATCCAGAGGCTGGCACTGCTCTGAGATATGGGGGGGCCCATTTAGCTTGAAAACAGAATCATATGCTGCAATTTTTACTTCAAATACCGATCTGAGGAACCGACAGAAATGGGGAAAACCCAAGAAGCACAAGTCACCTATTCCATCTCGACTGACAAGGAAAGGTGGCATGAGAAACATGATTCAAGGTCATCTTTTTAGCTATGGCAGAACTCTCAAGTCACCACCCGAAAAGGAAGAAAAGAACCAAGCCCATGACTACAACATACTGCTTTCCTCAATCAGGTTGAAGCGCAGGCCCTCATAGATCAGCTGGCACTCTTGCTGCTTCTGCTTGTCTTCATAGTCCATGTCATTGGTTCCCACTGGCTCCAGACACCGATTTTGCTGCTCTCGAGCTTCACACAACCTCTTGTCTACCTCCATGGCCTACAAGATAAAGGTTCAGAGATCTCCAACCAAGAGCGTATTTCAGCCAGTAAAAACACTCCCTGAGGCGACGCTTGCCTCATGGAGGTTCTTCTCCAGGGTGCAGATGTAGAGCCACAATGAGGCCTGGGCCTTGTCATCGCTAAGGCAATCAGCATTCTCTGCAGTCTCTGGCTCCTCATCCAGCAGTCTTAGGGACTCTAGTGTGAAGTCTACTGCTGAGCTGAACAGCAAGAACAAACCTTACATGATCTTCAAGCACCAAAACACAGGAATACCTGGTGTGACTCCATTTATTTAATGCTTATTAGTATCACAATCAAAAAACACAAATGCCTCACACAAATCTGTTCAAATGTCAGTTGAGGAAAATTGGACATTCTGCTCACCAGTCAGTCTGCTCACTGAAGTCCTGGAAGCAGACCACTTGGGCCATTTCGTACAGGTACACAGAACGACGGTGTGTACGATCACTGTCCTCATGACAGATGTCCAGCAGGTCACACAGTGTGTTGTATCGCTCCTGAGCAGTGTCACCCAGCACCTCCCTGTAGGCACGGAGCTCCTCCTCCAATAGCTGCAGCATTACCTCCTCCTCAGGGACATGTGGCCCAAAGCCATCACGGAGCGTCCTGACATATGACAACAGAATTCCATTGGATGTCCACCTCACTACTGTTTAGTGCTTAAAGACCAGTCACAAGATCTTGTTTAGTATTAAAGATGATTAATATTAAAATTTAGTGTTGGGAAATAAAGTCTGCTTGTTCAGTTTATTTAGCTTTCTCACTGCAACACCGATTACAAATTGGACTGGCTTTACCAAGTCTGATAGCGACACGTCTCCTTCGCGATATTAATCAACATCTACAATGACACTCAACATAAGAATATGAGCAATTTGTGTCAAGTATGACAATTGCTCAACAAGCAGCTTAGATGAGATCAACAGCAGGTCCCACAGACAAAACCTTTCAGCCTGCGTGTACAACCTGAGCCGCGTGTCAGCCTGTCCTCCTCGAGCGGCATCTGCCTTTGTTTTGACCCACAGAGACACTGGCTCTGCCATTTGGTCTGTGATTTGGTCACCCAGCGCTCGCAGCCAGAGCACCACCCAGTCCAAAGCACGGTCCAAGTGGCCGCCTCTCCTGGAGCTTTGGACAGCCAGCAGGAAGGCCCGGTTCAGCTGCACAGGGTTACAGAGTTGGGAGTTAAAATGGGGTGCAGTTCTACTAGAATTCTGACCAACTGTAAAACACCACGATTCTCACATGATGCCCATGTCTGGGGTCACCTCAAGACAGACAATACTGAAAATAAACATCCACCAGGTACCATCCAACAGCCCCTGTGTCAGAACACAGTGGTACATGCAAGTTTGGTCACACAGTAGATAAAAGCTCACCTTATCCACAGGCATCACAGTGTGATTTTTTTTGACCAGCTCATGGCAGAGAACCTCCGCTAGAGAGAAGGCCTGGTCATAGTGTTTGTGGTTGTACAATGCATAAACCAAGCCGTTGATAGTAGACGCTGTGGGAATAACGAAGGGGCAGGTTTAATGTCAGGAAGAAACTGGATATGGTGCAACATACAGATGGAAAAAGAAAAAAAAAAAAAAAAAAAAAGTTGCAGAAATGCGCATTACCAGCCTTGATGAAGACATTGTCCAAAGCGAGCTTCTGAGACTCACTCATCATCTGCCCAGCTGTGGCCTTGCAGTACAGCAGGACCCTTTCCAGAGTCTGATTGTCCTCCAGCTGAAACAGAGTATAGTAGTTAGTAAGAGACATACTCTCCCCTACCAGCAGTAAGAAACAGGACAGATTCCCCAGGAGAAAATTAAGACCTATACCTGTGAGGCCACTAAGCTGCTGTAGGCGCTCATAATTCCTTGGCACATGGTGCTGCATAAAGTGTGATGGAAGACGAGCTTCTGCTCTGGCTGTATAGTCTTAGCCTAAGAAAAAGACATGACCAATTAATAGGTAACGTACCACCACTATACCAAACAGCATCTAGAGGTCAGACGGTCAAATCTCAAGCAGTGCATACTACAAATGCTCTAATGTTACAAGCTTTTACAACCATCATGGGAAATTTTAACTGGACCAATACCTTAGAAAGGTGCTTGTGCAGGAGCTCCTGGTATTCCTCCAAGAAGGAGAACAAAGCCAGGAGAGATGTCCCTCGCAGCACCTTGTCCTGGTTTATTTCAACGGCTGAGACAACCAACTGGCTGGCTTGCAAGAAGACATGGCGTTCCTGGTCACTGAAAGAATCAGGAAGGCATCGGATGGCACGAGCACACTCGGTGAGGGTCGCAGCACAGTCTTCACCAGATGCCAGCAGGCGGTGAACATCCACAGCCCACCCAGCAAAGTGCCGAAAGGGGTCAGGGGTCTCCTTCAGCCACACGGCAGCTCCCTTGATGAGTTCTGAAACCTGGCTCCAGAGGCCTGCCTTGCAGAGGAGCCTGCAGACATGCAACATGACCAGTGAAAGCCAGCCACAGAGACCAGGTCCAGTGGCACCTGCTCCCAGTAAGTCACAAAAGAAGCTCTGGCTCTCCTGAACCAAGAAGGAAGCATCATCCTCAGTCAGCGTGCCACAGGCCTTCCCAAACTCGCCAAGAGCATCCTCGGCATACCCGGGGACTTTTGAGTTTATGGGTGATGCGGCAGACACTTTGTCCAGCAATGCCAAGAAGCGCAGAGCTTGCAGGCGTCCGCTGAGTCTTCCCCGGGAGAACTGAGGCAGATCAGCCTGTATTCCTGCGGCCCCATTCCAGAGCACAGCAAAGCAGCTGCGCACCAGAACCTGATAGTCTTCTGTCTAGGAGCATTTAGAGAAAGGAGGTGGAAAATATGGTTTCCTTAGCCAACGAAAAACAAGACCTAAGACGTTAAGATTAAAACAGGAGTAATGCTTTTAAAATGTGAAAGCTTTTTCCTTTACCTGTTTGGCAGGAGTGACTAGGTCCAGTCTCTTATGTAGCAGGTCTCCCAGGCGCTGACAAGGCTGATATGCTCCCTGAGTGACCAACTTCCTCATGATGTGAAAGAGGATTTTTTCCATGTAGAGAGGGCTACTCTGCATCCCAGGATTGCCTGTTCTGTCATAGCTGAGGAGGGCCAGCTGAACCAGTGACACCAGCTCAGCAACATGGCCAGTTCCCACAGCTCCAGTTCCCAGCTGGTGGTTGCAGGCCCTGATGATTCGATCACACAATGTCCTGCACTCCACCCCAGGGCCCTTCTTCATGTAGTCCTAAAGGAAAGGCACAAGCGTCACGGCCACTGAGAAGTTTACATTCTTGTTCACACCACGGCAATGAAAAAGGACACATGTACCACTGTCACACCGGGACGGGGGTCAAGGCTAATTCAACCGCAAGTTGTTCCAGGCATACATACCTCAAGCTCCTGACAGAGCGCGGTAGTGCTTGCGGGGTCGGCCGTGCACTTGATGTACTCGTCCGCTTTCTGCAACTTCATTTTCTTATTCACAGGGTACGCGACGGACGAGTGTTAAGCCGTTTAGAACAAGTCCAGTCTGCGTCCCAGGTTAGATACTCCAAACTGATACTGCTATAAAAGCATTGCCTAGACGGCGTCGTGACACGAATTCACCGCCGAAAAGATTTTTACGGAAGCTTCTAATCTACCAACATCACCGTACAAAGTGACCACTTATTACACAAAATCTCACGAGGTAAAAATCGAAATTAAGAGGCATTTATTTTTTTAAAAAAAAACCATGAACCACTAAATAAGTGGAGTAAACAATCCAATACACTTGCCGGTAACGTCAACCACGCAAGGCCGCTCACTTGGTTTAAAATTGAGATCTATCCAATCGCAATTTGTGTATCTGTGACGTCAGATGTGCGACGCGGCCTGGTCGTGAATTTGTGGTTCTTGTAGTTTATTTTTTTAAGACGGTTAATACATTCCTACTTGCATTGATGGCTAATTAAAGTTAATGTCATTGAACTGCTAGCGTAACTGGTAATTAATCTTCAACAATTAAGTGTTTTGTCCATCCAGATTTCTGTGCAACATGCCGACTGTCGAAATAAGCTGGCCGGCAGACCAGCTGTAACTTACTCTGGATCACTTTACACTACAGACACAATAGCTGTGTGATTTTTCACTTCTGTTTCACAAAATATAAAGAAATGTCACCACAAGAGTGGATTTTACGGAAGTCCAAAGAGAACACGCATCGTCGTATATTGTTTCTTTCTTCCCGTTATCTCGAGATCACCCCCTTGATCTTGCGACCGGTTTAGTAGCTTAATTAGCTGTTTATTCATCATCATGGACCAACGCATTATGGTTCACGTTGGTCATGGACTGTCACAAGCAGAAACAGAGGTATATCTGTCAGTACTAAACAATTATTATTTTAGTGTTCGTCACTTGACAAATAGGACAACTATTTACCGCTTTGAATGTATTTTCGAATAAAAGGGAACATTACAATGAGATAAGTGCGAGCTGTTAAAGATTTCTAACTTCTGATCCGCAATTGAGAGGACAAAATTACAGTCTAATAGGTATATAGAATGATGTCACCGGCGTTAATAACTTTTAACGGAAGTAAGGTTGGGCGTTTTAAATGACAGAGTTGTGATGTCCAGTACACAGACAACGATTACTTTTGCTGTTCGAACCATTTCATAATTTGCGCAAAATCTCGTTTACATCATAGAAAATAGGTCGTTTAAATCAGCTGTAATGAGGTATTGGTTTAACATTTTGGGTAAATGGCAATTGTTACACACGCCTTAGTTTTCCAGATTATTTTACAGGCGAATTTTAATTATGTTTTCAATGTTCGTATGTCCATATAATGTCCAATGGTACAATACATGAATGTATTAATAACTAACATCCATCCATCCATCCATTTTCTACCGCTGTTCCGGGTCGGGTCGCGGGGGCAGCAGTCTAAGCAGGGAAACCCAGGCTTCCCTCTCCCCGGCCACTTCGTCCAGCTCCTCTGGGGGAATCCCGAGGCGTTCCCAGGCCAGCCGGGAGACATAGTCTTCCACGGGGCCTCCTCCCAGTGCGACATGCCCGGAACACCTCACCAGGGAGGCGTCCAGGGGGCATTTGGACCAAATGCCCGAGCCACCTCATCTGGCTCCTCTCAATGATAATAATAACAAACAATGGGTTAATAATAAACAAGAGAAGCCAGGCAAATCTAATGAAGTGTGCTTGGATCAGTGGACTCCTGGGAACAATGTACACCATTTGGATTTTCAGGTTATTTTTTGTCTGTAGGTACTAGTTATTATTACATTGTATCCATTTGATGTGCAATGGGGCAATGTACTAATGGGTTAATAGATCTAAAACCAAACAACAGTGGACTCTAAGGAACAACGCACAACCCTTGGTTTTCCAGGGTAACTTTCTCTATAACAGTTATTAATTATTAAATTGTATACATATTATACTGATATCAGGCCATAACAATAACAACAAAAAATGTGGTCCTTAGCAGGTTCTAAGATTAGTTAAATCTAACCTCAAAAAACAACACACAGCAGATTCACCATGTCATTATTTATTTAAATGGAGAAGATGTGTGAGAAATTAAGTACACTTGTAGCAGCAATAAGCTGAAGTAATCATTTTCTGTATGACTGTTGGTCTCTCACATCATTGTGGAGGAATTTTGGCCAACGCTTGTTGGCCAAAGTTCATTGTTGCTTCAGTTCATTGAGGTTTGCAGGCATTCATTTATGCACAGCTCCCTTAAGGTCCCACCACAGCATTTCAATCAGGTTGAGGTCTGGCCTTTGGGCCATTGAAACGCCTTGATTCTATTCTTTTTTCAGTTATTCTGTTGTAGGTTTACTAGTGTTTGGGATCATTGTCCTGTTGCGTGACCCAATTTCAGCCAAGCTGTCAGACAGATGGCCTCAAATTTGACTTACTTAATACTTTGGTATACGGTGTTCATGGTCAACTCAGTGATTGCAAGGTGTCCAGGTCCTATGGCTGCAGAACAAGCCCAAATCACCACCCCTCGACCGCCATGCCTGACAGTTGTTATGAGGCGTTTGTGCTGAAATGGTCTTCTTGGTTTTCGGCAAAGACACTTTCTCCTGGCATCCCTTCTGAACAAGCCATACTTTATGCCAGGAAAACCCTGTTGGGTTCCTTGCATTTTCTCTGAGCATTGCATGATCTGACCTTGGGGTGGATTTCCTGGGATGTCCACTCCTGGGAAGACTGGCAACTGTCTTGAATGTTTTCCACTTGTAAACAATCTTTCTCATTGTAGAATGATAAATTGTTTGGAAATGGTCTTGTAACCCTTCTCAGTTTGAGGGGCAGCAACCATTGCTTTTTTAAGATTGTTGCTGATGTCTTTGCTCCTTGGTAGTGTTAACACACACTGGAATGTTCCAGACCAGCTAGAGCTGAGCATAAACATTCTCGAGTCTTGAGTTGTTCATCTGAGGTAGCATTTACCTAATTTCAAGACCTGCTAATTACCAGATGTCCTTATACATAAAACCTTAGAATTGAAAGAGAGTGTATGTAGTTCCTTTTTCAAATGACTATTTATAAAATACAAAAAACATATAACAGAACATTTATTTCTTGTTACCGAGGCTCACCCAAATTAATTTTCTGCTAAAGTTGTTGATACATTCTTTCCAGAGCATATGTGACTCTGACCTGAAATGATTCATGAAATGAGCAGACTATAGTTTTTTTTGTGAATATAACATCAAGTGGTATAATGTGTCAGATTTTCACAGTGGTCTGTGTTTAACTATATGGTAAAACTGCTCCTGCAGTATTTCTAAGAGGAAGGTTGTATCATTAGTAGTCATTCATTACAGGCTAAATGTAAATTTGTAAAAAGAAACAGTAAATATGTTTACGACAAATCCTAACAAAAACAGTAATTGTCATATATTAAATGGAAATAAATAAATTTCCTCAAAATACTTTAAAAGATACGGAGCTCCTGAAGGGACCTGTGCAAAAAAAAAAAAAAAAAAAAAGGTCTTACTTTCGAGAGAGTTTTGCGTGCGAACATGACAGTCAGAGCATTTTCGTTTTTTGCACAGGTCCTTTCAGGGGCTCTGTAAAAAAGGTACATAAATTTGTTATAGGAAAATCAGCTCGTCATTCAGGTTACAGTCATTCACAGCAATTCAAATGCAGGGCAATTCAAGAAACAGATCTCAAAAGCTGTTATCCAAACAGGTACCATCTGATAACCAGTAATTACAACATTAATAAATTAATACTTTAAATTATAGAAAAGCAGATAGATGAACCACATGCTAAAGTAAAATATCAAGTAAATTACAACATCTTTTTGTATGTATTTTACATGTAATTTATTTTTTATTTATTTACCTTTATGATGAGGGCTACTGTGCTGGAAGGTTTTTTTTAACAATAAAATTTTCCCCCAAGAATGAATAAAATTCTTATCTTATTTTTGAATGTATTAACATCACAGTCAGGTAGAAATTCAGATCTTGACTGAAACAGTGGATCTTCACTTCATTGACATTATTTACAGTAACATAATTGTGGTCCTTCTGGGGCTCTGCAGCTTGAATTTAGGACAGCAGTAAACAGTTACACAACAGGACAAGTATAAGTATAGAAGTGAATGTCATCTTCTTTCTGTCAGCTCTGGGTCAATCTTCCACATGCATTGGGTTCATGGTTACAGTGGTAGCACCCTGGAAAAGTGGGTTCTGTGACTGCAGGGGAGAACAGGATGTTAGTCACGACAGAAAGTATACAGTATTTGCACACTGTCTGCAATCAACAAATTCCCCTGATGGCAAATCTGAAATAATAAGTCTATATGCAGACTGACAGTTTAGCCCAATAGTCGAGCATCATTTTAATGTTCTCCGGGTTGCTTGTTCAAAAATCTCCCGGTGTAAGATAATACAAAGAGTAGTTTGCAAATGATGCAGTTACACATTATTTAAGGCTATGCAGGCCATTGGATTTGATGGCAGGTAGCCCAGCAGTTAGGCACATACACTTATAATCTTTTGCCGCATTCAGGTCCTTATGGGAAATTTGCTTTATACTTTAATGCAAGTATTTGAACCTGAGATGCTGTGGGAAAAATACCCAGCTCGCAAAAAAGGGGGGAAATTATGCATGGACTTAAATATGACCATCAAAGTAACTAGGCTAGACTACAGGGCAAAGACATGGACTTAACATTTTCATGTAGCTTAATTTCATCCTGAAGGGTGACACTTACGCTTTTCCACTCCACTTTCTTCTGTTCGAGTTCGAATTTGCGATATTCCCTCCGGTCGTACACCTCCAGCAGCACACGGTAAACGATAATGATCAAAATGCCAATGAGAATCACCGCGAACACAGCAGTACCAACGGCCACTAACGTCTTGTCAATGGTACCTGTAGGGTGGGGCGGAGCAATTCAACTCTTAGCTATGGTCTAGTGAAGGGCTCATTTTCAACACACATAAAGTTCTGGTGACTCACCGGGGGGATCAGCATAGAAAATTTTGATGGCTCCATTTTGTTTGTCCATTTCGACATTAAAGATGGTTCCCTCAATTTGGCAATCAAACTGCTGGGAGCCGGAGATACGGGAAAGCTTGATTGAATCACAGGCTTCACTGCAGCTTTCCGGACCTTCCTTTTCCCCTTTTGACACTGTGCATTTCACACACTTCCTGTAATGTGAGGGAAAAAGTGAAACTTCTGTTCATTCACTAAAATAAAGCAACCGACACAAGGATAAGACACAAGGACAAAGATTAAAGCTAAAACAAATGTAGACTCCTTGCATTACTGTGGGAAGATGGCACAACCCAAGCATACCCTTCAAGTGCGTAAAGTGAGTACACCAGGCTGTGTTTACTGAGTTTACGATCTTCAGGAGCCTTCAAAGGCTGGGACTTTGAAGTGAAGGAACCTGCCCAATCCCCATTGAAACTTACTCAAATGTTTGGCAGGGTGATGACAGCTCCGTGCACCGGTCCCGGAAGAAGCCGGGCTTACATTTACAGCGGTTACATATGCATTTGCCATGGTTGTTGCACAGGATTGACTCTTTGTTGCACTTGTCAGTTCCGTTGTTGCATTCGCAGGCTGAGCCAGTGAAGCCAGCTTTACACAGACAGGTTCCACATTTACAGGTACCTTGGTCTGCAGGACAGGATGTACAGAAAACTTTACTTGTGACTAAAGGAGCCAGACAACTTGGAGGACAGGTATAAACTCATGAATCAAGACTTTCACAAACTGACAGACTGGGACTAAGGCATAATTATGTACAGTAGTACCTCGGTATACGTCCTTAATCCGTTCCAGATCCTTGGACTTATACCAAATGGGATGTATACCAAAGAAATTTTCCCATAAGAAATAAAGGGAAAACGATTAATCCGTTCCCATGAAAAAAAATCCTACTGTTATTGGCATATTATGTATTGATGGGGTTGTATAAAATAATTTAAACACGGCTTATTAGTAAAATACAAAAGCAATTAGATGAAATAAATGAAAAGAGAGTTATAGCGTGGGTTGTTCACTGAATGGTACCAACTGCTGTACTGACGCTCATGGGCAGTCGTGGCTTCGTCTCGAGAGAGGTAAACAAGGGTAGCGCGCAGTGTCGTGACTCATTTTGACCTGTACAAGTTCTAGCACGCGAGTCGTATTCCAAACAAAGGTCGTTTTCCAAGCAAAATTTTTCGCGTCCAAACAGGACGTATACCAAGTTGGACTTATTCCAAACCGGACGTATACCAAGGTACCACTGTAATTATCTTTCACAAAATGAAATTATATTAGTCAATTTTCAATGACCAGTTAGTCAAATTAGGGTCGCAGTAACAGGACACCACGCGTGAAGCCACCATAACACAGTAATAACCTGATAATATGCAGGGAATATTTACTGCTGCTCATTTATACTCGTTTTAATCTCAGTTTCAGTCTGAGGAAGTCTGAAGGCCCCAAACCCCGCCTCCGCTCACCGCCACAGATCTTGCCGTCAAACCTCTCACAGCTGGTGTCGTCACACTGGCAGAATTCACCCCAGTAGGGGCTCCTGCACTGGCATTTGCCGCACTCGCAGCTGCCCTGCCCACTGCACGGCTGTGAGCTGTTCCTTTGCCGGCACTGAGCCTCTATTTCATGCACTGTATCCGTGTCCCGCTGCCGCTGGCACTCGCATTTCTGACCCAGGTGGTTCAGGTTACAGCTGGATCATCAGAGAGCACAACATTACTCTATAAGCACCCCAGTCATACTGCCTTTCCGAAATGTCTACTAAAACCTTGACTAGGTACAGCTGAACATACATGAGTCATGTTAATAAAAACCTACACTTCAGGTACAAGCGAATATAAATACGTCAGGTTAATTAAAACCTAGACTTCAGGTACAACACAACACATATTTCAGGTTAGTTATGACAAATCCTAATATTTGGTATTAATTTTTTTAACACTGGTTACTTGCGGTAAAATCTAGAACAACATCTATAATCTGGAAATAACTGACTTGCCTTAATAGTAATAATAATAATAATGCTTCCTCCATTTCGCAGCTACCATATGTTTGGTTTAAACCAAATGATTAAACGGTAATTGTAATGATGGTAATTCAGTAAGCATTCCTGTGGCATTATTTCCTATCGATATCTGGCTGCAGACTTGCCTGCACATGCCACAATGCAGAGTGCCGTCACCATTGCAGTGGGTGGCGTTGTGCTCCAGGTCCTCACAATCGCAGTTACACAGCGTTTCTACGGTGACCTTCAGCTCCTCGCGAATCCCCTGCACCTTTATGAGGAAGGTTTCGGCCTTTGGCAGGCATGTGGAAGCGCTCAGTCTGACACTGAAGTTCACCTGGGGAAAGACAAAGTGCCCAGCAGTGTTTCCATTAGCCCTCCCTCTCACATGCTCTCTCAGACCCTCCCATCCTCTGCCAGCCCCTCATCTCACCTGCTGCTGGATTTTCACGTTGTTGCATCTTCCTGTCCTCTCCCATTCGCTCTGCTCTCCATTGCTGCAGTAAGATTTAAATGAGATATCCAAGCCCAGAGGAGCTTGCTGGTGCTCCAGAAGGATAGTAGAGGACAGATTCTGTGGGAACCCAATGGACCCCACTTATCAGAGACATTTCTACTTATTTTCACAGATGTATTATTTCAAGTCAGCTTAAATCAGTGCAGTCAAATACAGCCGTAAGAAATGGAGCATTATAGAGGTTATTAACAGGATCTGCCAAAAATAACACTGATTCCCAGCATGGCCTGTGATCTGGCAGCTTTTTGTTGAGCATTCCTTTACAAAACCAGAAATTATTCGTAGGGGTGCAACGAGATTTCTCGTAGGAGTGGAAAGCGGTCTCGCGAAGGCACTGCAAAGCGGCTGCTGTAAGCATGTCGGCGTCTGACGACATTATCATAGCAGATGCGTGGTAGCATTTTGCGTATCCGGCGGAAAAAATATAAACGGCGAAAGGGTGACAGACAAAACACGAACCATTTGTAAGCATTGTAGGGAAATAATGCCGGCTACGCTAGTACTGCAGCCATTTGCAGCGCCGTCATCGCTCTTTACTTAAATCCACTGCACCGGTGAAGAAAACATTTTAAAAAATGCTTTATGTTTGTTATTTATATTGTTTTATTTATATTCTATTTTATGTTCAATTGAGTAGTCAAATAGGAGAGAAGCCTGTCATTTGAGTTTGTGATGAAATATTTTATGGTGCTAGATATTTGTTCTGTTATTTACTGCATATGACGATGGTGATTATTTAACACATTTCACCAAACATCTGCATTATTTAGCATTTTTGTCTTTCAGATTAATCAAATAAAAGGCTGCTTTCCAGTAATATATTTCCTCTTAGAAGTTTTCCTTAAAATATTGTTAAAATATCATCTCGTCTCGCTCTCGTGAACCCAATATCGTATCTCGTCTCATCTCATGGGCACCCCTAATTATTCGTCATAACCAGCAATCTCAGTCAAGCTCTGAAGAACATTGTACTACAGTACTGAAAGACTAAAGCAAATATCAGGCAAATATTTTGTCAAGACTTCTGGTTGTAAACCACTTGTTCCTTCCAGCACACACAGTAAAGCGTGAGAGCCAGCCAGTTGCATGCTAGACGGCTTCCGTTCTGAAATGTGTAAATGTGAGATAAGAATGAAAGGGCAACAGGAGAGGAAGCTGAAGGGAACCACAGAAAATGAAGCTGAAACAGTAATACAACAGGGCTATTGAATTTTCATCCCACCAAGGTGAAAGTGATGCATGACATTTCCCGACACTGTCGGTGCATCCTTATTTGCTGCAAGCTTCTAAAATACTTGTAGTGGTAGCTAGGTGTGCAGAGGTCCTGAGATGATTTACAGCTTTAAGACAGCTGCATTTACACCTAGCCATCCCAACCCTCATCACCTTTTACAGGGGCATCACTGAAAGTCTTCTGACCTACTGTATCAGTCTCTGGTTCTGAACCTGCACAACCTCTGAACAAAAACAGCTGAATAGGTTAGTGAGAACACCTGGAAAGAGCTTCGGTGCCCATCTCCCAACCCTGCTAGAGATCTTCAACCAGCGCCGCATCTGCAGGGCCTCCAGCATCATCATGGAGCCCGACCACCCCTCCTACAGCCTGTTTTCCCTCCTGCCGTCAGGGAAAAGGTACAGGAGTATCCGTATCAGGACCACCAGGTTTCAGGTTTCACCAGCTTCATTCCCAGGCTGTGCCTGTAGTGTTGTTGTTTGCCTTGTTTGTGCCCAGTTCGTATGAATGCCCTGTATTCCTTGTTTCACCGATATCTTTTTATCTCCTAGTCCCTAGTGTTTGAATAATCATTAATGATTGTCCCTCGTCTAGACCTTGTTACTTGTGTATATAAATTCCTGCCTGTTCTCAGTTCCCTCAGTTGCTCTAACGTTCTCACAACATCATGTGTGAACTTGAAAAGCTGCTGACCACATTTGATTTGTGTGTTGCTGTGACAGAGACTCCATGCAGTATTGTCAACAGCACATGCAACCTGAGTACCTACCCCATAGGCGTCTGAGATAAGCTGAACCACATTGCTGGAGTCCTTCTCAAGAACTCCAACTACCGATTGCGGGATTAGCTCACTTAGTGCCTGGGGGGGTCAAAGAACAGAAAAAAATTAGCTTGTTACTTGGCATACTGCTCCAGCAAGAAACAAAGGTAGGGTCACTGACCTTGTAGGTTGGAATACTTTGCTCTGTAACGGCAAAGATCAGCTGAATGTTGTTGGCTGAGAGGACCCTGGACAGCTGGCCAACTGAAGGATAGTCCTAAAAAAACACCATACAAAAACAGCGATTGACATGAAGTAGCAGCAGTAGCAAACAATTTCAATGGAGTTCAGGCCAACTGCTAAGTGGTGTGCATATAAGAAGAGTTCAGGGATCACAAATGCTGGAAGGAATGGACAAAAACGGGTATTTACTGACAGTCACGTACATAAATTGTGTCTTTATCGTACACGCCTTCTGCATTTAGGTGGCACCTCCCATCATTGGGATGGTAAATCCCAGCCAATCTGCCATCTCCAGCCATGTGATATGTATCATCAGATGTGTAGACCAGGATTCTTGTCACGTTGCCCCAGCCAATTTGATCCTACAGGAAGGAAACAATACATCTAACAGATCAAATGGTCTGCCGTCCTTCACCTGGCTAGTACATTATTGTAATTGTACAATTTTTACATTCCCGTGCTGATCAATAAATTTAAGCTGTGTACACATAGATGTAGATTTCTAGCCTAAATTAGGTCAGGAAAAATCTGTTAATTATATAAAATATGGTATATGGAAAAATGCTGTAAATTCTCAGCGCCTGAATAGAAGTTCAGCTATTCTTACCTGGCAAACTGCAGTTTGTATCACAGCATCCAAGCCACCCTCTGGGGAGTCCAAGTTGCCTGAGATCTTCTGCTCACTGACCTTCCTCTTGAACTCATTGCCATCTTTTGTGAGTCCCAGCACGTTTCTGAAGCTGAAGGCTGGCTGGCAGGTATCAAGGCGGCTGGGGCATGGATTTCTCAGCTTGGCGTTCACTGTGCTGACGTAAGGCATGGATACCTTGTCTACAAAAGCCCCAAAGCCTGCAGGTATGGGGGTCAAAAGCAATCAGAGAAGGGCTTTATTAACCATCAAACCAAGGCTGAGAGTTCATATAACCTTCCAAAGAAGGCTATAATTCATTCATTTGCAAGTACTCACCAATCCGGACCTTAGGCGTAACACGCAACAGATTATCAAGGATCTTCTGCCCCAAATTCTTGATATTCCCCAGGTCATCTTTCATGGAGTAGGACAAGTCCATGAGATAATACAGGTCAATGGGGTAGCCTTCTGCTCGTTTGAACACCACATTGAAAGTCATTGGTTCTCCTGAAATAATGATGAAATGCAGACACAATTGTAGGACTGGCAGGGCAAGGACCACCTAACTGTACAAATAAGTCAAAATAAGATTTTAATGCTGACTTGAATATTACTTTTGCCCCAGAGAACATATTGCTTAGCTTTGTTTAAATACCCAAGTCACAAGTTGATTGTAAAGAGATCCTTGTAGTTCTATTGCTATTTCCCATTAGTCTCTACTGAATTAACTTAATTGATTTACTTTACTAAACAGCCATGTAATACTTTAAATCTGCAGTATTATTATATGTATTAGTCACCTTAAAATCCGGAAAAACAATATAAATGTAACAATATAAAATGTAAGCTGCAATGTGGCTTGGTGAGAATAACAATGGAAAAATAACTCACCAACTCTGAGTTTTAGGTAAAGGTTCTGTGGTCGTAGTTGAACTATGTTGTCAGGGTCACTGGAGAGGTAATCGTCTCTGCGGGTGTTTTGGACCGAGTCCTGGTTGAACACATCGCTACAATTTCTCTTACGGAGAGCCTTTACAGTGTCACACCTCCGCTCATTGGACTCTCCAAACTTCAGAAAGTCCTGAAACATGTCCTATTTGTTTAATATCCAAAGTAGCTTAAAGTAGAAAGCAGTACCAATAGTCAATGTGACTACACTTGAACAGTTCTGAAAGGAGGAATCGGCACCTTACTGTGCTGGTGGTTACTTACACAAAAAGTTATTCAACGTTTTAAAATTTATTTTGAGGAAATCAAAGCATTTACCTTGTGGGATGTTTGTACAATTTCCAATTAAATTCATCATTCTTAAAAAGGGTAGTATTTCTATGTGCACCTTCAGCGTTTCAAAAATATAAATAATATCTGATACTGATTGGAAACAATCATCTCAGATGGTTCAGAATCATCCTCAGATGTTTTAGACAGCTTGCAATAATCCAAGGGCACATGTGTCTACACTAAATATTGTATGTCTGTAACCAGATTAAGAGGAGAAAACAACTGAAAACCATCTAGGGACTTCATACTGATGTATTACAATCAGACTGATCATATCATCTCCTAATTAGACTTCCTATTCTGAGGGCTGGTTAGTGATAGAGAATAGAAGATCTAGGTTAAAAATGTATATTTATTTCCAGACCGAATGTCCCACCAATCTTTCAGTAGCTAAATGTGTAGTTATCAGCATAAACTGCTTTAAATGTAGTTGCTGGTTCTTCTGTTAATTAAGCTATTGCTCTTTTTCACTATATTTCGATGCCATATGACAATGGTGGTTAGCGCTACAGCATCTAATTTTGACTTCAACATCAACAGTCAAGGTCATCATCCAGCATCCTGAATGTAACAGACTGCTTCCCGTTCATTTGGCCTGTTATAGTCTCCTTTTGGCTTGGCACCATAGTGGACATTATCGGTTATAACAATGAAAGGCACTGGGTGTATTCATTCAAGAGTATATTTGTCATGGGCACAGCAAACAGCCAGTTCCTCTATGCAATGAAAATCTTAATAGTTCGTAGGAGGCTTACTTGCTTCTATTGGTGATTAAGACAGAATAGAGGAAACTCACCTTCTCTTTGCACCAGGCACAGTGTGGGCTTTTCATGCACTCCTGACACGTGGGCTGAGGTCTGCATTCCATGGGTGTCTCTGAGAATCACCCAGAACAACCCATCAGGACAAATTCATCCCTGGCAGCCAACCCTGACCAACACAGGGCCTGACTCCCTTAAAATATCTCTGTCTCCCTAAATTGTGAAATTGTGTGTGTGTGTGTGTGTGTGTGTGTGTGTGTGTGTGTGTCCAGCCTCTGGTCTCAGTCCTATAGCCACCCCTGCACCCTCCCCTCCACAACACACTTTGAGTGGAGGCTATACTGCACACACCGAGAGCAACACGTAACACTCAGGAAAGAACTTCATTGTTCTGCTTGTTTCAGTGCAACCCAAGGAGAATCTGAGGAAGTGGTCTCCTGCAGAAGAAACCTGGAGTGATCTTACCTAAAGTCTGCATCAACCGCACAAAATGCAGAAGAGCCACCAGCAGCCATGCCAACTTCATTGCCTGCACAACAAGTTATGGGTAAGAAGAGGGGTACTGTGGACTAGCAGAGTACCTGTCATGTGTGTCAGCTGCCAGCCACAGTGCTACTCTGGTTGCACTGCTACGGCTTGATGCATTCTTAATCATTGCCGGAAGCATTGAAGTCTAACCATCAGCTACAAATGTAAAACTGTTATGTACCCTAGGAATTATGTCAGATGTTCTGGGTTATAAGCAAAGTTTTGAACTGGATTAAGCATATTTAGGCGGAACGCCTTTGATTGTAATGTAGTACAATATTGAATATGACGAAATCCACAAAAAGTCACAACATCAATGACCAAAAGATCATGAAAACCACCAATCATCTGTCAGACAGCACAGTCTCACAACCCCTGTTACAACAGAAGGTTTAAAGTTAAAAAAAACAAACTTTTAATGATGTTTGGTCTATTACAGTTCTCAACTAATCTGGTTTTAGAAATCAAGAAGTATGTGATATTTGTGATACGATGTTCATATTTCATCTAGAATAAAAAAGGCAAATAGGATGTTAGGTTACATCTCTAGGTGTGTGGAGTTTAAGTCAAGGGAGGTGATGCTACGATTATATAACTCCTT
>JAODLD010000094.1:576870-591488 GCA_026781065.1 Mormyrops boulengeri
GTCATAAAATTGCACTAAATGTTGAAAAATTGGCAAGTACAAAAATGCTTAGTACATTTACAAACGGCGCCCCATACTATGGCTGCTACCAAACATCTGCGCATCTCTTTACATGTATGTAACAGTTTTATTAACTTGCAAATGGTCTGTAGGGTTTGCAGACTACCCCAACGATTTTGATATACGTAATTTTAGTTTTATAATGGAATAATATAAATGAAAGATTTCTTGCCTGAGCATGAGTCTCACCACATGCGTCAGAGTAAACCGCGAGATAAAAATGCGTCACGATTTATTACTGATGAACAGACATGAGTATTTCACTTGTGTTATTCATGGCTTGTTCCTTCAGTAGTTCCTTGATGGTTCCTTAAGGAGCCTTGTATTTGGTTTCAACTAAAGTTGGAAGGGGCACAAGCGGGGGCATTTTCGAGGATCAAGTGAGAGAAACAGTGATTAATGCGTTTCACACGCAAGCTGGCACGAGTCGTGACTACCAGCACCTGACGGGTTTAAGAGTTCCTTCTGTAGTTCATAAAGATTACATAAAGATACAGTAACTGCTTTGGATAAAACAATCATCATGATTCAGTGAACAAATATGACATCAGTATTTACCATGTGTTATTCATGACTTGTTCCTTCAGTAGTTCACAAAGTTTTACAGAATTAACAGATAAAGTAACAAATATAGTGACTGCTTGAGATAAAACGTGCATCATGATTAATTAATGATGAATTAACACGAGATCAGTATGCAACTATAAGACTTAGTTTATGGTTAATTAATACATAAAGTGTCACCAATGTTACAAACTACGTACAAAATAATAACCGTTACCACTTCACACAAATTTATGGAACGAGATATAATATTACTCAATTTGCGATAAATGTTTTGAAGATAGATAGAGCCCTTTGCTTTCACCCTTTTACCGGTGAGTCTTGTCCTTGCTACCGAGAGCTGAACAGGTGGCATCAGTGGTGGACCCTGGCAAGAGCAAGGTGGGTAACTGGCTGGGATGGCATCTTTGGAGGATCACTACCCCCCCCCCACCCCCAAATACTGAGGTTTCTTGTGGGAGGGGTTTAGATAAGCAAACAAACAAAAAATAACAAGAACAATAATAATAATAAATCTAGCTTTGTTTTGTACAAAATAGCAAAAAAGATACTCATTGTCTACTAGTCTTTTATTGTGTCAATGTATGCAGAAAGATCTCATCCTGATTTAATGGCTCTTCTGAGCCTCTTAAGCAGATAGAAATTACAAAATACAAAGGTTTTAAGAAGAAGGTTGGATCAGCACGAATGAAGCAGGAAAGACTGCAACAGGAGGTCAAAATTCCAGGACAAGACTGAAATATATAGTACTGAAGGGTACAGCATAGTATAATGGCCAAGAAGAGGACAGGAGAGTATAAGTGCCACAGAAAGACATTAAAATGTATAAGAGACCAAGGAAGAAAGCAGAATTTCTGACATTTGAGATTAAATAGAAATGTCTTACATTTTATAAAAGATATGAGTTCTGGCTCTCATACCTTGTGAAGGGAGGACATTAGACTGATTTTACAGGTGTTTCCTGTTGAGTATTGAGTTACAGCTCTGAAAACTATGAAAGGCTTTAACATCGAAGCCTAGTTCATACCGTGTGCCACTGTGGTCTTTATGGTCATTGCAGACTTTTGCATAACCTACACTTGTCAATGTACACAGATTGTTGCAGTTAGCACATGTGTCCACTACACCAGCAGAGGGCAGCTGTCTTCTTAGTTAGAATGAAGCTTATACTTACCTTTAATGATTAGTTATTTATATTGTAATATACCTATACGCAAGTACCTCCACACCTCCTCACACAGCAGCTCATCGAAAGCATCCATAAGTGCAATTATTCTCCTTCTACTTGGTCTTCATTGAACTCTGCTGTCACCTACTGGAAACACCTAGTCATGCACTGTCAATTCCTTGCATATGTGCAGTCGGCATGCCCAAAATTTTTGTGCAGACTGTGCAGATTGGATGTGGACTATCACGGCATGTGGATAAGTGAAGTATGAATTAGGCTTAACACCACTGAGACCAGAGACAATTTTAGTAAGTTAACAACTAAATATTGACACTATTGACATCTGCCAAAAGGAAGTAGCTTGTAACCGGTGAGCACTACAGTTTTTGGCTCCTGAAATGGATTTCAGGAGGACATCCGTGGCTCTGTCTTGCTCCAGGTCAGCCATCACACAAGCCCTCGCTTTTTGATCACATGCTCCAAAGCAGCTTTTTCAGAGGTATCCAGGTTGATTTTGTACTTGGCTAAGATCTTCAGAATGGGCCTCAGCTTCAGCCACCACTCTGTCTTCGGGATGCGGTGTCTATGGGGTGGGGGGTTAGAGAAGGTAAAGCCTGATGTTTATCACATTAAAAGTATGCCATTGTTACATTTAGCATCAGTCCAGAAGTTAACAGGGATGATTTTTCTGCAATGTGAGCTACACTGTAGTGGAAAACCATTGTGGACCAGGGAGGAACATTAGACTTTTAGCATGAGGACTCACTCAAAGTCTGTCTGCTCCTTCAGCTCTGCAAGAGGCTGGAATACCAAGGCCCTTTTCCTCATGCCCAGCACACACGCCGAATGTGGCGTGTTAGCAAAGATACGACCTTGGAAAGAATGAACATGAGAAAGACATGAGAGGTCACAATCAAAAAGAACACAATAATCACAGCAAATGCCAGGACCAAAGCTTAGAATTTTGATAAGTTACAGCTGAGAACCTCACAAATACTAAATGGAGACTCATCATTTATGGAACTTTCTGGAGTTTCTGTTAAATTTGTCAGCACATCGCATTATGGTGAATCTTAATTCTTTGGAGGTTTTGTCATATTAGTGGAATCCACACCACAGTCTTTGAGATGGGCCATTTAGGTGGTCATAAAGGATGAGAAGAATGTTCTCCATCATTTATCTCCACCTACCATGTCTGTAACATTCTTTCAGCTTCTCTGTCAGCCAGAGGACAGCCTTTGCTCCCATTTTGGTGCCAAAATTCCTGTCAAAGGGGGTGGGGGTACCACCCTAAACAAAGGTAGACATGACACATTTCAATTGAAATACATAATTACTCATCATTACATGAGATCTGTCCTTATTTATGTCATTCCAGAAACACAGAATATGTTTTATGTGTAAGAGGCTCATATCTAAATGTTAGCTTGGTAAGTGGGGGTATCTTAGCTTTCTTCTTCAGGGTGGCGAATTGTCAGTGCTTAAGTGCTTAACCTTTAACCTTGGCTGTGCTAATGAACACGATAACAACGCACAAATCAAAGTGTTATGAATTGAATATGCTTCAGCATTGCAGTGATTGGCTGATGGATCAGAAAACCATTAGGGTCAGTTATTCGATTTGTTATGATAGTATAAAAAAAAATAACAGATTACCATCCATCCATCCTCTAACCACTTTTCTTGGTCAGGATTGTGGCAGCAACAGATCACCATTGAACTTTGATTAATCTATATTTTATTAATTGTTCATGGTTAAACTAAATTCAAATTAGCATTGCATGATTACAGGGAAAAAGAAATATTATCTACTGTCCTGCAACCTTGACAAGGATTAGGGGTTATAAGATAGACGAATGGATTAATACTATGTACTTATATGATTATGTGAATCTTCACTGAACGATTAGTTTCATTTAGTTGAGTTTAGTTCAGATTATTTGTCTGTCCTAACAGACCTGCTGCATGTGTCCCAGGACGTTCTTCCGGCAGTCAAAGACTCCCTTTCCTTCCTCACAATACAGGTTAAAGATGAAGTCAGTGGTGTAATTTTCATTGCACCTTTCATTCCTGGGAAGATGGTAGAGAGGGACAGATGAACACAAACCAAACTTCAGCGGTGAGGTTTTGGCCCCTGCCTTTCCTTTACATTTACGTTAATTTATTCCACAGACACTTTTGTCCAAAGTGGTGTACATTTTATAACTGTGGCTGCTGGTACTCCTGCACATGTCCTTTTGATCTCTTGTGCTTGTCCATCAATGTGTCTATGCATGTTCTGAACATCCATGTTCTCTGATGTCCTCCCCACATGACTGGATGGTGGCTGAGATGGTATTTATCCCTGTTTGGGAGCTTTTGGTTCCTCAGCTCTGTTGTCTCCTGGCTTTTTCTATTTTTTTTCTGTATGTATAAATGATGTGTTATTGGATTGCCGCACACCCTTGTAAAATGCTTGTCATGAAAGGTGCTATGTAAAAATAAAATGAATCGAATTTCAGCCTAAGAGGACCATCCTAATCTTGGTAACTACCTACTCTCATTCTTCTCCTGATTAAGATCATTTTTCCCACTTCAGCATCTTCTGTATGACGCAGACCCACAGCGCTACTGTAAGGATGCACACCTGAGAACCAAGCCTCTCTTCACTGTCGTCTTCATTTTCTCCACCAGATGCTCCACGTTCACCTGTTGGCGAGAAGATGGTGTAAGTCGCACGCTGAGGATGACACGGCTCAGATCAGCGCTTCCCGCTCGTGTCTTTCACCTCAAGGTCATGGATGTTGAAGGGATCCTCATAGATGTAAGCGGCGTCAGCGCCAGCCGCCAGGCCGGCCATGGTGGCCAGGTAGCCGCAGTAACCGCCCATCGTCTCGATGATGAACACGCGCCTTTTCGTACCGGCGGCTGACTGCTTGATCCTGTCACATGTCTGGAAGACAGAAGATTCAAGGATTCAAGGATTTTTATTTGTAATATGCAAGTTATACAAACCATAAGCTAAATTAAAAGTGGCCAACTCCACCACAATAAAAATAAAAATAGTAATATCAATAAAACCGAAAGCAATATAAGTATATAAAAATAAAAAAAGACAATTCTACTGAAAAAAAAAGAAAAAAAACAAAAGGAATTCTAGTGCCGTGTAATACAAAAATGATTTGTTTATGTCTAAAGGCATTGGCCAAAGTGTGTATTCACATGTGTCCATGTAACCATCAGAACTCAGGCGATAAATGAGTATATGTAACATTTTACATTATTTATTTAGCAGACGCTTCTGTCCACAGTACAGAAGCCGAGAACGGCCATGCTCGGTATTATTTTTTAGATGAGAGATGAGAATCAGATCATTTATCTCGAGATAAAGCTTGTGGCAGCATGAGCTACGTGTTTTAAAAGGACTTGCAGCTTATGTACAGTTCAGTTTATACTGATACCTAAGGGCAGCTCTGTATGTCTGCCATTGTGTAGATGGTACAGTGTCAAGCACAGCACATTTCGCGTAGTAGAATAACCCTCAAGGATTCAAACTATGTGTGCAGATTTGAATGTGGGTCTTTGTTTATCTCAGATTTCAGTATTTTTATCATATCGTCTACACATATTGCAGCATTTCCCATGACCATAGTGCAACTTAGAGACAGGACATGACACGCACTTTACGGTAAAATACTACGCGGGTACAACACTTAATTTTAACGTTAAATAAATAGATGCACACATTAAGTAACACAGCTAAAGTACATATACAAGTAGCGCTACGTATGGCATGACTGCCCCATGGTGTCACAACATGTTTATCATTGTCATTATCCAGAGAAAACTATCTTGTTATCTCAAGAAAACAACATTTGTTATCTCAAAATAAGGAGATGCTTATCTTGTTATCTCGAGAAAGCGCCTTTGTTATCTCGAGATAAGAACATTTTTATCTTGTTATCTCCAGATAACAGCATTAAATCTGATGGTGACCAACTTCCTTTATTATGTAAACATTAGTAAAATGGTTCTATTAGAGACATAATGCCACGTGATACAAACTAATCATTTATTTTCTTTCTTTAGGCCACAACGTTGCATCTATATTTTTCAGGTTGGTTAAGCTTGAGCTTGAACACTGTGCATAATTGTGCTGGCCAAATCTTTAATGTAAACTTGTAAATGGCATTCTGACTCCAGATTTGTTCTTACCAACACACCAAGGCAACACCATCTTACTTCAGCCTCACCTATACAGTGCTTTATCCAGTCACCAGTGTCAACAATTAGAGAGCAGGGCCACCCAGCATCCTTAGAGCAGTTGGGTTAAAGGTCCTGCTCCAAGGCCCAACAATGAAATCACAAGACGAGACACAGGATTTTATTTTACGATGCAGAAGTACCTTCCAATCATATTCCATATTCTACCTTCCAATCATGGGCTCAGAGTCCACATACAAATACACACCCCCCATGCCTGGTGTATACGGTATAGGTTGAGGAATGATGGGAGGATGGTTATCCTGGGGTGGGAGACACCGTGAACCAGATCTCACATCTGTCAAATGTGTGTGTGTGAAAACTAGTGAACTCTGTGTCAGCACTGTATGCATGAGGCCGCCTGACGGTCCTGACCGTGGTGATGGTGTTCAGGGCTGTATCAGCACCGATGCTGAAGTCTGAGCCAGGCACATTGTTGGACACGGTGGCAGGGATCACCACCAGAGGGATGCACAGCTCCTCATACTTTTCCCTCGCCGTCACAAGCTCCAGGCCACCCACAAAAGCCTGGGAGATCCAGCCGAGGCCACAAAGTCACAACAAGGCCCAATACACCTCAGATACTTACAGTATATTCTCTCTTTCCAGTTAATTATACACACATTACATCATTTATTAAGACTTCATCATAGGAGCACTAATTCATAAAAGAAACGCTGCACTGTATGTGGGATGCTGGAAGCCTCTGCACTAAACTGCAAGTGACTTTTTCTTTATTAAACTTCCAGATCTTGCCAGGACTTTGCTGGCCTTGTTCCTCTCACCTCAAAGCCCCCAATAATGACCAGACCATGGATGTTAAACTTGGCAATGCTGAGGCTGATCTCCTCAATGATACTTGATGGAAGTGTTCTTTACAGAGAGAGAAGGACCAAGAGTGATTTTACCACCAGAGCATAATCACAGCAGTGTTTCTTTCACAATATTATAATTTTTTGCTGTTTAACTACAGTTTTCTGCAAAGTGGCCATATTATCATGCATACTTGTGATTATTTTAATGCAGAAGTTTTCACTGGTATGAAATGCCATCTTATCTGTCACCATTTCTCAGCAAGATGGTTATGCTCTTTTCAAACAGGAGGTTCCCTCATTGGCCCCCACAGGCAGCCTACATAATATTAGACTCCACACACTTTACCTCTTGGTGCCCAGCTGGGATCCACCCTTCCCAGTCCAACCACCAACATCAGCCCACGTGATGGGTTCAATCTGGGGTGGGGTGGTGAGTTAGAGAAGGTGAGCATACCATGAGACATTTAAAACACACTTTTCATGATTTGCAAAACGAATAAAAGCAAAAATGACAGGAAAAAAAACTAAAACAGCCAAAAAAGTTGAGGTTGACTTATTTTCTGTGGAGGTCAGAGGTCATTACCAGTCCATGAGCCAGCCCCTCGAATCCGTCATGCACTGCCAGCATATGGTGACCTTGGGTGATGCCAGTCCTGACGGCAGCACGAACTGCAGCATTCATTCCAGCACAGGGGGCACCAATGTTCAAGATGGCAATATTGATATTACTCTGAGGTGGAGAAAGGTGTGGATTATAATCATCTCTAGATATTCAGGGGCCTGCCTGTAGATGCTACTACTCATAGGGGTTTAACAATTGTCCAAATCCATGATTCTGTTCAGACCTTGATTTCTGAGTCCATTCCTCATTTTTTTCAGGGGGGGGGGTGCATAACATTAAATGGGGAAAATTCTGGGTTTTCGAGTGCCGCTAATATCATTGTCGGGACTGTACAATCATTGTCCTCTGATATGCTTGCATATTTGAAGTGTTGTCCAACTAAAGAAGATTTTTGAAACGCAACAAACTGTGTGAATTTTGTCTGTCATATGATTGCTATCTCTATGCTCCACTGGATAACCAGATTGTTCACACACTGCTGACTTGAATGGGCACAGATGCCCTGCAATCTCAGGTTATTATCCATCTTGAACTAATGAAACTAACCTAGCTTTTACATCAGGTATGATCACTTGACCATGGTTGGACCAAACAGTCATGAGACAGATGCAGATAGAAGTCAAAAAAATAGATGTGTAATATTTTCAAAATATACAGCTCACCCTAACTTTAAATAGAGCAATAATTTCTTAATTTATGTGTCTTGTAGTGTTAATTGTGAAATGAAAAATGAGTTTTTAACATTAGAATTGTAATTATAGCTCAACAGGCTGCATCTGCAAGGTGGCAACGGGTTGGGGGGGGGGGTCTCCATTCCAGAACCATTACACTATTACTACTACTAATCAGTCCCTCCAGAAAGTTGCGATGTTGCAAAACAGTTGCAACTATTTTTGTAAATTCATTTGTGCTTGCAATGACATAGACAAAACATAAAGCCTCAAAACATCGCAACTCTCACCGCAACTTTTTGATAAAGCTGCCGCAAAATCAAGCATTTTAAGCCACGACAATCAAAAAAGACGCCCGCGGAATCCTGGAGGGACTGACTAATAATAAGTATAATATACAGAATAGTCAGAATGGTGAATTCATATTAACATTACTTTAAGAACTAAGTACTTCTGAATTTGAAGCAAGATATGTAGTTCCTCACCTTTGCCTCTGGGGGGTGAACATGAGCCAATAGCCTATATGTATTCCAATTGTTCTCAAAACTCCTTGATGAAAAAAAAGCCACAAAAATGTTAGAACCTGAATTGAACTTTCAGATTTTGCAACATTTCAACAAACAGAAATTTAAGCAAAACTGTGAAAGGTGTCGAACAGCAGCTTGCCACCCTTTTAGAGCAGCGGTGGATCTTTGATCCATATCAGTCTGGCTTTCAGAAATAGCACTCCTCAAAGTTTTTTAGTGACTGAGTAATGACCGCCGATGCAGGGGAGCATTCTGTGTTAGTACTGTTAGACCCTACCTTTGATACACTGGACTATCTTAATTAATAAGTTAGAGCAGTCGGTGGGGATCTGTGGCTCTGTGCTGGACTACAGCAGTCTGTGGAGGTCTGTGGCTCCGTTCTGGACTACAGCAGTCTGTGGGGGTCTGTGGCTCCGTTCTGGACTACAGCAGTCTGTGGGGGTCTGTGGCTCCATTCTGGACTGGTTCTTATCTCATCTAACTAACAGTTTCTTGGTTGGTGTTGCAGATCATATACTGCTCCTCTGACATGTGGAGTGCCACAGGGCTTTGTTCTTGGACCAGTTCTGTTTTCATTATGCGTCCTTCCTCTGTCTCAGATTATTAACTCTTTTAAGTGTATTTCATACCATTTTTATGCAGAAGGTGTTCAGCTTTATATTTCATTTAAACCTAATCATATCAATAAAGTATCCATTCTATCCAGTCTATGCAATCTAGGGGCCTGTAGTTCCTGAATCAGAATTGGAGATGCTTGTTCATGCTTTTATCTCTTCGCATCTTGATTACTGCAATGCTTTGTATACACGTCTAAGCAAATCTTCACTTTCTCGTCTACAGTTAGTTCAAAATGCAGCTGCAAGGGTTTTAACCTGATCTGGCCGGAGAGCATGTGCACTGCATTGGCTTCTGGTTATAGATAGAATTTGTCTTAAAATTTTGGTACTCACCTACAGAGCTCTGCATGGACAAATGCCCAAATATATTACTGGCCTCTTGCACCGCTACACAGCTTGTTGGCCACTTAGGTCTGGGCTACAGGGTCTCTTAGTCGTCCCACGTACCCGGCTAAAGACATGTAGGGATTGTGCCTTTCAGTGTGTTGCACCAAGGCTTTGGAACAGTCTCCCACTAGCATTGAGTTCAGCTGAATCAGTTGAATCATTTAAAAACCACTAAAGAATTTTTTGTTTAGGAGCGCATTTACATTGAGTTGAGAAATCTTTTGTTTGTAATCTGTTTTTTTAGTAGTGTCTCTGCTAATTTACGTTTCTTTGTTTTGTTTTATCTTGATGGTACGTTTTGGTGCTGTACCGTGCTTTGTGACCTCTTGTCTGTGAAAGGCGCTTTATAAATAAATTTTACTTATTTACTTAATGTGTAAGAACATGAGAGGAAAAACTGGACACCTACTTGCCCCTGAGTTTGATAGCATCATCAAATCTCCCCTCTTCCATGGCTTTAGTGACCTCTTTTGTCTGATAATGAGGGAGAACAAGAAAATGGCGAAATATGGTTTAATCATGCTTGTTTTTAACACATTCTTATTTACACCCATGTTTACCAGTCACAAACTAAAGTTTCTATATTTTCTTTACTTCATGACTCCCATCTCTCTGTGCAAATGTATCGTAGTGATTCACCCGGAAGGACACCTCACCACTTGCACACACTCCATCAGTGGGACCCTGATAGCCATGTTTCCTGACAGGCTGACCACACAGGCAGGTGTGTCTGGGGTAGCCTCCAGAAGGGCCATTACAGCCTCGACTCCCATCCTGCTTCCCTGGGGGGTGCAGAGAGACTATTGTTAATGCTGAGGCTCCGGTTTGTGCTTTATCTGTTTGAACAGGTGTACATATCTGAAGGGGTCATAGTTAGTCGGATCAGAATTCATCAGTAGACAGACAGAGCTAGTAGAAGAGAGAGCGGATGAGAGGGAGAAGAGTACCAGGATCCTGTCAAAGGCAGATGGCGTCCCGCCTCTCTGTACGTGTCCAAGGACTGTGGCACGAGTGTCATAACCCAGTCTCTTTGTCACCAGCTACAGGTAAAAAGAGAAGAAGTGGGGAAAATGCCATCATTAGTAAAAGCTGTTGTGTCATTCCTTAGAGGGCTCTCCGTGGAGCATATTTTGATGTCCTGGTGTGAAAGCTGGAATATGGAGGATGTAAAGGCTGTGACAAAGAGACAGATGGTATCTGTGGGGACTCACATCCTTGACTGTGTTGGAGGTGATGGATTTGCCATGTCTGTCGATGGCCCCCTCCGCCACAATGATCACATTCAGACGGGAGCCTCTGCCTCGAGTCTGAAGTTATGGAGAGCAACGCTGTTTCAGAACAGGAAATCCCCCTGCGCAGAGGTAGAGCGGGTAGGGGTGATATTAGAGATTCACCTCAGCCAGTCTCCTGCACAGATGGTCCTCCCAGTTCTCCTCCGGGGGCATCTCCGGGATGAAGACCCAGTCAGCTCCACAGGCCAGGGCAGTGACCAGGGCCAAATAGCTGTGGGGAAGTGAGGTGCTGTGTAACCATGCAGCACTTATGCTGACCTGCAAACACAAAGGCACTCACTCACTCACTCACTCACTCACTCACCCACAGTGCCTTCCCATCACTTCCAGGATGAAGGACCTCTGATGACTGGACAACAGAAGAGTGTTGACATCAGATTCAAATTAAAGGACACAGACACACACAGATTCAAATCAAATAGACTAGTTGCATCTTTTACTACTACTGTGCATTGAACATATCAGCTAAATAACCTGAACAACATTTAAATCAGACTCATAACTCCTGAAAATGGTGGTCTGCTCTGGACTTTTTAGAGTTTGACAACAATGAACGTTAGAAGCAAAAATGGCCTTCCTACACAATAACCACCAGCATGCTCTTGGAAAAGCACATGAGCACCTCTGGGCCGTGGTAGTGATGGCGTCTACCACCTCTATGATGCGGTGCAGGGCGGAGTCAGTGCCAATAGTCATATCGGTGCCACAGAAGTCATTGTCAATGGAGCCCACCATGCCCACAATGTTGAGGTGGGAGGACTGCTTGCCCTCTGCTTCTGTGATCCTGCCTGGATGTGGGGAGGAATCTCAGCTCAGTCAATAATAAGCGTGTTGTCTAATGGTGCTGCATTTTATGGCATTTGGATTTTGTGCTAGAATAATCCAGAAGAGTACTGGCATACTGAACTAGGAATTAATGAGCAATGTATAATACATCAGTTCAATCAGGAGAGATGAATTCACCATTGTTTTTGTCATTTACATCTGATTGTCGGTTAGGCTTGACATTCTAATGACTACTGAATGCCACCAGCCAGTGGAGTGAGGTGAAGTTGTGAACCTAGAGTAGGTCTTGGCTAATGATGCTGAGTTTTAATTCTGGAGGAGGTGATGGTGGTTTTAACCCTTTTTAAATGCACTGTTTTGATGGCACTTAAAATTTCATTGTACCTGGTACAATGACAACAATAAATTAAACTAAGGGTACTGGGGGAAGTGATGATGGTATGAAGGATACTGGGAGAGGTGATGATGGTTTGAAGGGTACTGAGGGAGGTGATGATGGTATGAAGTGGACTGGAGGAGGTGATAATGGTATGAAGAGGACTGGAGGAGGTGATGTTGGTTTGAAGGGTACTGAGGGAGGTGATGTTGGTATGAAGAGGACTGGAGGAGGTGATGTTGGTTTGAAGGGTACTGGGGGAGGTGATGATGGTATGAAGTGGACTGGAGGAGGTGATGTTGGTTTGAAGGGGACTAAAGACACTGAAGCTTACCGGCTTTGATGAGGTCAGCTAGTAGCTCGCTCCATTCGCTGCGGAACTGGTTAGCTCCAGTCAGGCTACCATCGCCTCCGATCACACACAGGTTAGTTATTCCCAGCTTCACCAGGTTGCAAGCAGCCTTTGTACGACCTTCCCTGGTGCGAAAATCCTGACAGCGGGCACTGCCGATGACGGTGCCCCCCTAAATCATGGAAAGAGTAACAATTAGAGTGAAGCAGAGACCATCACCCAGCAGGAGCAAACAGATATGTTTGAAACACAGAAGCCCCTAGACATACTCTGCTCATGTTATCACGGGACATTTAACCTGCTGTCTTGACCTGACCACCCATGCCATGCTCACGTGCTCCTCCCTACCCTCGGTGCAGATCTGATTACAGTGAAGGAAACATTTAGTGACTGATCAGAGACTGCAATAGTTTCCGAATCAGTTTATTAGAGTGTAGAAGTGTACGCTTAACTACAAGGTTATACTGCTCTTATAAGTTAAATGTCAGTGGGTCGGGGGATGAAGTAAGCATGTGAGGAATCAGTTAGAAGGTCACAGTGAGGCTCAGATTGACTGAGTGATGCAAGCATGGAGTGGGATAAGCAGTTATATGCTACACTACCCCCAGGGGCATTTTAGGTTGGGGGGTGGCTATAGACAGTGTGATAGAATTTAAGTATGTTTGAATGACAAACATGCTTCCGAAGTCTATGATGTGGGTTACAAATCAAGTCATCTGTTACACATACTTTTCGGTGCCACAGGGAGAACCAGGACTCGGTACCAACACTAATGCTTAATTTCCGGCTTGAAATTCTATAATGCGCTAAATTTAAATCAAAATTAATCTGCATTCTAGTGATTTATCCTTAGTTCCCAATGTAAAACTAAACACGTATGATAAAAACACCAATAAAATTTTGGCATATTCCATTAAATCAGATGGAACTAGATGTCTGCTTCTCCTTCAACACAAATTAAAGTCAACGAATATTGATTACTAGAGTTTGCAAACAATTTTCTAATCAGAAGAATGGGATGTAAAGGTGCAGGAGGATCAGTTACAAGGTTCCCCAACAATATTGCCTGAAAGGAATCTCACCAGTTGCAGCATCATGGACACACTTTCCCAAGTGGCTGGACGGATATGGTCTCCTCCATCCACCAGCCCCTGGTAACCCTACACAAAGTGACAACATCACCAAAGTCTGTGATGTCAGAAATGACCAGAATTTTGGTGTCCACAATCTTCATTGATTTCCCAGATGTCGCCATGGCAGCCTGGATGCAAACACCCTTCAGGTATAGCCACGGCACATGGAACTCACCTCGTGGATGAAAAAGACTCTGGCTCCTGTGTAGATGCCGACCCTGACGGTGGCCCTCACAGCAGCATTCATGCCTGAAACATGCAGACCAGGGTCAGCCTGTTCCTGCCTTTCCCCCATGGTTCAAAACGCTTCTTGACTGTAACCAGAGATTCTCACTATAACACCAACAGAACCAACTTAATAACAGAGCAAAAGTCTATGTGTAAAGGGAACCTATATTAATATGGATTTTGAGTTGACAGAGGATGAATAGAGAAAAGGCCCTGCTTAGCGGACGTATTCATCAATGATCAAGGGTACATCTGCAGGTGCAACAAATCTCAGTCTACCCTTATTTCTGCTAACAGGTTTGATGTAATGGAGCAAGTGATGTTTTAGATTAAATTGCATTAGATGAACTTTACTCAGAGGGAAATTCTTGATGTTAATTCTAGATATTAATTCTACAAGTGATTTTCGTGGCATATTTATCAGAGGATATTTTTATAGGCCTTAGAGTGACTTAATCCACTTCTCTTCCCCTCATTGTGTTTCTAGTCAACTTGCAAGCAAACAATGTGTCCATCTTCTATTGCTATTAACCTCCACTTGGGTCACACAGCATTGAGAATTTTAGTTCTCTTACATGACTGTTGCATAAACCTTTGCCTAGAAATTTATAGTGGGAACAGCAGACGAAAGTGCAAAATAGAAGACTGGTTGTTTGGAGAGAATTACAGCTGTTTCTTGGGCAGAGATGGGGAGTGTAGGATTTGCTGTGGGTTATGCGTCTTCTGCATCTTCATCTGATACAAGAAACCATGTTGAAAACCACCTACAGAACAAGAA
>JAODLD010000094.1:598040-610556 GCA_026781065.1 Mormyrops boulengeri
TAAACTGATCACCCCAACCTTCCCATAGTACAAATTATTCTTAATAAGAAAGCACCAACTTTTACACACATCTTATGTTAATTAATTATATGACTGGTGCTAAGCTCACCGATGCAACCATTGTAATTGATAGCCTACTTACTGAGCCCTGTTTCATGTGTATTGCGCTGGACTTCACAGATGGATATTGGCTGGAAAGCTCTCAGCGGACCGAAGAGCCCATCGGGGGTGTTGATAGAGTCAGAAGGATATGAATGTGTGTATTACTAAACCTGATCTGGCTGTAGTACGGATTGTTGTTGTGAGCAGCTCACAGCGTTTTGTGCGTGGTGGACACATGACCAAGCGGCTACTAGGAGAGTAAAGTGGGTATTTTTGAGCGGCGGATCAATTATGCCTGTTGCCGGTGTTCATAAAGTCGGGCCGCTAATAAAAGTCTGCAGAGTATAATCCAAACACCTCACAAATGTAGTATCAGGTGCCGTAAACTTTTCTTTTCACAAACGTAGCACCAATAATATGTCACCATTTATAATGTAATTAATCTAGTTTTTGTTTATTATGCTTTGTACACTTTCCTTTATTCCAGACACTGTCGGTGCGTAGAGGGTTGCCCCCATTCTGTCACAACTCTCAGCGGAGACTAATTTCTTAACTGATTTTATTCTATTTTTTTTATCATGCATTCAACTCAGAGGAGTTCTCAGCTAATGATTTTTTTTTATCCAGGTATATACTTCGATTTTTTCCCCACCTTTAAAAGGAAATACTGTCCAAACCTCAGTGACCTCATAGATAGCCATGAGCATGCCAGCAAGGTAGTGGCTGGGCATGTCAAATATCGTTCCACTTCCAGATTGGTGCATAGACTGACTGAAGAACAACACATGGCAGATCTGCCTGTTTATCAAGTAGATTCCTAACCCCCTTTCTCATATACTAGAATTGACTGTTTTGGCCTCTTCTGCAGAAAAAGGTCAAAGAGAACTCAAGTGGTATGGCCTGTTGTTCACCTGTTTATGCTTCAGAGCCATCCACATGGAAATGTTGGAGGATCTAACGACTGATTCATTTTTAAATGCTTTCAGATGATTTGAGGTAGCAATCAGAGGAGTGGTCAGACAGATCCTATTGGACCAAGGCTTGAATTTTCTTGGGGCATAGAATAAGTTGCGTCATGGAACTAGTGCAAGAAAGGATTTCTACATGTCTTGAAAGAAAACAGTGTGACTTACGAGTGTTCCTGAAACAGGCCATATGGGCGGTGTTTGGGAGTGCCAAATTTGGGAGTGTGATGCGCTCTGTTATTACAAGGAAGACTAGATGACACATCATTGAGGACATTTTTCTGTGAGGCCATGTCGATTGGGAATAACCGTCCTCTCACCTCTGATACAGTCAGTGACCCCAAGAGTGTTGAGCCTTTAACATCTAATCATTTACTCACAATGCTCATGATGAAGATGTGGAAATAAAATCTTATAATCACTTTGCCCTTCTGTAAATTCTGTTCGACACAAGACATGAAGTAAATTTACCTGACACAACTTGAAAATGCTCAAGTTTTATACATTTCTGCAACTGCCCTTAAAATGTAATCTTCTGCCCCATTTGACAAGACAGGGGCAGAGTGCATGATGATGTCAAAGGTGATGACCTTGTGCACCTCTGCATTCTTTTAGGCTCATGGCCCATCAGCCACTTGTCACCAGTTGCACCCCACCCCTGCTAACCCCTTTCATACTGTCCCCATGTTAAACAATACTATGCAGTAAAGCAAATCAAACTATCCAAATCTTATACATGTGGGCCATCAGTCAATTTCATTACAACACATTCAAAAACTGTTATCCTCAAAAGAGGTAAATGTAGCAAACACATAAGAACATAAGACTGTTTGACTCCATTCAATATTTCTCAACCAGGGAAAGGCCTAGGACTGGACTTGGTTAACCAACTCCCCATTACAAAAATCTAATTCTAACTTAATGGACTACCACTGCTCACTGTTGCACTGCTTATTAGCACATACAACTATAACTGCACATCTGTATCTTATGACATCTGCACCCCCTCCCCCACTGTCCTGTGTACATTATTTTCCCATGTGTAACTAAAATCTTATATGCCACTCTTTTGTTGTGATGTAATATGCACATCTTTTAAAAACTCATATTTAAATTCCATATGTTTTTAATCTCATGGTTTATTATATTTTCAATTTAATTTAATCTAACCCTGCTACATTTGTATCGCACTGATGTATTTTATGTCACGGAGTGTCATATTGTGTATGACAGGTATGTTCAAAATTTGAATTTGAATCATTGAATTGCAACGGACCATGTACTTTGGTCACGTGACCAAGGTAATTAATCTAAGAAAAGGTGCACGTGTTGCTGGGGGCCAAAAGGAGCTAAACATGGAGTGGAGTGCTTTCGCTAAAGTAGGGTGTCGGTGCAACATTAAAAGCTTGTAACGACTCCTACATTTTTGGCCAGAAGGCACACATGGTATGTTTTTCGTTATTCATTCTACTTGTGCAATTCATTTATTGTTCCAAAGTTAATACAAATACAACACCCAACAGATTCATGTGCACTGAAAATATGCCTATGTTTTTAAAGTATAATATTTGTTTTATTTCAGTTTTTCACGGTGTCTGGAGTTGTGAAGGAAAACAAATACTTGTTAAACATTAGTCGGAGCGTGCTCTCGTCTGTGCCAGAAGAAAACCTATGGGAGAAGCTACAAGGATGTTTTAGAGACAAAGCTACAAAAGTGTCTTTAGCAAATTGATCTGCCTGTAGTACAGATGTGTTGCTGTGTGCCGCTCTCAGCGTTTTAAGCGTGCAACATTTTAGGTGAACACGTGATCAAGCAGCTACCAGGAGACTAAAGTGGGTTTTGTGCCTGTAATAGGGGCGTTAAAAGAAGCCTGTGGAGTAATATTTGTTCAGAGGCATGTTGTTTAATGCATCCGACAGTAAAAAGAGAGTTTCTGGATGAGGGAAGTACTAAGAAATTTAGGAGGCAGTTGGTTGAGCCAGGCAAATGCTTGGTGGGGTGCGCTGATTGGACCGTGGCATTGCAGGGGTGGATCTAAGGGGTGAACATGGCGCCTCCTGTTATCACCCCACATCAAAATAGTAAAAGAAATGCGCGTTATTTTACTTTCCAAGTGTAACCATAGAGACATATTGAAGCACGGTCATCTCCAATAATACAACTGGCCCCTGCTGCCCCCCCCTAACATTCATATTCAAAAAAAGTATCGATGACCATTACACCTGTACAAAACAAAAAATGTTAATCTTTTTCATTAAGTTTATTATATTATAATAAAAAGGTAAGTACGTTTCATTATAAACACCAGCTGTTATATACACTGTGCAGAAGTGATTATTGCAACACATCTGATATTAATATAGCTTTAACAAACCGCCTGCTGATCCCATTAAAGTTATTGCAAACTCCAGGAATGTTGTACGCCAAACAGCAAGCAGTTATAAGATAGAGAGATTCAAGCAGATAACCAGCAGTCCCTCTCATGGTTATCTATGAAACATGAATCTCAAAAATCATAGTGAGCACAATTAGTAGAGGTGTGTGTGGGGTAATATTCAGTAAACTGGCAGGTGGTTGTGACTGTTGGACTCCTACTGTCTTGAATGATCAGTGGTGAAACCACAACTGGAAACACTGGTGGCATTCTGGTAAGAGGGTAACTAGCCAAATGAAAGGGAAGGTAGTGAGACTGGAGCAAAACACTGAAAAGGAAGGGAGAAAATTCCAGACATTCAGTCACCGTTCAGAGAAACGAACCATCATTAACAACACAACCTACAAACACGATGTAAGGAAGCAATTACCCTAAAAGATGTACTTTGAAACAAAGGATTCTGAGTGATTCAATAACTAAAATACTGAAAGGATTTTGCATAGTTGAGGTTAGCAGTACAGTAGCCACACAGAAGAGTGGCACGCAGTGAAATCGATACAGAAATTCACAAGAAATTGGTGCAGTCTCACCCTTTTTAAAGGCAATACATACTGTATTTTATATATGGCTAACTTTCACTTGTACCTTTATAACAGAAAGCAAATAGGGGAAGTTATAAGACCTTCCAGAAAAAACTAGGTATTGCAAAGATTACTCCCCTCCTGAAATCAGAGCAACTTAAAAAATTTACATAAGGCATGCACCCAAATCCACTAGCAGCTGCATATATACACATGAGGCTTACCATAGAATCCTTGAAGTGCAGAGTGAAGGCCACTGGGTTTCCACACCGGAGGGGCTGCATGGAGGAGGCAGACAGCTGGCAGGTGTACATGGCACACTCCTCATCCAGCAGGACCTCCTCCAGGGGCTGCAGCCGACGGCGCAGGGCTGAGGCAGCGAGCTCCAGACGAGCGGGCCTCTGGATAGTGCCACCTACAGGCAGGGGGCAGGAAACAAATTTAGAAGGGATTTATAGTTGCCAAACCACACGGATAATACAGAAGATGCCAAACTATTCCTGTTAACAGACAGTATGGCGGGAAAATTGTTCCCGAGAATAGGGTTACCCTAGAACATCTAAACAACTAAAATAACTTAAGTGTAAGTGACTTTAAGGAGACTGGAGTTTCTCTGTGTTGAGTGACGAAACCGTTGTAGACACGGGCAGGCACAGTGGTGGAGTAGGGGAGCCACAGTACCAGCTTTAATTCTTGAAAACGATGTAGGACACGGAGGCTGGCCTGGGGAAACAACGGCACGCAGCCTGGCATGCCCCGGTCTGTGCACGTGGGGGTCCCAAGGAGCCGTGTTGGTGTTGGCTTGCTGAACCTGAAGGCCTTCTGCAGGTCCAGGAGTATGCAGGACCTTCCCACCCTGGCTGAAGACTATGACAGAGCCCCGGTGCTGTGCCTGGACAAAGGGCTGACCCTCGGAGGGCTTGGCTGTCTGTTCCAGCCCCTTAACTGGCCCCTCCTCCACCTCAGCTGAGGGAAACACCTACAGAACCACCAACAATGAAGTCAAAAACAAAAAAAAAAAAAAACAGTCTAACGTTCAGCGCAAAAAGATAAAGACTTAATACAAAAATATAAACCATATATCTGAAAAGAGAAATGGATGACAGATATTCTTACTGCATCTTTTGGCTCTGAAGCGCCATCTTTTTGGAAGTCAGTGTTTTTTCCTCCAGAATGCACCACAATCACCTCCTCCTTCTCCACATCTTCAAACAGCCTTTGGACTACATTCACCTGGAAGAGCAGAACCCAGGAGGGGACTAAGTCCTGCTACTGTGCTGCCAAATCCAACACAGGGAACCATGTTACCTGAACTACCCACATTTCTATGTTAGAGGGGCTGAAAAGATGAGCATACTCAGAGCTACATGCGCTTCTTGATTCAGCATCTAAGGCTTTTAAAATAGCTTATTCACGCTCTGATTACGCCGATCAGTAAACTGGAATATTCTCCGCCAAAGGCAGGTTTCTGTTCTGGAGTTTCACCACTTGCCTTTTCACACTTCCACTCATTTTGTAAGACAAATGGTCACCTGGTGACTACCCTCTCGTGCTGTGTGACCCTGCCTCTCACATCAAGGTACGCAGGTCAATCCTATACCTAAGTTCCCACCAGAAACCAGTGCCTTTTGAGAACCTGCCTATGTTTCCACTGGTTTTAAAAGAGAATGTACCATTTATTACAAAGGCAGAAATAACAGTAAAGTTAAGGTTCATATGAAGTGTCATTTTATTTGGATCGAATTTGATCGGTTTCAGATATTAAGTTTTTATAAACCACCGAAACAAAATAAAGAGCCTTTAAGTCCGTTTTCAGAGTATGACTCACTGCACTCCGTCTATTGCCTACATCCACCTTTGTCTCCTTAAAGACCGTTTCTCTCCCCAGTCTGTGTAAGAATACGAATTGATTCTCGCCGTCCTTTACAGATTTGACCAATAAAAGTATTAGATATTTAACTTTGCCGTCCACCTCATAATCTCTTCACCACTGGCGCATGACAATATTTTATTTATTCAACCTGCAACATGTTTACAATTATTACATTTGGCCAGCAGATTTTATTCTGCAGAAAACGAAAGATCAAAGAAAAGGTAAAAAAAAATGCTTATTCCGCTAAAGCCGGCAAGTTGTTTTACTGCCAGCACAGGTGATATCAGACAAAACTACATCTGTTATGTTTGGACGCGATCGTCTGACCTACTTCCGCTATTATTACAGTTCCAAATTGTGAGACCAGGTTTTCTGTGGTGCCACACTGGAGACATTATTTCTGGCTCATGATGGAAGAACATCTATGTAGAGTACACAAACCTTCAGCAGCTCCTCTGTAATGTGAGCACCACGCTGATGGAAACATGGCACTAACGTAATAATCCGATTACACCAGGTTTGAGGAGGACATTCGTGTTCCTCAGCTCTTCATTTTCACAGGCAGCATCAATCATTTCACCACACAGAGTCCGGGTTCCGATTCTCAACTTCAGTTTCCAGAGTCAAACACATACTTGCACATCTGCGTTACCATGGTTACATTCTACTGGCGATTTTATTTTAAAAGATACATTTCTCATTAATTGGAACCGAATGTTACAGCAGGACTGTTAATAAATGGATTTGTGATTTTTTTCTTCTTCTAAATTTTCTCTAATTAAGCACAAGGTTGTCACTGCAAAATTTGACCTTCTGCACTCTACCAGACATGTTACACTGCCACGCGGATCGGAAGGAATGACTTTCCACTCTCTCTCACCTCTTTGCAGGGTGTGAGAGCTGAGCTGAAGCCCTGGATTGATTCCAACTTGGGGGTATGCCTTAGAATGGGTGTCCGATGGGTCAGGTGAAGCTTCAACTACAACATCGACATAGCAAGTGGAGAAAAAAAAAATGTTCAATACCCTGAGGAAACAATGCTAATCAAACAGCCTGGACGAGCGGGTGACGCACCGTGGACTGTGGCCGTGTGTTAGGGACTCGCTGGGGTGTCCACCTTATTGTTGGGGTGCGGGTAGATGTGGACTCAGCCTGTGGGGGTCCTAAGCGAATACGAGAAATAGGCAGGCAAAGTGGGAGATTACAAGAGGAAATGCAAAATCAGACAGCAGTGTCCATCTGCCATCAGTCCAGTCAGAAAGCATCCTCATACTCACCAGTGACTACCCCTGCCGCGTGGCGAGACTTTGTGACGGGAACTCTCTGCGGCTGAAACACACGCACACACATCTTATTCTCTGGCACTCCCAACTGAACCACGAAAGCAGCTTAAAACAGAATCGTGCTAATCAAATGGGTCGAAACAAACGTTTAATTGCACTAACATAGGATCGCTCACTCAGAAACCCAAAGGTCTGAATCAAGTGACCAGTTCATAACTGTTGGATTTGCATAACAATAACACCTTAACACCTAGGCAACAACATAACGCGCGCAGGCGTGATGCTGACCAGTAACATACCAGGAAGAGGCCATATGGCTTGAGGGAAAAGGGGTGTCAGAAAATTACCAGGTAGTTAGAGCTGCTTCGGCCCATTGAGCACACAGAGCCTCGAAAGGTCTCTCCCGCTCGCACCCCCTCGTTCCGCAGGATGCTGATGAGGGCCGCAGGGTCAGGGGAAAATGGCATCGGGTTCCCTGTCAGAATGGACAGAGACTCAGCAGAATCAAGGCAGGAAAACCCAAGAGAGATTCTCAAACTCGGACCATGAGAGCATTCTGACAGCACGACGTGAGTATGGCAGTCCTGGACAAAGAAACCAAAAGCATGAAAACCAACACTTTGATCCCATTTTATAGTCTAATGCCAAGTTCACACTACATGATTTTAGCTGATTTTCTGCTTGTTAATTTTTAGAGATCACAGACAAAAGCTGCAGATCGGAGAAAAATCAGTGTGCACTCAGAGCCGGCAAATCGGCACCCAATCGTTATTTGTGAACTAATCAAAGATGTGACCCAACAGTCACCCATCTAGCAGACTAAATATCTGGACCTGTCCGCAACTCCAAATCCTATAGTGTGAAAATTGTTGTGACCCGGTTGCGACTGGCAATGAATGTGGCGACAAGCTACAGCCAATGAGAGCACAAGACCCGGAGTGAGGCGTTTAAAAAGATGTAAAGAGTTCAGTTTCTTTAGTAACTATTCTTAGTGTGCAGGGAAAAGGTACTCGATCATATGTTGTCAATTGATTTGAAGTATTTCAACAATTTGTAGTGTGTTGACACTAATCTGAGAATTGTCATTTCCACGTGTGCTTTCTAGAGAGCAGACAGTCTCGCAGGCGATTCCCCTGGTGTCGTGTGACCTCCTGTCACCGATCAGTCACGTAGTGTACAACGACTTTAAGAGTCCCCATTACAAGACAAGTTGTGTAGTGTGAACAGCACAGCAATCTTGACAACTGTGAAAGCCATGTAGTGTGAACTTAGCATTCCTTGATTCCACCTGTTACCAAAGTCACTCACGAAAGATGGCAGATTTACACAAATTTTATAATTTGATTTCAATAATTAGATTAGAGACTTGAACTGACCTGTGCCGGCGCCACCCCCCCAGCGACCTCTCACAGGCACCCTCTGAGGCTGAAATGAAGGCATAGTCAGAGCGTTACATGGACACAGTACAGAGGAGTAACTTAACTCATCAGGACCACAACTCTATAGGCCTGTCTGAGGGTGCTTTATATATAAACACATCAGAATCATAACTGCCACACAATCAAGGCCAGTGGAAATCATTGTTGCTACCGTCAGGAACAGGACAATAGGCAATTTCATACAAAAAATAAATGAAATGTACAAAGCATGCAACAGAGAGGAGTAAACTGCAAGGTATGTAATAAATACAGTGGTTTCTGCAAAATTAAGTAGCACAATTTTCATAAATGCAGTAAACATGGGAACAAATGCAGGACACTTGCATCCAGCGGTCAGGGATAACATCCCAGCACTTGCCAGGTAGATGCCGCCCTCTCTGGGGGTGTTAGCAGGGACCCGTGGTGTGGCCCCTGGGAAGAGCGCAGGCCTCAGGGGAATGGCTGTCGGGTCGGGGCAGAATGTCACTGCGGTCCCTGGGGGTTAGGGTCGGGCAGGACAGTGATATGCAAAACAGAAGCCACACTAAAGAGGCACCCAGGATGATGTCATGGGAAAGTGACTGGGATTGGCGTGCGTACCTGCATTCGTCTGAGAGGACTTTGTAGAATCCTGCAAACTTGTCGGGGATCCCCCTGAGCCATCGGCTGTGCCACCTGCTTCAGGGGGGCTTGCCTGATTGTCGGGGGGCTTTAAACAGCCAGATGGCGGCATGGTCTGTTCCACCGGAGGGATAAGCGACTTTTGAACAGGTGGGTTTGAACTGTCTTCTGTATCCTGGCAGGGCGGGCCAAACTGTGTGCTGGGGTGTAGTGTGCATGGAAGTGTGGGGGGGGTTTGACTGCTGGTAGTGCTGTGTGATGACAAGGGCAGGGCCTGGGACACCGTGCTGTCAGGACTTCTGGACTCCACGGTCCCCGGAGTGCCTAGTTTGGCTGAACCGCCAGAGCTAACAGTGGTACTGACAGAGGGAGCCACGCTCGGGGCCTTGGCAGTCCGGCTACCAGCACCGGGTCCTGGCTGTGGTGCTACAGGGTTCTGGCCCGCTGGGGCCTTCCTCTGACCCGCGGCAGCAGACTTGGCAGTGCGGGGCTGAGACAGGTTGAAGGGCACTGGCTTGGTGCAGGACTTCTTCTGAAGTCCACGCTAATTAAATAAAAGATGAGAACAATCCAAAGTCAGTCATAAATAATGACACTGATATACACATGGAAAGAAGCTAGTGGAGGTCTATCTAGGATGCCTCCTCGATGGCTCCCTGGGGAGGTGTTTCAGGCATGTCCAAACAGGAGGAGACTCCAGGGCAGACTCAGGACACACTGGAGAGATCATCTTTCTTGGCTGGACTGGGAATGCCTTGGTATTTCCCCGTAGAAGTGGGAGAAGGTAGCTGGTGAGAGGTCTGGGCATTCCTGCTTTGGGTGCCGCGTCTGTGACCCGGCCACATACAGCTAAGATCCAAATTATTCATACAATGTCAAATTTTGATGTATAGTGAATTATCTGACCAAGTTGTTTCATCTGACTGTAACTGACATAAGTATGTGACAAAAGATGGTGAGACATTGTGCTATTTTCTAGGGATGGGGCGATCCACATTTTTTTCAGTTCCGATCCGATCCGATTCCGATACACAACTGCCGATACTGATTCCGATACAAGAGCTCTTTTTACTTTGTTATACTTTATATATTAATTTTTTAAGCTACTAAATACAGATAGAAAAAAAATGTATGACAAAAAATATTTAATTACAAACATACATAACGTACTGTTCCACCTCGTTTGTACATCTTGTTTTAAGCGTTTGAGGCATTTGCAGTTCAATATGAATATCTTCAAAACAAGTATACACAAGTGGCGAATACTTAAAATTTGAACACAATTTTTCTCCCATTGGCGCCAGCTCAGTTACACTTTGTTGCAATGGCAGCCCCTCTCGTATCATAAGCTGCAGCGAGTTCGCAAAACAGCCCAAGTTAGCGACTCCCAAATCATCCACTGCTTTTTTGTCTTGCACAGTTGCGTGCGCTGTGTTAAGTGGGATTGTCCATTAATTAAACGCTAGTCCCACCTCTCAAAACTTTATTTTACAAAGATTGCAAATCGCTGTGCTACTGGTTACTGTTAAAAGCGTAGTGTTCGACTTGAATGCCGCAAAAAAAAACACATGTAAAATGGGAAAGAGCTGTCGTGCGATTGATTATCCAACCTGAATGACCTGGAGATCTTCACAAAAGGGAAGTGGTCCAAAATCCCAAAAGCTTGCTTGAAGTTGTAAGAACGGTTTCATTGCTGTGATGGCTAATAAAGATTTTGTCTATTGAGAAAAGGTGCGATTCATTTTGGCCACGGCTTATTTTTTTTAAGTAAAAATGTAAAAATAAACATTGAAACAGTTAAAATCTTCTGACCATCTTTTGTCACATGTTTGTCACTTCATAAACATATCTGTTAAATAAAAATTCACTATAAATCAATATTTACCATGGGTATGAATAACTCTGGGCTTAACTGTATATGCTGTTGGGGATTTCAGTCACCATTGTACTAAGGACAGCTAACTATCGGCACAGAGCTTTGGTGCCATCTCCTTAAAATTTAGGAACCTTCAACAGTTAAATGAACCCAAGACGCAGATAATCTTACCTTTGTGGTCTCCTGTTGCTTCCTCTGCACCTGGGTGGCATCAGTTAGAGTTTTTAAGCGCTGGGATTTAACGGGCACCGGTATCCTACTGACTCCTGAGCGCTTGTTTGGGACTGTGGCCCCCACACCACTGCCATGAGCGACAGGATCGCGGTTCTCACTCCCATTCCTGGAAAAGGCTGGTTTTGAAGCAGCTTTACTAGGTGAATCGCATGGCACATTCCTGGCAAAAAAAAACATAGTTGAGCTGGTCACTTTCTCAGCACAATTCTGCCATTTTCTGTACGGTAAGACCTAACAAAACAGCAGATTTTTTTTCCTTGAAAAAAGAAAGCTGGTCTCACCGTGTGTCGATAAGTGGGGCTTTCTTTAACACGTTTCGACTGTGAGCATCCACACACGCCATGTTGAGTCAAACTGACACCCCAGCCTACCAAACTGTTTAAAACACATAAGTCAGGACATCGGGGATAAAAACATATCTCCATAACAATCATTACAGCATTACAACGGCGCTGGTCATGTGTGATACCTTTCTCCGTATCAACAGTGTTTAATACGTTGCCAATTGGCACCTACCTTAACAATGCAACTCTCCAATTATAAGAATATTTTCTACGTTACACTGTAAAAACTGCAAACAAGATCAACGTTGAATATTCGCTCGTATATCAGTTACCTGATGCAGGATCTCACAAGCAAACATAAAGCACGCTCTGACCGCTCCGTTCCTGGCTCCGCTGAATCGAGACCATGTAGCACTTTCGATCCGAAGTGTCCTTAATTACAGTTAAAATAATAAAACTTTATCTTTTCTTTAGTCGCTGTACCAAACGTATTAGTCCCATTACTGCCACACGCCGCTTCAGACTTTGTAAGACGCACGTCACCTCATTGGCTGCGCCTTCGTTTTCTTCCGGCTAATCAGTCAGCTGCTTGGTGGCCAGTCAGCCAATGAGGACGGAATGATACATAAAAACGACGAAAACGGAAATACACGATCTAGGTTGAAACCGTTGAGGTGCGCCACTTATCGGAGAACTCGCGATTCGCAGTTAGTCTTTTATGCGCAAAATATCGCAGGCAGCGCAACTTGATATCTGAATCAGAATCAGAATAGATTTTATTGCCAAGTACGTTCAGACATACAAGGAATTTGCTTTGGTCTTTAGTGCCAGACATCGAGAGATAAGGTGGTTAATATCTATCTATCTATCTATCTATCTATCTATCTATCTATCTATATATATA
>JAODLD010000094.1:633364-646110 GCA_026781065.1 Mormyrops boulengeri
CCCCCCCCCCCCCCCCCCCCCCCCCCCCCCCCCCCCCCCCCCCCCCCCCCCCCCCCCCCCCCCCCCCCCGCCAGCCCCTGCCATTGTATACCTGAATATGGATCAGAGGTAGCCGGCCCACTGAGGCAGAGGAAGCAGTACCTCCTCGATTTTTGAGATTAAATTATGTAACAAGTAACTTTGAAATAACTCATTCTCTTGTCGTTTAAATACACATTATCTCTGTTCTTTGGAAAAAATCACCATGTAATATTGTAAAAAGCATTATTTTATGACCTCCTTAATTTTTGTTAGCCACCAGCCGCCACTAATATGGATGGTATGACAAAAAGCCCACTTGACTTCAGTCGGCTCCTTTTGTATTTCCTTCTTGGACAAATCACCACTGTTACAAACGTTGCAGACTGAATCTTTCCGATTGGGTTTTTAACGACGAATGCCGCTCATTTACCATCACTGAGTTACTTTAACTATTCATTCTGTGGTGCAACATTTGACATCCATGGCCATCCTTAAATACTTAATTATCCACAATATTATGCATAAATTAGTTTATTTGGCAGGGAGAGTAAAATGGCAAATGAGACAAACAGTCACAAGGAAGCAAAAGCTAAACAGAAAGTGTGACATCATTTCAAAATCAAATGAAATCTCTGGATCTAACTGGTGGATCTAATGGGGCTTCTTGAGCATGCAGGAGATACTTTTTCTCTGTCTACTGCCCGATAGAGATATTGGAGCTGTCATTATGCAGTAAAGCTATCTGGTGTCTCTTTAAGTTCACTGGTATACTACAGGAGATGGTGGTGAAATATCTAAATGGCTTCCAGAGAAACTCCATCATATTCAGTGTGATTTCAGTGTGGCTTCCTAGAAGATCTAGTTTTAACTTCCTGCCAGTTGTCAATAAGTGTTTGTTTCAGAGTTTTATTTGTACAAAAAAAACAGACAAATAAGTGAAAAAAAACAATATAAAAAAGAAGGAGCAGAGTGATCCAGAAAACAATGGGGATGGAATTGGAGAGAAGTGTGACAAGCTGATAAAAAGGAATGAGGAACAAGGTCCTCTGGGAGGAGAGAGGTCAAACACTGCCCCTGTCTGAGGGGGGAGGCGGGGGGGGGGGGGAGAGGAAAATGAATTCATTGACTTAATCATCTTTTTGTTTCTGCCCAGGAGGCGAGAAATAAACAAACAGGGAACACGTGTAAAATCCCCTCAAAGAACATCTCCAAAATCAAACCTGCACACAGGTAAGCTGAGGAAGATGACGAAGGGTGACAGGGAACACTGAAGGGTGCGCAAAAGAGGGACCAAAGGATGTACACAAAAATGCACAAAACCTAGAGAAAGGTGCAAACGATACTCATGGGTACATAAACATATGCACAAAAAAGCATTAATATACAAACCGTCATCACTGTCACTGAAAGCATTTTGATGTACCCTTCATTAGCTATTCATCCTAAAGTGCGTCTTGGAGGGTCCTTGTCATTTCAGGCGAACATGACAGATATTCTCCGAAGAGCTGCCACTCACCAGCATTGACGAACTTCAGGTCTCCGTCCACAGTTTGTGGTCTTTCGGGGAAAGCGAGTGCGAAGATAACTCACATACGCCGAAGCAAATCGCATAACATCTTCCCTACTTTGTGAAAACATCACAGGGCACATATAGTAAACACCGAAAAGAGGCCCCAAACTGCCCATCAGAACAGGCCTGTTTGCTGGCTAATGATAGCCTCGCAAAAGCAGACACACAAAGTTTACAATGCGAATGATACAATGTGATTTTACTGTATAGTAAAATGTCACAAACACGCTCGGTTAGCTGCCCTGTAAAAATGCCTTCGACAGTGTGAGTAAATATACATTTTCATTACTTGTCACTGGTAAACTGGTGACAGGTCAGTAGAATATTATGATTTATGTGAGGTTCAGCCCTACAACCTGAATTCACTGTGCGTTTAATTATAAGGCTGACATTACACTGGTGTACCAGCTTATACCAGATCCATCGCTGGATTTTTTGCAAATCCAATCAATGAAGGACCTCTGGGCAAGACTGTATCGCATGGACACTTAATTTCATGTGTTGTAGCCAAATGGTAGCAGTTTTGGTGAAGGGACTAACGTTAAACCCTTAAAAATTCACCGGCAGCCCAACACTGATCCTTATCGATTTGTTCAAGACTTATCTCTCTTGTGAGCAGAAAATTAGAAGACATAGGTTTGAGGTCAGGCGGGATGTGCGTTAAAATGGCTCTTAGTTTATGTAATTGGGCGTGGTGAGAGCTGACACTGAAACACACTTAGCAACAACATGTGATGAGAAATTAAGAGGCGTGTGCTTCATCTCCTCATGTTCCTAGTCTTCCTCCTCCCACATCCTTATCAGGGGTGCAGGGGGAGAAGAGAGCCATCCGTAAATCCGGCCCCCCAAAGCTGTATGCTGGACCAGAGAAAACCTGCAGAAGTCCAATCGATATCAGAAATAGCTCAGCGAGGCCAGTGCCTTAATTACGGATCTCGTCTCATAATATCTGCGTCGGCATGGAGACACTACAGGACCTTGGTTACTGGACACCTCAGCTACAATAAATCCTGAGGAAAGACCAGCCTTACTGAAAATATTGTGCCAAAAACAGCAAATGAAACAAAGGAAAACTGAAGATTTGTTCTGAAAAACAGAAGAAGGTATTTTTTTGTTAACTGCAGTGTATCACCCTCTCTGTTTCACTTTCATTGCAGAATTTCCCTATAAGCTGCTGATTTCTTTCAGGTCTCTCACTTTTACAGCTATTTGTTATTGTCTTACTTTCGTCTGTTTTGGCTTTGAACTACAGCCAGGCCTTACGACCTCATCTTTTATAATTAAAAGAATTTGCAAGACACTTAAAGAAATATGTGACCAGTTTTGTATGTGATGAGTCACGTTGACACCTCTGTTAGGAAGCCAGCCTCATGTGTCGGCTGGACCCAGGCACCAGCATCAGGAGGGAAAAACAAACAAAGGCCTGCATTCATTTGCCTGCACTTATTGGCCTGCATTCATTGGTCTACACTCACTGGCTTGCAATCATTGGCCTGCATTCATTGCCCTGCATTCATTGGCCTGCACTCATTAGCCCGCACTCTTCGGTTGAGAAAGCTGAGTCAGGTTTTATGTGCAATGGACGTCCATATTAGGACAGAGACTAACCTCACCTCATTGGGCAGCTGAAAGGCAGTTAGAAAACTTAGATATACTCCTAAATGCTAATCACCTGGGGCCTCGTTTATCAAAGCTGCGTATGCAGAAAAAGACGCCAGTAATGTGCATTTGCAAATTTTTACACAAAAAAGTCTATGTAAGTGTATCCCATTTGCAACAATGTCCAGTTTTTCTAATGTAATCGAGGCAATCGACTGCACTGATACTGCGATAAGGGCACCTGAAATAAAATCAAAGTTTATTTATCAAATACACAGTACAGCATACAGCAGTCGATGCAAACAATGAAATGAGTGCTAATTCAGCTACCTTTGCTAATCGAAAGCCATTTTATTCTATTTGATTCAGGTCATCTGTGATGCCAACATGACATTGACATTACGATTCGTTCATTTGGAATTTCACGCACCACACCAGTATCTCCCGACTGCTTCGGCAGAAAAAGGCATAGTAGTGTGTCCCGTATTGTAGTTACCATACTCATGTATAAGTTTGAGAGTGAAGATGTGGGTTTTCCCTTTACAGTCACGCTGGCCCTGTGCACAGCAAGTCGTTTATTTCTCTCTATCAGATCTGACCACTTTTTTTCAGGCGTTTTGCAGAACTGACAGAATTTACTGCAGCAGTGATGTGCTGCCATTCCACACACTTTTTAAGAGTCATCTTTGTTGTCATTGCACAAAGTGTAAGTACTCTGACAACAAAGTGCAGTTTATCATGTAATCCGGAAGTGCCAAATAATGCAGCTATACAATATCATACATGTGTGATAAATATATAATTAGAAAATGTGCTTAAGCCTCTAAATACAACATTTTGTTGTGCCTCTACCTTGCAATGTTAAAAGGTTTTTATTTATAGTTACTATCATCAGACTTTGTAGCCAGAAAGGATTGATTTGCATATTAGATGAGCATGCAGCTCATTTGCATTGACTATTTATGGTTATTTGTGGGTGGCAATTGGGCATCATCTCAGGCTCTTGCAAGTACACACATTTACAAGATTACTAGGGGAAATAGCTAGGTTTGATAAATCCGAATTACTTTGCACGTATGCAGTTTTCACGATCAGATTTACCCAAAGTCTGGTAAATTTTCTCTCTCTAGAAAAATTCACTAATGTAATATTGTAATATTGTAAAATGCATCTTATATCTTCTTACCTCCGGAATTTTGTTAGCCACCAGCCACAACAAAATCTTTTTCAAATGAAAGACAAACAAAAAGAAACACGTCAAGGGTGTCAGTGGTCGTTTATAAAAGTATAAAATTTTTTGCCCGAAACCACGCAAAATATAGGCCTTGTTTAAATGGGAGCTAGTTTATTACAAGACAAAACTAAGAAACATCACCTCAGTGAGTATCCCTGAGACACAGAGAGAGCGAGAGGGAGTGAGGCACAGAGAGATACACGTTTAACAGCATTCTGAGTCTTTGTTTAGAAACACCTGCTATTAGCAGACATTTATAAAAATGACACGGGAGTGTACCTTTCAGAGATTTGAACAGATACTACTACAGACAAATGGGTTTTCGCGCATAGTGTACAGCAGGAATTGATTAATTAAGAAGGATGGATGTGCTATTTAAGGGCTCTTGAACAATTAACATATAGGCGAGTGTAAATCAAAGTAAATCAGAGTTTGTTTTGCATAAATGCATGCGACAGTAATTATGCGTTCAGTGGTGTCATATCACGGAGATGTGCCGCTCTCGAGGTGCGTAATCGGGGCTGGAACGTCATGACGGGCTCCTTCTGCGGCATAGAGGGGAGGCTGTGTTTCGGCTCTGTGTCTAGAAGCCCCCCCCAGGGCTCCTGAAGGACATGGAGATGGCTGCAGAATAGTAAGAGGAAGGCAGCAGTAACGTAAGAGAAAGAAAAGATTGCAACACGGCCCACAGATCGCTCGATTCCCCACCAAGAGGGCGACATGCAGGGAAAAGTCAAACGTCTGTAGAGATGAACATTGTGGGCCAGTGAATTCAAGCGTCTAGCTCACGGAAGACCAGCTGGAAGAAGGAAAAAATCAACGATGATGTTAAAAACATGAGAGTTAGAGCTGCACGCTTCTTTGGAAAATGGATTTGAAAATTGTAAATTTTATGCACACAGATAGAGGGGCTGGCCTCAAGGAACTAAGATCTTCTCTTGACTAATGTGCACTGCTCTTGTGTGAGCTAGTGGTCGTTAAATGTAACATTTCTTCATATTAAGTTGTCGGGGAAGGGGAGCAGATATTCCTGCCTCTGGAATGGTACAGTTGCTGAGATAAGGTGCCTGTTTGACAATGATGAGTCTGCTTTCAGCCACAAACACATGGCAGCCCAGCTCTGACGTCTGCAGGATCATTCAGACTTATGGCCATGCTATGGAAAGTAATTAAACAACATGTGTTCATTTTCGTTTAGCTTTTTGCTTGTACTCTTCTGAATGAGTTCTGTCCAGGCCTTTTCAGGTGTCCCTCAAGTTCCTGTCCCTGCTGATGCTTGGGGCTCCTCCCCTCTCCCCTGAGGACCGCATCCCCCTCGCCTCTACCTGCTTGGGGTTGTGTGGCTGTATCTGGTGGACACCAGGGGTTTGTTTTGACTGTGAGGAATTAGAGACATTGAGTAAGATGTAATTGGCGTGAGCAGGAGGGGGTCTGGGGGCCATTCTCTGTCATTACTTTCAGGGGCCGTGACCCCAGAGCGGAGTGAAGCTCAGCTGCTAAATTATTCAGCTGGTGTGTCTCCCAGCGCTCTCTGGAGACGGTAGCGCTGTGATTGCTTGGAGCTGACTGACTGACATTTGCACATGAAAATCCATTCGCTTTTCCCCCAAAACACCAGCTCTGTTTAACAAAAACAATGGAGGGCAGTTTACAGGCCTTGGGGATGGGCATGAACAGGGCGTGTGAGGTTGTGAGCTGATGTGTGTGTGAGTGTGAGTGTGTGTGTGTGTGTGTGTGGGGGGGGGGGGGTTGCCATGGTAATGGCAGAATGCTTACTGCCACTGTGACACCTGAGCTCCTAATTGCATCATAGTAATAGAGACTAAGAATAAAAAATAAAAAAAATATTTAAGCATGAATCTTTAAATAGCACAAAGTGTAAGCGGAATAAATGTTAATATATGCTTTACATATATATAACGTATGAATACCATCTTTCTATCTATCTATCTATCTATCTATCTATTTATATACATCATAGTTTAATTTAGTATTGAATCAATACATGCATTCAAGGCAATTTCAGTCATGAACTTCAGTCCTTCTAATGAAAAACTCATTAAATAATGATCATTATAAATTTCAGGAGCTTAAAAGCACCTGTTGGTGTGTTTCTGACGGGTCCTGGTGAGTGTCCTCCTGGTGAGTGTCCTCCTGGTGAGTGTCGCACAGGGACCTGGTACCTTCCCCAGGAAGTACAGTGCACAGGGCACGGGGGCTTCCTGGGCCCATAGGTCCAAAACTGCATAAGTTTAGCTTTTTGATTAATTCTGGGTAAATTATTTAAGTTGACAAGAATCTTAGTGAAAATATAATGATAGTAATAGAATAGAGGGTGGCATGGTGGTGCTGTGATCGCCTCGCACCTCCAGGACCAGGGTTCCGTGTGTGTGGCGTCTGCCTGTCCTCCCCATGTGGTCGTGGGGTTTCCTCCAGGTACTCGGGTTTCCCCCCACAGTCCAAAAACATGCTGAGGTTAATTGGAGTTACCAAACCGCCCATAGGTGTGTGTGTGGTGTGTGTGCACCCTGTGATGGGTTGGCACCCCATCCTGAGTTATTCCATGCCTTGCACCTGTAGTTTCTGGGATAGGCTTCAGTGACCCTGCGTGGGAAAAGCAGTTACAGAAAATGATGGAGGGTTCAAACAGAAGAAAATAAAAATACATATCTTTATTGTGAAAACAAAAATTAGGAGATTAAAAATCAAAATTATGCTTATTTGTATTGGCTCTTGCACAAGAGATTCTATAGAATTTCCTAGAAAGGTGCAAACATACATTAGTCACCATTGCCCAGAACGGTATGTATATTTCACCCATTTACACAGCTGAATATTTCCACTAGGCATGTTCACACAAGGCAGCCAGTCTGCAGGTGCTAGAGCCAGGCTCCTAGGATTCAAACCACCAACCCTCCGGGTTTAAAACCATTAACTACTGCACCACCTGCTGCAGGCGTATGAAATGCGGGCGCAAAGAAATGTCCGCATTGTAGGCCAAGAAATTCTGCATGAGGGAGAGCATCAGGATAGGGAATGGGGAAGCCGGAAAATGATTGGTGTGATCTGGACTGGGATCTATACCAGGACTGTGACATCACAGTCAGATGGTTATGATGGTCTCTAGTGTGTCCTCACCACAGGGTTAAATGAAGACAGACGAGGACGACTCTCCGACTCCACCGTGACTGCTCCTCGTCTGAACATTATCGCAGAGAAAGCCGTCCAAGGGTTTTAGAATGTCTGCAAAACAGGAGTGACCTTTACTTCCTTGTCTCCCCCTGCTCTCTCTCTCTCCCTCCACCTCCACCTCTCTCACTTTCTCCTCTGTTGAATTTGCGTTTCTCCCAAGAATGGAGAAAAGTAGGAAGCTGCCTCTGGTGAGACACGAGTCTTAATTAAAGTTCACAGTGGGGGAGGGGCTGCCGAAACGTCTCATGGAGATCGCAAAGTGTGATTGAATGGACACTTAGGATCAATAGCTAACGAGCTACGTGTCACTTTCTCTGCCCCCCCCCACACATTTTCGTGACTGTATTCACCAAAAGCCCAATCAATCTTTGTACTTTTCCTACTTTGACCCTAATTTAATAGTGTGAAATAGGGAGGAAATATTGTATCTATATATGCATGTATATACAGTTATATATACATATATAATGATTTTTTTACTGTAAGAAATATCTTATTATTGGCATTATTATCACTATTTATGTGACTAAGAACTTACCCAGCTGACCAGGCATTTTTCTTAAGTTTGTAATGTCAAATTTGAAAGTAATTAAATGAATTTGTAATTAAATGAATTTGTATTACTGTGTTTTTCCTGCATGACATTTGACTTCATTTTCCAGTTAATGAACGGTCACTCCTGCAAATTATCACAGATGGCTGTTAACTGTATTCATAAACTGATTATGTCTCGCTGGCTTAATTGACCTCATTGGTGTAGCTGAATTCCGCTCAAGAATAAGGAATCAGACCGTCTTGGACATTAGCAGGAAAGGGACTGAATGAGAAATATGGGAAGGAATTAGTCTGAGAGAAAGAACAAGATGGTAAATAAATGCAGCACAACTTATTAATCTTCTTAGCATTTTTCCTGGTGGCGGGCACAGGGATAGTGCGAGTGTATCACAGACAGCACAGGGATAGTATGAGCGTATCACAGACAGCACAGGGATAGTGCGAGCGTATCACAGACAGCACTGGGATAGTGCGAGCGTATCACAGACAGCACTGGGATAGTGCGAGCGTATCACAGACAGCACAGGGATAGTGCGAGCGTATCACAGACAGCACAGGGATAGTGCGAGCGTATCACAGACAGCACTGGGATAGTGCGAGCGTATCACAGACAGCACTGGGATAGTGCGAGCGTATCACAGACAGCACAGGGATAGTGCGAGCGTATCACAGACAGCACAGGGCACAAGGCTGGAAACACCCTGGATGGGATGCCAGTCCGTCACAGGGCACATGTGGTCAATCATGCTCTTGTGCAATATAGAGCCAAAATAATTTAGAGACAAAAATTAGCCTGACTGCCTGTCTTTGCAAGAGGAACCTGGAGTCCCTACAAGGGACAAGCACAGCACTGGCAGAACATACAAACTCCACATACACACACAGACATATGAATACATGAAATATTAAACCAAATCATTTAATTTAAGAAAATGAATACTCTTCACAAAGCGTTTTGAGGAAGCTAACTCACTATACATTTTTTGGTGCCAATTTACAATAAGGCTACTGATATAAAGAATTTATGAATGGTTTATAATCTGGTTATTAATTAGGTTGTAACACTTAGTAAATTATTAATAGACCATTTTAAGCAAGTTATAACACAGTTATCTTTTTATTTATGAGTTACTACCTTTTAAAAGCGGCAACTGGGAGCCTTATTGTAAAGTGGTACCAATTTTTCTTTAAGTCAACACCCAAAAAATCGATCAAGAAATATATAATCTGGGAATAAGGAAAATAACAGATTTGCTTGGATGAAATTGCTGAGCCTTGGAGAGGCGGTGGTGTTTTGAATGTGGAATATTAAAGACGGTGTAGAAGAGGCGAGAGAATCTGGGAGGGAAAGAGACAGAGAATATAAGACTGGGCAGGGGGGAGAGAGAGCAAGTGAGAGAGAGAGAGCGCGAGAAGGGGAAGGAGAAAGCACTCGGTATGCTTGACCACATCTGTGTGGTGAGGGGTTGAAGGAGAGGCATAAACGAGCTGTGTGGGGGGGTGGGGGGGGCAGCAACGTTGGGCAGATGACAAATTGTGATTAATAAATGTGGTCCGGAGCAAGCAATGTGGCACTAGGGATATTAATAGAGAGAATTACAGCGGCTGGGCATCTCAATCTGCACCCTGTCAGTCTGCATCTGGCCACATAATCAGATCTTATTGCGGGAGCACTCCCCCCAGGAAGAGCCCCCGGACAGCCGCGCTCTCGGCCCCCCGTGCCACGTGGCACAGTGCCGCCGCGCTGCCGCGCACTCTCCACAAATTCCTGTCCTGTTGGATATAAACTGTAAATTGCATGTAAATTGTCTTGTCACAGCACAGTAAATAACTATTATTGATGATGCTTTGGCAGAATATGGTTATTTCATGCCTGTGAGATCCTGTACTTACATCAGCACTGTGACCATGTGACATAACGAATGGACAGGCGGGGAGGCGCAGATGCAGGGATGAGACACAGAGAAGTTTGCATAAAAGCAAGAAGAGTCATAGAATGGCTGAAGAATGACTAAATAAAGCTGGGACTATAGTAAAGAGTTCTACAAGAATTATTTCAAGGATAATATTATGATTTTCTGGTTAAGGTGATGTGTTGATAGTGTATCAAACGTTTATGGTAAGACATCACTCAGAGCAAAAATTCATGTTTTTAAGTTAAATATTTAAATTAAATTTTAAAAGTATGTTTTTGGGTTTTAGGTGCAATCACCATATTTGATGCAAAAATGTACGTACTGTTATGAGAATTCAGGCTGTGTTGTTTAAGAGATCTGTTAACAATTCTGGTCCAGTGTAATTATGGAGATGGTTATACTCGCATAACGCTACACTGATGTCGTAGTGAATGCCTCAACATAACTCAGCAAATACATAAATAGCTGGTACAGTCATACGCTGGAGTCAGCACATCGCAGCAGCATGGCAGTCAGGCAAACACAGAGGCCAACTCAGGCATTTTGGACAGACCTCAGGTGCGGGTGACGTGGTTGTGCACCATCCTGAACTGAATGGAGAGTGGGCCTGAAAATCCAATTCAGTTTGTGCATTTGAATTTAATTTGAATTGTGATTGAAAATTGCCATTCAAAAGTCGCATTAAATAAATTCCTATATCACTTTGTTCAGTTCACTTTGACTTTTATATATAGTAAAGATGCAGCTTTTAACAATATAGTTTAATATTTCAGTATGAATTACACATAAACATCTTTAAAAACATGTACATTTTGTTAAAAAAAAGTCACGTTATACAGAATGAAAGAATGCAACATTTGAAGTATAACTCATAGAGTAAATAATTTAATTTAAATCAATTTTAAATTTAATTATATTTAAATGTAGTTATTTAGTGAACCACAGTGGATCTTCACATAGAAAAAGGTGAGTATCTCTCATTAAAGCTCAGTGCTGCCTATGATGACTGCAGTGCTGAGCCAAAGAAACGTCGAAAGAAAATCTTTTCCTACATTCAACAATATTAATGTTAATCAGTAAACGAAAATGAAAACATAATACGTTTGATACTTGACTCCATCACTACAGGTACGTGCCATACACCTAACCCTCTTAACCTAGGGCCCATCTGACAGCCCACAGACACAAACAAAAGACACTCTACTGGAGATTCCTTTAAAAATGCTAATATACATAAACAGTGAAATATGCAAAACCAATAAATATGTGCCTATGGAAAAGTCTCAGAGGGCCAAAATAAATCATATATATCATATATGATATTGATCAAATAAGCTGAAAGTTATGCACAGTTTATCACTGACAATCACGCAAATATTAAGTACACGTCACCCATTCATACATGCTAAGTATATATAACTGTTGTCTAGAAAGTAAACCTATTATAATATTGTTTACGTTTTGCTAAATTAAATGACATTCCTTTGTTATGTGAGTGCATTGAATTTCTTTGACTTGAAATGAATTAAATCCTATTGGGTGATATGTACTGGCACACTATGGAGTGTACATTCCTAAGTATGCACTCCATAAAGCATGCTCTGTACGGTCCACTACATAGTGGAGTGTATCCACATAGTGCACTCTATAGAGTGTGCCTTACAGATTGCACACTATAGTGTATACACTACTGAGTGTGAATTCTATAGGGTGCACTATGTAGTATGCATTCCACTATGTATACTCAGCAGGGCACACTCAATAATGTGCCAGTTCATATCACCTGAAGGGTGTACTTCATAGTGGAATGTATACAACATAGTGCACACTATGGAGTGTGCCCCATGGAGTGCACTCTACGGAGTGTACACTATGTGCAGTGGGAAAACGCTGTTGGCCATTACTGATGGGGTCACGAAAGCTGTTCGGCATCATTACGCATTATACAGAGGAGTAACATCATAGACACCAGTAAAAAGGGAGTAACACAGCAATGTCACATCATCTTGAAAATGCAGCTCTCTTTAGTAAATGTGTTCATTTGTGAATTCATAAATTCACTAATGATATAATATTTTTTTATTCAGGTAACCTTATTGGTGATGGCATCAGGATTGATTGTAGGAGGCCAGGATCTGAGTCTCACCTCAGGGTACAAAGCAGGGGCATGGCACTGCTGCTGTCAGAAGTCGGCCATGACTGTTTCCGGGAATCATACCAGCCGGAAACAAGGCTGACTGTTTTAGACAAATTTTATCACATCGGTATTTAAATCTCCAATATGAGGCCAACAGCGGATTAATGTCGTTTTGTCACAAATACGAGTTACTGAACTGGAAAGATTGTGAGAAATGAAACTTTAGTTAATATAGTTATTGTGATTAATTGAAGCTTTGTTTCTGAAATAAGTGTTTGTTCAGAGTGTGGCAGCATGGCACAGTATATCATATAATGCAGAAATTGTTATTATTTCAGTGGGAGGGGGCCTTCAGACACAAAGTCTTCATATCTTTGCTAAGACCCCCATATTTGTACTGGAATATCAAACTGGCAAATTCTGACCCAGAAATACAGGCCTTAAAGAGGAAATGGGAAAGTGTACGATGGGGGGGGGGGGGGGGGGGGGGGGGGGGGGGGGGCGGGGGGGGGGGGGGGGGGG
>JAODLD010000094.1:647911-661104 GCA_026781065.1 Mormyrops boulengeri
TTTCCGTTCTGTAATGTAATATAAAACTGGCAAATTCTGACCCATAAATACAGGCCTTAAAGAGGAAATGGGAAAGGGTACGATGCCCCCCCCCCCCCCCCCCAACCTCTAATCTTCAGTCACCCTGCCCTCTTGTTTTCCCACCAAACCCCCCAATCTGATTGCCACACACTCTGCCCCTGACCAGTTCTGTGTTTACACTGTCCAGTTCTCCTACCCACCACTGTTCTTTGCAGCCTGAGGGTCTGGTCTGTTTCCCCATTACTCTCCTCATTCTCCACTCTCTCCATTGATGAAGTGGTCACCTTGCAGTCCACACTGCCTGCTCCCCTCCCTGCCACCTTGCAATCTCCTTTGTTGTCCTTGCTTGCCATCAGATTGGTTTACACGTGACCTCTTGGTTTCCTGAGGAGGCTTCCGTCTGTATCTCTTCAGGGCTCTCTAATTTCGCCCCTTTCGCTTTGATTCGAAGGTCCTCTTCATTTCACATTCCAGCCGCTCTTCAGTCAGAAACAAACTAATATTCTACATGCTGTGGACACGTAGCCTGGGAGGGTCACCGTTGATGCCTGAAGGAGTTCCTGTTTCAGGTCCTTGAAGCCCTCTGATGTTGTGAGCTAGATCTGGCTTTGAGTGACATTATGCAATGATATGACAGATGAAAAAAGACAGGGGGTGCAGGTGTTTCTCAAGACCGAACATGTGCTAATCCCACCCTCCAGGAGAGGGACCACAATGCTCTGAGCACAACATCTTTATTTATTAGACGTGTCCCTTTGTGTGGGGCAACTTCTCTCGTTCATTTACATTTATTTATTTAGCAGAAGCTTTTGTCCAATGCGTCGTATAAGTGAGGATCGGACAGCAAGGCCAGACATTCCCTTGAGAAACTGGAGATGAGGGCCTTGCTCAAGGGCCCAACAGAGACGCCACTCTGCCATAGGATTCAATGCATCTTCCAGTCAGAGGAACAGAGCCACACACCACCCATAATAAAATACAAAAAAACACACGGGACATACTGGAACATATTACAGGGAATATTACAACAAATTCTAAGCAATTGCTTATGAAGACACGTGGTAGAGCTTTCTCCTGTGTTTTTGACAGAGCCCCTCCCACCAGCTAGTGACATCCCATAATGCCAGGCTCCACATAATTTAGGAGACAGATCTGAAACACAATTCTAAATACCTTTGACGCAAGGTGGTAATAAACACGGTTCTCTGAAAGGCAGCTAGGCATCCGTTTATAACCGGCACTGGCATGCAGGGCCGACAGGAAGCCCGGCTGTCACCCGCGGGAGAAGAGACAAGCGACCAGGAGGACGTCTGAGCGGAGGTGCGACGTGGAGGGAGTGGGAGCGGGGGCGCTGGGTGCACGCGTGTATCTCAATATTAATCAGCTCAGTAATATTTTAACAGGCACTAAAAATCCAATTTCCAGCGAATTGTCTGAGCCTGGGCAGTGATGAAGATGGCCTGCAGCACCCCATGCAGAAGCAAAGCGGCACTGGAAGTCGTTTAGCACAGGTGCAGGCTTTCTAACGCGTCGGGGGCTGATAAACCGTTTTGCGTGTCTCTTTGCCAAATACGACTCACTCACATCTCTAAGTGATACTGCTTCCCCTTGTACGCACTTCCCGTTTCCCAGTCACAAAACCTACTTCTTTCCCCCTAGAGTCTAGAACTTTCCCCCAGTGGCCTCTGCATAGGGGACCCCCGCAAAGGGCTGTCCATGTTTATTCCCACTCCTCCTGCAGTGTCCGTTAAATTCTAAAGATGCAAATGCACATGTTTGCGTTTCCCCCCATATAACCCGCCGTTCCCACCTGCAAACAGTTTTCATGCGATTAGATAAAGATTTGGTTAAATCGAAAGGCTCATTTACATGTGTATTGGTAGGGGTGTCAACCTGGTTCAAATGTAACCATATATTTTCTCATCATTGCACTTACACAAACATTGCATAAATCAGTGAAGTGTAACCAACAAATGGTTCTGAAGGACTGAACCATTCAGATTCATATGGCTTGTCCCTTTAAATGCCCCTGACTGCAGAGGAAAAGTGCATGAACAGAAAATCCATCCTTTATTCTTAATAAAAAGTTACTTCCACCTGCAACATTGTCCTTCGATGTATTTCACTTAAGGTATGCATTTTTGTTCACAAACAAGTGTTTCACATTGTTTAAAATTAAAAAACTGCAAGCAGAAATAACAAACTATTTGTTTATTTAATTCATTTGTATCTTTAACTTTGTTTTTCAAAGGAGGAATATTTATCATTACAGAAAACATTAGTACATTGTTATATCTTAATATTCGATTACTTAAGAAAGCCAGCATAGAAATGGACACTAAGAAAAACAATGGAAAATGACGTGCTGGGGTAAGAAAACGTAAAGTCGACTGAAAGAATTAAACTTAGAAAAGATCGTGCGTCACATGGTCAGAAAAGGAAGAGAAAGTGTGACAGCAATACAAGCAGGGGAGGAGTGAGCGATAGAGATAGAGAAGGAGGATAGAGAGAGGAAGTAAGTGAAGGAGTGGGAGAGAAAGAGAAATGTAAAGAGAGTGAGGATAGAGGGAGAGGAACTAAGTGAAGAAGTGGAAGAGAAAGGAAGTTGAAGAGAGAGTAAGGGAAAAGGCAGAGGAAGAGGGTAAGAGGAAGAGGAAATGAGAGAGTGAGGGAAAGAGAGAGAGAGGGAGAGGGAGAGGGTAGGCTTGTCAGCCGCAATGTGTCTTTCATTACTAATGAGGTCTGAATGCTGGAGAAACTGAGAGACTGACAGAGACAGAAGCAAGCAAAACATGCACTGTTTTCTGTTCTATTCTCACAGACATTTTGTTTTCTCTCTCATCTTCTCAGAATGAAAAGAAAAACATTCTTTTATTATGTGAACTTTCCCGAGGATATAATGAACGATGTTTTGCTCCCTGGTCTCTACAAGTGTGCTTTACTGTGGAAGCTTAATTAGTACAATGTGAAACGTGAAATACACGAAGAAAGAAACAAGAAAAACAACAATGACACATGGGACACACATTTCAACAGGTCTCTGTGCCAACAGAACCCACTGGACTGAAGTTCTGGGCCCCCTAATTGATTCAATGGAAGATGTCATGCAACTCGCACATACATTGTTCATTGTGTCTCCTGAGGGAAAACTCGGACAAAACACCATTGTTTTCTCTTGTAAGAGAGCACCTCCTCTGGATTACCTGTCTCTGCCTGGCATTTTCTCTAAAGGAAATGACAGACGCCCGCAGGGGAAATCTGTGCACGGAGCTGGTGTGAAGGACAGGCACGGCCCCCAGCACGCTTGCACACCAAGCAGCCATTAAGACGGAGATGCCAGGGCTCGCTGTGACTGCTGTCGCCTCTCACATTAAAAGTGACGGGTCTAAATCCACTCTGAAAGAGTTCATTTGGGCTCGCTGCAAGCAGAAATGAACTCTCTCAGAGTTAATTCTGCCGCAGCACTAAACCATTTCTCCTTAAACGTGTGGAGGGTCTACGGAGGCAAATTTGACCTCTTAGTGACACAAATCTAATTACTACTGCTTTCTGTTCCCCAAAGTGTGTACCGATTCTAGTACATTCATCTGTAATAGTGTAGATGAAAATGTAATGTAAATGATATGAAGATGAAAATGTGAAGATTACAGTTTACAGTGGTAGAAAAAAAATGAATAGACATGAAAGATCTTTTCATCTTTTACAACTGAGAAAGCTTTGCAGAAATAGTAGCGCTGAATACAGGCATCATATGTTAAAGGAACAGATCCAGCGTTTTACTGGAAATAAATTTGGTAAATATTCAGGAGTGGTAATAGATGAGCACTTTACTGTGAAATATTCAGCTGTGCAGCCCAGTAAATACCCATTTCTATGAATGGATAAGATTCTTAATGTGAGTGTTGACCCAAACATCATGTAATACAGGGGAAATAATACGACTGTTATTCATTTAATGGTCATTTGATCTGGTTGTATTTATGAGTTTAAACGACTCCTCCCCATTCAGCGAATCATTCCCGCAAATCATAAAACTGCTCTTTACTGCGGATGGATTGGCTACAATTATTTCAAAAAAAGCTCACATTTTAATAACATTTAGACCCTCACGCTTTATATAAAAATAAAATAAAATAAAAATCGTTAAAGCCAACTATATTTCTTTGTAAAGTTTAGAGCGCGAAGGTTATTACAGATGCTGGGGGTGCATGTTTGATATGAAATGGGGGTGGGGGGGGGATGGAGAATGTGCCGGAGGGTGACAGTTCGCGAGGGCGGGGTAACCAGGGAAGAGCAGGAGCGAAGGAGCGCCGCATATCTCACAGGTGTCGGGCAAGTGCGAAAACTGTTGCACTCCGAAGAAAGATCTCAAATAAAAACTCAGACGTTTAACAGAGTAGTAAAGGCAAAGTCATGCAGATTGTTTAAGGTTTGCTTAGGATTTTACTGGGCGGGTTTAACGGACTCGCTTTTTGTCTTTTTTATGGCTGTTAGACCGAGCGCTTCGGTTCTGTCTTCCAACTTCGTTCATTCCCATTTTTTCCGTAGTTGAAAAGTCGAAACGGAAAGGATTTTGAGGGGGACGGCAGCCGGAGCGCAGTTTTGCGTTTGCTTAACGGGGCTGGTGTTAGTGGAAGAAGCGCTACCTGCTGTTTGATGCGGCGGTAGGTGGACGGAGATTGCGGGGAAAGCGAACCGATTTCATCCATTTATCAAACACGTCTGTGCTCAGACCGGACAGCGCTGACACCAAACCCCGCAAAATGTCACGTTTTCCCGACAGAATCCTGAAGGAGAAAAGGTAAGAGACGCTTCTCTTTTTCTGAATTTCACGAGGTCTTAAAATTTGTGCCATTTTCCGAGTTACTCTGAGCACATCCGAAAGTTATAGCTGGTCTCTTTCCGCTCACAAAAAGTAATTTTCTCGGGCGTTTTCTTTAGATATGAGCATAGTTATCGGCTTTATTATAAGTCATGATTGCTCTAGAAAAAAATGAAACTAACAATAATAAACAGTAGATGATAGTATTCATGTAGCAAGCATGTTACGAAATAAACTACTCCTGCATCATCAATAATATTATTATGATTATTATTATTGATAATAATAATAATAAATATAGACGCGGGCAGGAAAGTGTGGTATTTCATATTAAGTTATTACATGCATTATTTGCATTAATTATATTTGTATTCTACTGAGGCAACTTTCTGTAATCCGATAGCTGTTTCTTAAATTATATAATTATGAATATGTATATGTTTAATTCATTAAGTTAAATTTGCAATGTAGCTGTACAAAGTATAACATATTCTTCAAAATGCAATCTACAGAAAAGTCGCTTTAGATTATCTTATATAGCTGAATTCCAGAATTTCTATACATGTCAACTATAAAATAATTTTCTCTTCTGTTTTTCTCCGGTAGAATTTCCTCTGTGCATTTGTAGATGGCAGATGAGGGCACGTGAGATACGAAGTTGCTAATGAGCCCCTTTCTTATGTGAGGACATCCCACAGACACATCACACCCATATCCATACAGCTACTGCCCTCCTGGGATTTCCACCACATTCCCCTGGACGTGATCATAAAAGCAGAAGAAGCGGCATCCTTGGCGGAGGCAAACCCTGAATTCCCACAGAGCTGAAGTAGCTGAAGCTACAGAATTTCTTACTGTTCTGACCAGTATCCATTTCCAAATCTTCCGCCCGCTACCTGATTGCCCGGGCTCTTTGGTCACACCGTGTCACTATGGTGTAACTGGTGACGGTTTCGTCTCACCGAGCACGTCACTCTAAAAGTCTGCGCTCCCTTCTGCTATGCTGACCTTTGCTGTGGCGTGAAACAGAACGAAAAGTCACGCGAGAATTTGAGAGAAAGCTTGAAATAAAAACCCGTGATTCTGTTTACTCTAGTGGAGGGTTAATCCCTCTCCTGCCCGCAAAATGGACACTCGGGAGTTAAAGAAGTGGGAGACACAGGTAGCCCCGTAAATGGGATCTGGGTAACTCAAGGAGATCCCCTTCATTGACCTTCTGGGCTCCTAAAGCAGAAAGCCAAATCCGTCTCCTACTTCACCACTCATTGAGCTGCGCTCTTGAGTTTATTTATGCACAGAATTGCTTCTCTCTAGTTTGTCATCCATTTCAATCCCCTCTAACTCCTTGATGTGTCATCCCTCTTTTGTTGCCATGGTGTTATCCTCCTAAGCCCCCCACCTTTCCTTCTCTCCCTGCATTATTCCAGGTTCCCTCATTACATACTGTCTTGCCAGGTCCTCAAAAACAATTTCACATTTCACGTTCCTCGCTATACACTGCTTCTGCCAAATTTGTTATCTCTGCATCCCGCACTCTTTTCACACCTCAGTCTCCGGCATCTGAGTGTCCTACTTCAGGCTGGCCGGCACCATTACTTCCAAAGGGGAAGAGGACTTCCTCACACTGGCCGCCACTCGGCTGGGCCGCAGGAAGCGCGTCATCGGAGTGGCAGTGGGTGTGGCTATGGTGCTTGTTCTGTTAGTCGCTATCCCACTATTGGTCCACAGCACTAAAGCGGGGGGTGCTGGAGGTGGGGGGACCCATTATGAGATGTTGGGCAGCTGCAGGATGGTCTGCGACCCTTTCACCCCAGCCCAAAGTGGCCATGAGCTGGCCGTCGTTTCCCCGCCACCTCCAGATTTCACAGCACGAAGAGGCAAGTCTGGATTCCGTGGCAATCCCGGCCTTCCCGGTCCCCCTGGCCCTCGAGGGCCCCCTGGAGAGCCGGGTAAGCCCGGTCCCCCGGGCCCCCCGGGGCCTGGGCCAGGCGGCTATGTGTCCTCCTACAGTCCAAAGATTGCTTTCTATGCAGGTCTCCGTAAGCAGCACGAGGGCAGCGAGGTGCTCAAGTTTGACGATGTGGTGACCAATGTAGGAAACTACTATGAGCCGAGCACTGGCAAGTTCACCTGCCCTTTGCCTGGCATCTATTACTTCACCTACCACGTTCTCATGAGAGGAGGCGATGGGACCAGCATGTGGGCGGATCTGAAGAAGAATGGGCAGGTCAGGCCGAGATTACCACCTTTGTGAATCACTGTGTGTGCGTGTCTTTGTGTGCCTCATCTGTGCTCTTTATTAGCATGACTTTTGCCAAATGACTTTATCAGCATAAGCTTTTTTAACACCCTGTCTCCTCTTTGCTTTTATTTGTGTCTGTCCTCTCCTTGTCTATCTGGGGCTCATCTGTGTAAGCAAGGCATCCATTTATCTCTCCTACCATCTTCGTGTCTCTCCCTGTCAAGACAATGTGTGGACTCACTGATTTATGCCATATATTTCCATGGATATATGATGTTCCTGGACATTATTTGTATGATATAATTTGTACAGCCAGTTTGATATTCGCCATTTTAAGTGCTTATGTTGAGGTCAGTGAATAACATCTTTTTAAGTGGTATGTTGTCATAATGTTGAAATCTGATATTTAGTGAACTGATGATAAACAACGAAGCCTTAATTTCTGGATATTAACACAGCATTAACTATGCATGATGAGATCGTGGTTTAGAGCAAAAATATCAGACAGGCAGCTGTAGAGAGATTGGTGTTTTTAGGGAATCTGTCATTTAGCAAACCTTGCAGCAGTTCTTGAACAATTGCTTCTAGAAATGATATAGACCTACACGCAAGAAAGAGGAAAAACTGGGAATAAAATCTGCAAAAAAGTGTGAGAAGGTGGATTAGAGGAGGACTCAGAAAAATAGAAGTTATGAATATAAAGAAGAGTGTAGGAATATCTGCGATGGGTTGGCACCCCATCCTGAGTTGTTCCCAGCCTTGCACTTGTAGCCTCTGGAATAGGCTCCGGACCCTCTAAGAGCCTGAATAGGTTTCGAAAATGGATGGATGAAATATAGGAATATGTAAGACCTGCTCTGGGCAGGACAGCAGACTGGACCATGTGACAAAGGAGTGGGAACAGGAGTGGAGACAGATTTAACAAAAGTAGAGGGTGGGAGTGCAGAAAAATGAGCCCTGTTGGTGTAAAAGCACACAAAAGTAAAGGAGGCTCTAGGTCATAGGAAGGGCTACTACTGGGGTGACATTTGGGTCTGGGTGTGTAAAGACCAAACCAGGATAAAACACACCAAGTAATGTAATGATGATGGTGAAGGTCACAGGTGACCTGACTGAGGGGGTCGGCACTGAGAGGTACACTCCTCATCACTTTACACTATAAAGTCGTTTAGGAATGAGATAAAGAAACAATAAGAAGGGACGTGCTCCAGGCAACAGCCCCCAATAAGCATTAATGGTTGTTTATGTCTTTCCCTGAGTTACATTTACGACCCCGAAAGACACCTGCCTGAATTAAAGCACAGAAGCAGGAGTGATGAAATGTTACCTTGGCCCGCACTTTATCTTCGAGCACACAGAGCGGCGCTGCGACGCGAGCAGACATCCCCGACGGCACGTTTAAAATACAGCCTGGCCATCAGGGGCAGGGTGACGTGGCCGTCCCGGTCGGCTTGGTGACGGAGCTGGCAGGTAGCTAGGCAATCGGGGTGGCACCGACACCGATGTGAACCACGGCACTAACAGTTGGGTTCCAGTCCTCAGAGGATCTCTCATTCTGAAGCAATTACATAGAAGCAGGAAGTAAAGACAGCTTCCATTTGACCAATCAGGGCATGGTTGGGGAATGAAATCCAGCTGGAGAATAATAATAGGTCAAGGAATCTGGAAAAAAGACTCAGTTTGCAAAGGGGCTTGATTTAAAGGTCTCAGATCCACTCAGATCCCTCATAATTACTACTAATGACTTAAAAGACTTAGATGCTCTAGTCAGGGCTGTGAGTTTTTACTTTATTGCATCACTTGACTAAAAGCCTTTACAGGACATTTAGTGAGTCAGTTAATCCATGTTTACTTACACAAACTACCACTGTGCTATCAGGTTATTGGGGTCAACTGCAGTGCCTCAGACCTTTATATTGGACTTCTAGCAGGGCTGTCAGCTGGCTCATGCCGATAGCCGCTGAATCTCAGGGTCACCGTTCTCCACAGCAATGCTAATCGAAAGCAGTGGGAAAGGAAGTGCTTCTCTTAATTAGCCTTCATTCTGTTCACTTTCTGACATCGTAGCATGCAGTATGTGTGAGTCTTAATGAAGTTCACAGATGAAAAGGTCTGAAATGGACCTGAAATGTGTCTGAAAACCTGTGACTGTAAAAATGAGAAGATTTGTGAGGCTGTGGACATCAGACAGACACTGTGTGATTCCGCTTCACCAGCAAAAAACTACAGTAGACGTCTCTGTTTGGCTGCATTTTACTGCACTGGACACACCAGAGTCTGGCAGATCCAGAACATTCAGTAATGGTAAAGAATTAGGTAATTGATCATGTGATTGTAGCTCAAGCTTTGTGCAGTTTTCACCATTCACCAGGACCTTTGTAAATGAAAACATTCTAAAACTATCCAGGTAAAACGAAATCATGCGGTGATAATTTCACTCAGTTCAGGCATTGCTTTTCTGATTAAAACAAATCAAATAATCAAATCCCATAAGTCATGTGGTTATGGATGGGGGCACTTTAACACTTTAGTGTTTCACAGAGCAGCTCTGAGATCTGAATTATTGACTTGTATCAGTGATATTTATTTGAAATGAAGGATCCTCATTCTTTCTAAAATGAGGTTGCAATTATGTGCAAGTATTAAGGACATTTTATGTGATTCCTTCAGATTTTTGGCCCAGACGTACAATTAAAAAAAATAAAACCTTTAAGTTGGTAAAGATGTGGCAATTCGTTTGTCCACATAATAGACCAGAAAATGACAAGTTACCTGAATATTACAGGTTTCATAGAGTGGCAGGTCTCCTTCATACAGTCCTGTATTGTCATTCCATTCTTATCCACCTTTTAAATCATTCATCGTGTCTTGATGAGATCTCCCGCCCCACTACTCTTTGCTTGTCCATCGATTCGCCGTTAATTATCTTTTCAGTCAGCTAAATAATTTAGCGCGATTCACGCACTTTGAAATCCGTCCTGTGGGCTCACTTTGCAGATGTGATAGGGCGATGAGGAGGAGCGAAGCCGTCGATGAATACACAATGGCTCTGGATCAGGGCCACTATCCCACGTCAATTAAAAAAACATCATCGACGGAAACCGCATTGCGGCCCCAGAGATGGGCAGACAAACATGGCTGGCATGGGGGGGGGGGACACCAGTCAATGTGTTTTTACACAATGACGAACACCTCTGCTACATTTCTTATTGGCATATCTGGATTTTTGGAAAGTTCTCACACAGTGCCTGACTGACACCCCTGATGTTTTGGTAGAATCTCCTAGCAATCTTGATCCACCTATGCACACTTAATTCTACTTTTTCACTATCTATCCTGTGTTACTATGACACCTGTCAGTTGGTCAGTAAAAATGTGTTGGTGATGTGTTTTTGTGCTGAGGGATGAGTCAGTGCTACCAAAAAGCCTCAAGTAACTATCTGGGATGGTACAGTGTAAACGATGCATTTTTTGCTGCCTCAAAAGTCTCATGCAAGCCGTCATTTCTTATGAATGCATTGACCTCACACTCAATGTCAGTCAACCATACAGTTCACGCTCTCTGGCGGAGGGGAACAGAGAGCTCGTGGTGAATCAGAGATGCTGCTTAGCAGGATGAAGATGGGGCTGGGGGAGAGATGGCAATGAGGGTGTGGTGAGTGCAGGCCCATGGGTGGATGAAGAGATCAGGGGAGTAGGAGAAGATGGATAGCTTAATGGAGGAGAGAAGACAGGGGGTTGAGAGATGGAGCAACAGACAGAATGACATGAATGGCTGAATGAGATCAAGACAAATGAGACGGACGGGAGGGAACTGAGCAATATATGGATAAGGAGAGAAAGCAATGTTAGTTTTCTACAGTTTCTCGGCAGTTTCAAAAGTGTGGCATTATAATCTCAGGGTTATCTGTTGATTTTATTGCCTTGGTTGATATTTTCCACAAGGCACTGGTCAAGGAAGCAGAATTTCCTATTAGAAATTAGCCTTGATCTGTGTACATGTTGAAAAACAGTTACAGGACATCTGAATCCATTCTTTCCCAGGATGCACCACTTTACATGATAGAAGACCATGGTCCCTTCTTTGCCTTCTTCCTTCCTTTCTTTCCCACACTATATTGCATTTATTTATCCTGAGTGCCATGTCTATTCCACATGTGCACTTCAGGCAGCGAACGCATTTCAGCCATTTACTGCTCCATCTTGTTTATCTCCGTGACCAGAGTATGCTGTGCTTTGCCTCTGTCCCACAACAAATAAATGGCATAAGACTCACTCTGCTAATAACAAAAATGCTAGAAATATCCTGTGACTCAGTAATACTAAAAAAACTGGGCAAGAATGCTTTTTGGAGTTGAGTCACAAAGACAAGCCATGGACACAAAGGCAAGACAATGCTCCGTCCCTGGCAGACTCGGATGAAAAGACCCTTCTAATTAGAATGTCTTCTAAATGATTTTTAATGGCAAGTGGTGAAACTCACAGGTACGAGCATTCCAGGCCTGCGAAACCTTTGTGCAATGTTTGGCAGTATGATGTACACCATTAAACGACTGTGGTCTTTGCGAGCAGCATCATGGTCAAGGTCTCTTCAGCATGAGCCACACGGTCAACTGCGGTTTGATGACTTCATTAATTAAATGAATTAATTAAATCATTTGGGGAATGATTGATTCAGCAATGCTGAGAAGGTACTGGGACAATGTGCAGAGCATTTGGACGAAGGGCTGAGGTTCAGCCATTTCTACCTCTTCATTTCCCTTTTGTACCCGCTGTCATTAATAACGGGATTTCACTCTGTGGCGCCAGGAGAACCTGGTAGCTTACCTCTTTCAAACATTTTTTATTGTCTCGAGGCAATGTTCACCAGGGTATTTAAGGTCTTTAAGTGATATTTGCAACAAATTCTGCTGCAGTGAGACAATCCATGCACTTGATATGCTGGAAACGACGAGATCACAGGTACGAACATTCCAGGCGAAGGCTTCATACCTTCACACATGCAGAAAGTATTCCAGACATCCTACGGCCACTCCATCAGATCACCTTCAACCAGTCAGCTCATCTTCACAACACGCGTCTGACTTCTTCTGTCATTCCTGAACAGCTCTGCCTCGCTTTTCCAATCTTCCTCGGCTTGTTCTTCCTTAGACGTCACACATCCTTTGCATAGATGTCATAAAGGTCGGATTCTTCTCGCAGGGCACCTTAAGAAATGTCAGAACACATTTGACGAAGACCGTCATCCGTGTTATTTATGCAGGGGGAGGTCCGCTTTGTGGCCACCGCGGGCCTGCAGTGCAGACACACTTTTGGCCGGAGAAAATATATACTTTTTCAAACTTGAAGGACATGGTTAGGTTTTCATCGCCGTCATGACGGTCTGCTAAGAAAGGAGCTGCCACATTCGCGCATACTGTCCCATGATTTTTGTAAATAGATCCAGTCAGCCGTGAGTAACGCTCCAAGCATTCCGTTGACTGTGCGTGTCAGAGGGAGCATAGATTCATTTGCCCACCTGCCTGAATTTCATACCTTTTCAACGTGCAAAATTGTACTTCGTCGCACATGTGTGTAGCCAGTCGAAATTCGACGTTACACGTCTGCGGCAGCCCCAATTAACAGAGACAATGGAGAGGAATCTCAGATGAACAGAGAACCCAATTAACGTGAGATTTCAGAGGGGAGCAGACCTGTAGGAGAGGAGGGGCCCGGTGCTCAGTACGGCACACCTGCTCCACTGCACTTAATATAAATGATATTTCTTCTTCGTCGAAGAGTAGAAGGTACTTTATGGACTCACACTCTCCAGCCCCACCCCCCACCCCAACCCCCACTAAGTCCCATAGGTAAGTTTAAGAGCCACATTTCCATTGTACGAGAGGTCAGTACTGTATATCACAGTGAATGAATCCTGTCAGTTTTATTGCCAGGGGAGCAGGAGGAGCACTAAAAAAAAGAAAGAAAAAAAAGATTACATACATCCTCACGTCTGGCTGGCCTTACAAAAAGACGTGCCTGATCAGTTTGTTATCGCGGGGGGGGGGGGGGGGGGGGGGGGGGGGGGGGGGGGGGGGGGGGGGGGGGGGGGGGGGGGGGGGGGGGGGG
>JAODLD010000094.1:661163-671679 GCA_026781065.1 Mormyrops boulengeri
ACCCAATGAAAAGCAGGACAAGCCTGTCAACATTCCCATGGGCCCACCCCCACACCCCCACTCTCCCAACTCCACCCCCGGCAGGGGATCAAGTCAATGTGGCGTTTTGCTTGAGACTCACGCCTGCGTCCACATCAATCTCCTTCACCGTTGACCATAATCCCAGAGACCGGGGGGGGGGCTCACTTTCACTGGCATAAACCGGAAAACTTAAAGGAGGCCGAATTCGTCTGGTGACCGTCGTAGAAGCAGCTTTACCGTCTCGCCGACAAAAAGCCCGGAATCCATGTGGGGAATAAGGGCCCTGACAGCGACCGTCAGAGCAAACGCATGTCGACAGCCCTGGATTGTTTTCATTTCATAAACGTCAGAAGTGGAGCAAGCATATCAGAGTGACTCTGGATTAAACGCTGAGTAAACGTGCTTGCATTAGAAACCCACCCTAACAGCTGAATTACAACACCGCTGACACATATGCATTCTTTGTTCTTGTTATTTGCAGTAACACTGAATGACAGTGTAAAAGAGGCATCTGTTAAATGTACATTACTACCTCATGTCATGTGCTGCCTGTGCAATACTGGTAGCATTGAATTAATAGTATGTGACCTGTTTGGCAATGGATTCATAAACAAATAAGAGTATAACTTCAGTCCGAGTAGGAAACACATTGAGTCCCGCACCTAGTGTTTCACTTGCAGCAGTATTGCCTCCATTTCCTCGTGTTATTCATTTGCGGAATTTTGTCGCCCCTATTTCGTTGCCGGCAGTGAGGTTACTGAGACGCGGGAGCTGTTAGGTGGACCCGTCGTCGCTGCAGGTTAGCAATTATCATGGCAGTTTGTTGTTGTAGCAAGAGCAGGGGTGGGAGTGTCCCATGGGATGGGGCGACTCACGCTGTTAATCAATCCGATTTAGGCCAGGCGGGGACATGCGTAGCCGTGGCCTGCCGATACGGCTCGCGGCCGATGCGCAGCCGTGACCTGCATCTAATTCAGAGGAAGATGGATGTACCATGACCACAGATGTATGAGCTGTGGAGGGGGTTTGTGTTATTGGCTGATAAATATTTGCACAGATTAATACAGGAAACGCACAAGGAAGGTGAAGAGTAATATACTGAACACTGTAATGGTTGGTAGACCGTTTAAGGCAAATGCATTGACTGGAAATGGATTAAAATTTAAAAAAAGAACGGACGACAAACTGTTGTAACAAACTGGAGGAAAGAAGGGCTGGAAATGGGCATTGAACATAAACATTAATTTAATGAATAATCCGTCTGCAGACTGACCAACCAAAGTAGAAATTCTTACTGAAATTGGAAGTGAGAATGAAGAACAAATGGCTGCAAGAACGAACGGTAGAGAAAATGTAGAAAACGCCAGCAAAGTTATTTTAAGCGCCTGTTGCTCACGTGGGCCTCTGCATAGTGTGGTCATGCCTGTCGCACTTTAAATACAACACCTTGGGCTAAATTTCATCTTTTATAGCTGGAATTCAGGATTAAAGACATTTTAAGTAGATTCTTTAAAGTTGCTGAAGAAAAATACAAAACTGAACTTCATAAATGAATCTCAATGATGGTTTTCCTGAATTGTAGACTGCTCAGGAGCCAATGAGGTTGTAGTGTGCTCATGTTTCTGAGTACGCCGTTCGCCTGGGGACTTCCAGGAAGCCTCACCAATAAAAACATCCACCCAAAGTATGGTCAGGTTCCCACAGCACAGACTGGAGCATGACTTTGAGCTTGGGTCGACTGCTGTCTATGACCGCGGACTGTTGACTGCTTGCTTGGCTGACTGCTCGACTCCTGTGCAGCTGGTCACACATGAGTGAGTCACTGGGTGACCGTAGTGAAAGATGTGTGAACCATTTGGAACGCAGGGAATTCTGGACAGCAGGTTCGGGGAAAAAAACGGGAATGTCTAAATTGGGAACAAGGAAAGAAGACGGGACAAAATCCAACGTGGTGAATGTGATAAAAATATCATTTTTCACTTTGGGACATGGTGTAGGTCATGCATTTGCTGCCTTAGATGCATGCAAGCTTGTAATTAAGCACTGATTTTTTGTAATTAATGGCAAAATCTATTTTTAAATATGATTTGTCATAAAAAAATATTTTTTGTGGCATATATGTAGAAAAAATATTTGATATTGATTTATTATAATTATTTTTAGTGAATAAGGTTTCAGTACGTGAGTGGATCAGGCTTCTTAGCCTTTAATGTGTTAATGAACAGTGTATGATGGGAAATATGGCAGTATGCTGTTTGTGTAGGATATTTGTGTGGGATTGCTGTTAACTGGAAGAAAACACAAACATCTAGCAATATCCTTGTGTGGGTCGATATGCACATCTCACAGCATGCTACTGCATATTTACTCACACGGAGCCACTCAATATTATGTAAATTCATGGCTTCCTGGGCTAAATGCAACAAGTGCATTCAGGGATCCCTTTACTCTAATGCACCCTTTCCATTACTCTAATTCCCCCCTCCCCCAATACAACAGTACACCACCCCTTTCCATTACTCAGATTCATCCCCCCATTACTCCAGTGCCCCACCCCCATTCCATTACCCTTAATTCCCCCCTCCCCCAATACTACAGTACACCACCCCCTTCCATTACTCAGATTCATCCCATTATTCCAGTGTGCCACCCCGAGTCCATTACTCTAATTCACCCCCTCATTATTCCAGTGCTTCACCCGTTTTCCATTACTCTATTTCACTTCCATAACTCCAGTGCATACCCTCATTTGATTTCTTTAATTCACCCACATTACTCCAGTGCACCTCCCCCTTTTCCATTACTCGAATCCACCCCCTCCCGTTACTCCAGTGCGCCACCACGCATCCATTACCCTAATTCACCCTCATTTCTCCAGTGCACAAGGATTCCATTACTCTAATTCACCCCCTCATTACTACAGTAAACCACCCCCTTCTATTACTCCAATTCACCCACTTTAAAAAGGGTGCACCACCCCCTTTCAATTACTCTAATTCACCACCTTTACTCCAGTGCATCACACCCTTTCAATTAATGCAATTCACTCCCTCATTACTCCGTGGCACCACCCCCCATGCATTACTCTAATTCACCCCAATACTCCAGTGCACCAGCCCCTTTCCATTACTCTAATTCCCCACCTATTACTCCAGTGCACCACCCCCTTTCCATTACTGTAATTCCCCTCCTATTACTCCAGTGCACCATCCCTTGCCCTGTGTTTTGCACTTGGTTACTTTAACCTCCCAATTACTCTAATACACCATGCATGCCCTGCCACATGCTCCTTTCAACGCTCCTATTCTCTGAGCAGAGCCCCCCCCTCCCCCTCCCCGTCCTGGATCCACACCCAGTGGCAGACATGGCAGTAATCGATATGGGGGATGAGACCCACTTGGGGCCGGGGTGACGGAGCGCGGTCTTGGCTCATTCATTTACATGGTGTGGGGGTGTCAAACAGACAGTCCTCAATACCAGTGACATTACGGTCTGACCCAGGGGGAGGACACTGGGGGGGGAAGGGGGCTTAACGTTTACCGAGCTCGGCGAGGCATTTTAAAACACGCTCGCCGTTAAATGGGAAACTCATTAAGCGGCAGCAAAAGACCAAGGTGTTTCCTGCTGGAAAAATGATTAAAATATAAAATCTTTATTAATCTTGTGATGATAAATAAACTGCCATATCAGACGACTTTACTGAGTAAACAGATCAAGCAGCTGCCAGCAGGAAGAAGCCGAGTTTAGTATAAAGATGCTGTAGCCGCTGCTCCGGTGAATCCTGCAGCTATAGACGCACAGAGAAATGTATCTTTGCAGAGACTCCCACCCCAGCTCGTGAGGACAGGGTTTTTCTGAAAGTCGACGTGTGCTCTTCAACGGAACAAAGTAACAGAGAGATGTGCCTTTTAAGTCCAAGGGTTTTCAAAAATCCAATCATCCATTCAGAGGAAAAGGGAACAATTTAAGGGTTTTGAGTCTAATTTGTATTGTTTTGGGGAACCATTCCTATATATAGTGATATCTGAAATACAGTGACAAATGGAATATTGTTTAAGGATGACTTTACTTGCTGAATCACTGTTCCAGTTTTGTCCTGTAATTAATCTATTTTTTGGGGGAGAGGGAGGTCACGTGGATATTGAAAACCTACACTTTCATACAAAGCCAAAGCAGGCAAGTTTAAAAACGCAAGTTCGGAACACTTAAAACATTACTGTCTGGTGTTACAGCATAATTGTCTCTTGTTATTGTCTATTAATTGAAAAGCTGTTTTCCTTACAGCCATCACAGTGATGACTGTACAAATGTGGTTATAGAGCTGTGTGTTATGGGATGTCGGATAATAAATATCTGTCCAAGTCTGCAGTATGATTTACAGTCTTCTCACAATGGAGACATTGACAGCCTCTGCTACAAGATCTAAATGCTGTCTGCTGCAACTGTAGAGGCGATTGCGACTATCCTGTATTTTTCCTTGTAAAAGTAAAGAAATATCACTCACTTAAGTCATAAATCTTTGTGCTGTTACATATCTTTCCACCCAACATAACAATTGGTATTTAAATGGCCATTATCCGATTCAGGCCAGGGACAGTTTACAACATGGGTACAATTAAGGAAGCAGCCTCATGCCTAGATACAGATATAATGGAAAAAAAATGCATATTTGAAGGTGTTACGGCAGGGAGCGAAACTCACAGGCAGAGAGCAGTTCCTAGCCGTCCACGCTCATCACCCTTAATTGAGTAATCAACCTCATTAAGTGTCCTAGGCTCACATTTCATATCGTCTCCTATCAGTGAGGAAAAAAAATTGCAACTTTTTTCAAACTAAGTACTTTAAAGAAGAGAAAGTATAAAGGGATTCAATGCAAAATGCCTGATGGTTTGTTTCACGACTTTATAACCGTGATGTGAGTTATGTTCCCGCCTCGCAGGGACCTCCTTTTACCAATAAGCCCATGATTGTCATGTGTCTGTTTCAGGTGAGGGCCAGTGCCATCGCTCAGGATGCAGATCAGAACTATGACTACGCTTCCAACAGCGTCATCCTGCATTTGGACGTGGGGGATGAGGTGTTTGTTCAGCTGGACGGGGGTAAAGTCCACGGGGGCAACACCAACAAATATAGCACCTTCTCTGGATTTCTCATATATGCAGATTGACCCACCCACAGCCCCACCCCCGTCATCCAGACTGTTTACCTGGGGACTCAAAAGGCAGATGGCGCCATAGAGAGTCAAGTTGGGGAGAAAAAAAAGAGAGAAAAGCTGTTATGTTGTGGATTGTTCTAGATAAGCAAATGCTCGGAGAAGAAGCTCTGACCTTCTATTCATAGGAATGAACTGTTAGATATCTGTCAGGCCATGTACCTCATGACCCTAAGCAAATAGAGTTACCGGAAATTTCCGTAGTGGAATATATATTACTGCTGCAAGCATCTGTTTGTGTTGTTTCTGATATGTTTATGGTGTATAACCCTCACTTTGTTATGCACATATGTACATAAAAAATGTGTGTTTTCCAGATCATTCCAATACTGTATGTTGTAAAAACCACTCTGGAGTGCTTTAACTGTTCAGCTGAATGTCCAATGTGCATTTTTGAGTTGACCTGAGGGTTATTTTATGAAATATATTAAAGCAACATTACAGTGTGATACAGTTGTTAACATTGGTCTTTATCATCGAGTTTCACTGGAGAAGATAAAATAGTGGGTGTTAATTGTGAAAGCCACAGGGATTAAGATTTCAGAGGTTAATGAATTACATTAGCACCATGAGCTAATAAACACAAATGCAACAGAGGCTGGTGTCAGTGTAATTAGGCTGATTTCAATTGAAATGCTTCACTGTCCTTCTGAACCCGGCAAAGTGGTCCTGAAACATGGACCTTCCCAGGGTGACAGTGGAGATCCTTTGGCCTTTCGCAGCCTTCGGTCTACTTGTTGTCTAACATGGATTTCCAATACATCTGTCGACACATTGGACCACTGGCCACGATTAAAAAGATTCGCCTCTTCTTAGTTCTCCAACATTTCAGGAAATCAGGAATCTGACAGCAGGAATGTAAACAACATATGGGGAAATACATGTAGAATATTGAAAATTTCCAGGAAGAGAGTGTGTTGCTATGTAAATAATGACCTCTAGTATATGTATATCATTACTGAAATGCTTCAAACCAAAAGATACCCTGTGTGTCTACCCAATATTATTATCACAGAAGATGCAGGAGAAACTCTTAGCTTCAAAATATTTTATAAAGTTTCACAGAAATCATATTATTGATGTAAACCATTTTTGTGAGGCAAAATCCATCTCTTCTGTTTAGGTGTTTTATGTAATACATCAGTGCCCACTACAAACAAACTAACTATTATTATTCTTATCTTTTTCTTTCTTTCTTTTTTTCTCACCAATGTATTTTAAGCTGTTATAAATTATGATCAAAATTCATAAAAGGCCTTGAAAATAATCAGTATGCATGAGATTATGCTAAAAAAAGCCCTAAGAACCTATATGGCCTGTGAAATTTACAGCCACAGTCTAATATATGTAGTTCAATTTTAAACTAGTATAAAACGTTCCTCTTTCCTTTACATGTATTTGCATTAACTGTTAATGCCAATTCATCCCAGTTCAGCTGGCAAAATGGGCAGAAGAGTATTTAAAAATTAGTCGATCCTTGTATGAGAAATACTGAATTAATATTACGCCTAAGTGTCTGACATTAGTAGTTTCAACAAGCCAAATAACACAACATTAGATATATCACTATTTCGCTAATATTATTGTAGGAAAATGTTTTAGACGAAATCTGTAATAGGGCATGGAATTATTATATCAAAATTTTTCATCGGCGTGAATTCATTTCGGAAATGCGGACTTTTTGATGGACATTTTGAAATATTTCGGCTTCACCATTTCTGTCGCCTCCCTGGGTCGTCGTGACGAATCGCATTACAAGCTGTTCGCATTGCTGCCGGTGTGGACCGCGGCCAGGGTAACACCAACATGTCAGAAGTTCATTAGCACAGTTCAGACCACTCAGGACTCCTTGCTGAGATCCTGGCTGAAATCCTGATCAAACTCCACTGGTCCAAGGGCTTGTATTGAACAGAACTTAATGCGGCAAGTCAAGGAGAATTAAACCATCTATATAACTGAATTAGCAGCAGGTTCACTCTTCGGACTAACTTTAATATTAGCATGCTAACTTGCGTATATCATTTTCTCTAGAAGAGTTTTAATGTGGCGTTACAAGCATAACGCTATTCTATGACTAGATACATTTGCATTACATATCTAATATTACCACAGTTAACTGAATAATATAACATCGCAAATTAGTTATAACGCAACAGTTACGAGTACAGTACAATAAACGTAAAAAGAATTTTAGATATAGTATCATTATTTTCTATTTTTCAAGTATATGTTTATAATAATCTGTCACAGCATTACAGTACATCAGCATAAATAATGTTTACAGTAGTGGGTTTATGCAGCCTTTCCGAATTTAACTAAAACGACATTGTAACTATAGCCTACTCATTGTAACTTTGATGTCGCATTTCATTTACCCAGTATTCCTACATTAATTAATAGCAGCTTTGTTTTAGTACTGATCTGTGATTTTTATTATAAAGCTGGACTGTGTTAATCTAAAAGCCAAGAGCAACATGTATTAAGTCCTTCTCCCGGTCCGTTTTTATTTTTAAAAATAACGATCATATAACTCAGGCTCATCTTATAATAATTATGAACAATCTACTTTCCTTTGTGAATGACATGATCATCCTCTCCCTTACTACCACGTTGTAATTTACAACATATTAATGGTTATCTTATTCAATAAGACTATCAACGCGATATTTAACAGCAGACAACTTATATAAAATAGTAATATTAGTGCAGCTGAACCCACCGAATAAATCCATGCTCATTACTCAGGGTCTCGCGCGTAAATGAAATGCACGAATGTTCAGGGGAAAACGCATCATATATATGAGTCCGTATTAAAATGTGTCCACAAATTTCTTTAAAAATTAGGCCTTCAAGGAAATAAGTTATTGCAAAATATGCATTTCATATGGGGAAAACTCAGCAGTGATAATAAAAACGTTAAATTATTGACCCGGCCAATGCTACCAGGAACACCGAGTATTGCGCCCGTAAGGCCGCGGCACCTGCGTGAGTACTTACTCTCCCTGTCTCAGCCTGAACTGTGCGTGCTGTACGCTACGTGGTGCGATATGTCCACTCGTAACAAAAAGAGGAAACCCTGTAAGTAAAAGGAGCAGCTAATGGCAATCTGGGCTGTTAGGCTTTGTTGAATGTTTTTCCAATGGGAGCACCCCCGCTCTCTCAGCACATTCTGGTTGAAAGTTAATTGGACCGGGAGAAGTCTGAGGCAGGATCGCTGGGGCCCATTAGCGATTCCTCCGTCGACCGGTGGGCCGAGAGGATCACAGACTCACAAATAGGAGGATTACAATAATCAATAGCCTTCACTTACCTCCACACACAGAGACACACAGACAAACACACATGCACGCACGGATACACACACGCGCACAGGCACACACAAAATAATTAGCGGCCGTTTCACTCGCACCTTCACAGAGCATGCAGACACACACACACACACACACACACACACATAATAAGGAGAACGGTTCTGTCTGGTCGAAAAGACGAATAAGAAAAAGGTCAGTGAGTCACAGAAATGGCAGGCTTTGTATGCGCGTAGTACACACACTAACACACCCGTATGTATGTTTGCAGGTCACCGCACACGTCTGATCAAAATATTGCTTTGGTGTTTCGGATAAATATAGGCTGCATTAAAGAAAAACTGTAATATTCTGTATTACCGTATAAATAAAAAAACAAAAAAAGTTAACGGAACATGATTAGGCCTAATTATGCGCAATATTTAAAGACTACTCTGAATTTATTACAAAACATTTATTATATATTTCTTCAAATGTATCATATTATTTTAATAACCAAAGCAAAAAAGCCTTATGTGTTTTTGGAAATCCTCGAAAAATTGCACAAAATTCATGTTCCAGTGGCTGCGACAATTTTAAATACAGTGATCATGACAGTTGTTTAAAAGCACTAGTCCTTTTCTACAGTTATTTAGGCCTACTATGATACTCTATTTGCGGTGATAGGGACAAACTAATTAGGCCTATTCTAAACTACACCAAGTCAATATTTTCATAGAAGGGCACGGCGATTTTGATTTACATTATTTTATTTTTAAATAAATATATTTTTATTTTATTGTAGGTCCAAAATAATTAATATTTTTCCTGTGTTTTTTACATAAATCGTTTCCCGGTTTAGCTTCACGCATACGGTGTTTAGCGGCGTCTAAGGCTTTAAATGAACGCGAGCGTCACCTCTTACGAAGTATCGTACGGTTCTATTTAATTTGAAGGGTAATTTACATAAAATTACAGTTTATGGTTTGATGGGTCGGCTACTTGGGAAAATAACTATACAATTATAATTAGGCTTACAATTTATATAATTACAATTATAAGTATTAGAATATTATAACTACTGTTACAGAACAAACATTACATTGGGGGTATTCTGACAAAAATATCCTCAATTATTAAAATAAAACTAAAAATAATAATAATAATAATAATAATAATAATAATAATAATAGACAGTCCAGTCTTAGATTTTATTAGAAACACACATATGATATAACAGTCCAGTAAATGGTGGTGGTCAGGTTTCAGGTTTCCAATTCCTAAAGAGTATTAATTGTTCCAGGGATCACAACGAGAAGCACTTGAGACTTCCGGCTCTGAGCGTGACGATGGGTCTTGCGCTGAAGCGTTCAGAATGTTCTAGACACCGGTGACCCCTGCTGTTTCCTTCATGTAATCACTGCTCCAGATTCAGCTGCTCTGTGGATTACTTACCCCCCATATATGTATTTGAAAATGTGGTATCTAGTAATGTACCTGTTTACTAATTTACTTAGTTGTTTATAGGCTACTACTTGGAGAGCAACGCTATAGACACGTTTGATGAACAACAGCCAAAAGCAGTGTAATTAAGACATCTATTTGGGTATGGATAACCTATATTTTGACAGGGCACTTATAAAATATATGGAATATAACCAAATAATAGAGACGTAACACACAGACTCAACCTCCCCTTTATTTATATTTAAAGGGGAAGCTGAATGAATTTAAGAATGGGGCACAGATATATGATACCGCAGCATCAGTAAACTGTAGACAATGTGGTTGTTTTTAATGTTAAAACGATGGGGTTATTTCATACACAGCCACAAAACATTTCTGTGTTTTTTGTATGTCCGTGTGTGCGTACATTGAAATGGAAGGTCTTACAAGCAAGAATCTAAAATTTCCACTTCCGGGGGGGGCGGGGGGGGGGGGGGGGGGGGGGGGGGGGGGGGGGGGGGGGGGGGGGGGGTGGGGGGGGGGGGGGGGG
>JAODLD010000094.1:671779-704476 GCA_026781065.1 Mormyrops boulengeri
TACAATACCCCCCCCCCCCAAAGAAACGCAGAATATTTTTACTGGATTTTCATTCCTGATATTTTAAAATTTTCTACCGATGCATCAATACCAGTAAGCGCCGCGAAATCACGTATGCAATCACAGCTCCATTGTCAGACATCTTGGCTCAACCATGCGACCTGATCCGGCGGCCTGCAGCTTCTGCCAATTGAGCCGAAATGGACGCAATTTCGCCGTTACAACGCGTGCGGAGCAAACCCCAAGCGCCGCGGAGCTTACGAACGGCCACCAGAGGGCGAGCAAGGGCGTCTTTTCTTCATCTGCAGGCAAAGATGGCGGTGCGGAAGAAAGACGGCGGCCCGAACGTAAAATATTTCGAAGCTGCTGACACAATCTCACAGTTCGACAACGTCCGCATATGGTTGGGCAAGAATTACAAAAAGGTACTGCTTGTCTTTTTTTCTTCTCTTTCTCCCCCGGCGAGCCCGCGCTATTTAGGTAGACCCAACCGTATTGCAAATAAAGAAAGAAGAATGAGTGTTCAGCAGAAGGAGGAGGAGAGGAGGAGTGGGAGGGCGAGCAGCGGCGTCTGCAGGGCTAGTCCAGCTGGTCCATGCACACAGCCAGAGATCCGGAGACAAAAGAGAAGATGCCGAGGAAGCGTCTGCGCAGATCGGCCATGGGAGGGACCGGGGCTGGACGGCCCCGCGGAGCCGGCGATCATGAGGCATCTGACATGATTAAACCTCAGTGCATGTCATAGCTTTGTGTTTATTGCGTTTGTGTCTGGCAGAAAGCAATTCGGCTGCGCTCGAATGCAAGGATGCACATGCAGCAAGCGCCGCACATAGACGTGCATCGCTATATAGATCGACTCGTCATTTCGCTCCCTCTTCACTGTCAACTGTTGAATATTCATTGTGCAGAGCGTAGCATTTAGGGGTTTATCTGTGAAGCAGACGGCCAGGGGAGCCGCCCCCCTCCCGTCACACACACAAGGCAGCATATGGTCAGGGCTGTCAAAACATGTAACGCTTCGATCAGCGATGCCGCGGTGAGCATCGTGGTTTGGCTGTCCCCATTGAGCTGCCCTGTGAAGGGATCAAACCTGGGCCCCAAATAAAAGAGCAACGATAGAGTGTCTTTTTAGGACCATCGTGTTTGCTTCATTAATTAGTCAACCCTTTTATGCGTTAACATCTTAACACTCACGTTAAGTGTAATTGTATGCATCGTTTCACCAGATTTTATGTTTTATTACATAGGTACAGCATTAAAGAACTTTTCCTGCTAAACAAAACGGTAATCAGTCCCATACGGGCCAGATTTGTTGTTCCTCATGCCTCATTGCGATGGGGAATTAACGATTGTTTGCCAACATGGTAGATCCCGCGAGAACACGCCTATCTGCTGTATCCTGTTCATTATTCTAGTATACCTTTTTAGTAATTAATTATTAGATTAATTACTAACACCGAACTTTTTTGAACCACAGCTTCTAATATAACGAGATTGAATAGTGATTAGATTTTTTGGAACAAGAGCGCCATCTAGTAAACTCATTTTCACAGAAGTTCGATAAGGCATTCAATGCAGCCGTGTTTTAATATGACATATGCTATTAATTCATTGTGCTGTAATGTATTGTGCATTGTCCTGGAAAATTTACGTAATAATTTCAGTTAATCGATATGTAGATCCCGGTTTATTTTGATTAGCAAGTGTTTCTCTGATATTAACTGTATTGATCTTCCAAATGCTTGCTCCCTATGAAGGAATGTGACTTCTTGAGGGCATACCTGAAGTCTAAATACGTGATTATTGTGTAACTTAGCTCAATGCTTCTATTTTTTGAAGAGACTTCTGGGAGGAAAGAAGTAGGTTTTTAGGGAATTTTTTGATGAATATATACAAAGTTTACATTTATGGTAGAAACAAGGCAGAAATATTTGTTTGAATACTCTGAACTGCATGTTCCAAAAAGTGATCGTGTTTGAAATGTAAATTACAATCTGTTTTCAAATTTCAGTCAGCATTTCAGTCTCTGAGACAGGCTGTAAGGTTGGACCAGCAAACAGCTGTTCTGCCAGAGTTGTGATTATTTGCAGGAAATGTCATAATCAGTTTGCTTTTGTACTCAAACTGTCCTGCTCTGTCCTGCTCTAATGTCACTCTTTGGTTTTCTCAGTTTCTCAGTATCAGGTGAAGCACAAAAATACATTTAAAAGTGCTTAAAACTGTCTGCTATTTTGCTTTTCACATATGGTCCCTTCAAGGTGTCAGTTTCATTTGACACTCAGCTCACACTCATCTTTGCAGTACATTCAGGCGGAGCCCCCGACCAACAAGTCTCTGTCTAGCCTGGTGGTGCAGCTGCTGCAGTTCCAGGAGGAAGTGTTTGGCCGGCATGTCAGCAACCCCCCGCTCACCAAGCTCCCGGTAACGGCACCATAGATCAGGCTAAACACGCTGCTCATCTCCCTGTGATGCCTTAAGATTCTCACATCCACAGATGGTGCTCAGCCAGTCTGAGGAACCCCGAGCTGAGCTGATCTGGGCTGGGTATCCAGGCAGTGTGTAAATCTTAAAGAGCAGTTGCTCACAGTGGCTGTGTGAAGCTACTAGACCCCGACCCAGATGTATTTACAGCCATATTAATCGATTTTACTTAATGCAGTGAGCACAACAGTTAATTACCGTTACTTAATGTGGTTTCCCTCTTGTAAAGTTCACTGGAATGATCCTTAATGGTACTTTAAATCCATGATTTATGGTTCCTTCAGAAGGTCATTTATGGCCTTTATGTCTGCCTGTATGGAAGTTTGATGCCTAAAGTGGACTCGTCTGTCTCCGGTCTCCTCGTTGCACGGATCCACAGTGAGGACCTGAATAGAAAGTCGATCAGGATTCATGGTGTTCTGGCATGGAGTCGCGCTTAACACCTCCTGTGCCCGGCTTAACACCTTCTCTCTGTTTGCTTCCCTAGATTAAGTGCTTCCTGGACTTTAAGTCGGGGGGAGCCCTCTGCCACATACTGGCTGCTGCCTACAAGTTCAAGAGTGACCAGGGTTGGTGAGTGGCCCCACAAGTGCCCTTAACCCGAGAACCCGGCCAAAGAAAAACGTGTTAATTTTCGCACCCGTTGATCTCAGGCTCGTTACTTTGGATAGGCATGGCACACATACGTGAATCACATATCGTTGGAATTGAGAGAATTTACTCAATCCAGTCATCTAAGTTACAATATCGTGCACTAAAGTAGTCCAGAGTAATCCTGCGCATAATGAGGCATATATTTAAAAAATTTCCTCGAAAACGTACCCCTAATAATCCATGAAACTTTGATATTATTCACATTAGACAGAAAATGAAGCTCTTAGGGAAAAAAATGTTTATTTTATAACGAATTTATTAAATTAGAAAAAGACTAAAAAATGAGCTGGAGTTCTACTAGTAATAACAGCAAAACGGAATTTTATTCGGAATTACTTGATATTTTCATAATATTTATTCACAAAAGTTTGTATATGTATGTTGGATGTCGAGCTCCATCAGAACAGTTGAAATAGAATGTGCCCATTGCGTAATTGGAACATCTCTCACATGTAAACACAATTACGTGGTGCAGTGTTGGTTTGTTGTTTGCGGCTAAAGTGCAGACTAAAATTCATTCATAAATTTCATTTTTAAATTTCACTTTACCAATCATAGGGTACATAGGTGGAAAAACAATAGCGATAAACATTCAGGATTAGATTAAAACTGCCTGTTATGTCTGTTTATCCGGTGGATCATAACCTAAGCATCAGATAACTTCAACAAGTTACCAAATTGACGCAAAATCAAAGATATTCATTTCCGCCTGGCACTAACCATGTATTCCGTCACAATACTAAGCCATAAAAAGGCCCTCAGTGAAACCCCTGCATTCCCACATCACAGAGATTCTAATCTCAACATTTATTAGATTATATTTGTGGTGCCTGCAAATTTTTATATCAGATGAGATTAAACACTGAGACATTTCAGTAGGTGCAAGTAGTTCACATGAAAAAGATAATATGAAGACTGTGTCGGCATTTACACAACAAATTAAGACATATCTGACTAGCCCAGAATGTCCTGGATACATATAGGTGGCTAAATCATGTACATACCATGTAATAAGCCTAAAATCAAAGGGATAGAAAAAAAACGCTCAAAAATGGATAGAATTGAAAGGGTAAAAGAACCGGGGAGCTGCAGGTTAAATAGAAACAGGTTACCCAGTGAGTTTAGAGCAGACCGGTGTGTGGCTCTGCCGATTAGAACTCTGTGCTTGTAGTCTGATGGTTGCTGGTTCAAATCCCATGGCTGGCAAAGTGATGTCATCACTGGACCATTGTAGGAGGCCCTTAGCCCCGATTGCTGTAGAAGTGCTGAATGCTGGCCGACTCTGTGCTCTGATCCCAGGCTTTGCTCGCACCTGTATATGTGTCTTTATGTCTCGTGAATATGCAAAACGAAAACGACACAATTTCTACATGTGAATGAATAAATTGCTGTTTTTGAGGAAAAGATTAAAAAGACGTATTCTGCCCACGCGCACTCACACCTTGTAGTACCTACTTTTCGTGCGGTTGCAGAAAAAGCACTAGACACTAAAATACCAGCACTGGTGGACCAGTCTATTACCGCGGTGACAGTCACCTGACCCATCCTCCCAGATAGACACCACTTTCACACACAAACATGGGAGAACTTTGTAGAAAGTTCTGGGAAACAGTTATAGTGGCTCTTAGATTTCAAGTGAAAATTCATAGCAGTCTGTCTAGTTAAACTAATCAAGGTTGCTATTGACCAAGAAGGTGCTCAAGATTTATGACATGTCCTGGCAGTCTCTAGGAGAACATGCGGAGAATATGGGGACATTGAACTGGGTCATGCTTAATTGGTCCTTTACCCGTTTTCAGGAGGAGATTTGACTTCCAGAACCCATCACGAATGGACCGCAACGTTGAGATGTTCATGACCATTGAGAAATCCTTGGTGCAGGTGAGGCCACGGCGCCACTGAAGCCGTAGAAATTTCCGGGACCTGCTTTCAAAGTTAACGACTCGTGTTCCCCCTCCGGCCAGAATAATTGTCTCAGCCGGCCCATCATCTACCTCAGCGCCGATATTGAGCCCAAGCTGATGGGCAAACTGAAAGACATCATAAAGCGACACCAGGTTTGGCGAGTTTTCTGGACCTTTCTACCTGCCCCCCCCGTCTGTCTTTGACCATGGAGTGCTACAGTTCATGCTGTCGATATCCTCTCACGTTGTTCTCCCCTAGGGATCAGTGACAGAGGACAAGTCCACTAGCTCTCACGTTGTGGTTCCCATTCCTGCCAGCCTGGAAGAGGGTAAGAATGGTAAAATCTCGGAGAAAAGCCACCAGCGCCCGGGCTGCTTGTTTGACATCCGTGTGTTGGAATAGGTCATAACCGGTGTCTGTGTGCCCTTTTACAGAGGAGTGGGTACGACCGGTTATGAAGAGAGACAAGCAAGTGCTCCTTCATTGGGGTTACTCCCCCGACAGGTACGGCCCAGGGTGGGGCCAGGTCTGATTTTAATGAAAAGAATGAGTCTGCTGTTTGTGTGACAGACCTCATTACACACCTCCCTTTGCTCTTTCTATGACAGACCTCATTACACACCTCCCTCTGCTGTTTTTGTGACAGACCTCATCATACACCTCCCTTTGCTCTTTCTATGACAGACCTCATTACACACCTCCCTTTGCACTTCCTATGAGAGACCTCATTACACACCTCCCGCTGCTGTTTTTGTGACAGACCTCATTATACACCTCCCTTTGCACTTCCTATGACAGACCTCATTTCACACCTCCCTCTGCTGTTTTTGTGACAGACCTCATTACACACCTCCCGCTGCTGTTTTTATGACAGACCTCATTACACACCTCCCGCTGCTGTTTTTGTGACAGACCTCATTACACACCTCCCTCTGCTGTTTTTATGACAGACCTCATCACACACCTCCCTCTGCTCTTTCTGTGACAGACCTCATTACACACCTCCCTCTGCTGATTTAATGACAGACCTCACTGCACACCTCTCCCCTCTGCATCCCACACCTCTGCTCTTTGCATTTGCTAAAGGCTAAACCTGACTTTGCTGTGTCTGCCAGCTATGACACCTGGATTCCTGCCAGTGAGGTGGAGGCAGCTGTGGAGGACCCCCCCAGCCCAGAAAAGCCCCGAAAGGTGGGTGCGGACACCTGCCCAGAGCTGTCGGATGCCGGAGTGACCCCCGATCTCACATATCCACACTTGCAGGTCCATGCCAAGTGGATCCTCGACCTGGATCATTTCAACGAGTGGATGACAGAGGAGGACTATGAGGTGGGCGAGGGCCTGCCCCGGAGGAAGAGGATTTCAGCCAAAACGCTCACTGACGAAGTGTCTCCTCCCGATGAACGCCGAGACCGGAAGCCAGGGAGTGCAAAGAAGAGGAAGCGCTCGCCCTCACCGTCCCCACCCCCACCCCCACAGGAGAGCAAGAAAAAGAACACCAAGAAGGGGTACGCCATTAGGGGCGCTGTGACACAGGTCTTTATGCTTCTGGGTGTAACCTCTATGAATTGTGTGTGTGTGTGTGTGTGTGTGGTACTGTAGACCCACCGCTCCCTACACAAAGCCGAAGCGTGGGCACCGTGAGGAGGAACAGGAGGACCTGACCAAGGAGCTGGATGAGCCCTCACCAGTTCCAGCTGTGGAAGAGGTCACGCTGCCAAAAACCGGTGTGCACCCCCCCTTCTGCTGTCTTTATTGCCATGGCGACAGAACTAGGCAGTTTACTTGTGGTGTGTGTTCTACTGATGTTGGTGTGACCTTGGCATGACCTTGGCGTGTTCCTGTCCTCCTTACAGTGAACACTAAGAAAGACTCCGAGGCGACTCCAGTGAAGGGAGGGACCATGACGGACCTGGGTGAGCTGCTTGTGTGTCTGTTGTGTCACCGCTCTGTCTCACTGTGTATTCTCAGGCCCCCCCTTCAAAAAAAGAACCGCCACCAAACAAAGCCCGATTCACTGTAAAACATTTTATCCAAGCTAATGGTCCACACAGTGGCACAGTGGTTAGCACTGATAACTCACACCTCTGGGACTGGGGTTCGAATCTCTGCCCTGGCTGTAGAGTTTGTGTGGAGTCTGCATGTTCTCCCGTGTGTCTTCGTGGGTGGTCTTCCAAGTTTCCCTCCAAATTCCAAAAACATGCTAATTCTGCTAAATTGCCCATAGGTATGAATGTGTGTGTGTGAATGGTGTGTGTGCCCTGCGATGGGCTATTTCCTGCCTTGTACCCTTTGCTTCTGGGATAGGCTCCGGATCCCCATGACCTGGTATAGGACAAACAAATGGGAATAGAAATCGGACTCAGCCGATGTGTAAAATAAATGCAGTTCAGTCTTGTGTGTTTTTCCAACAGATGAGCAAGAGGACGAGTCCATGGACACGGTTGGGAAGGTGAAGAGCAGGAACGTGGAGGGGTGGTACTTGGCTCACTGCAGCTGCCACCATTTTTAAAAATACACGGCACCCACGTCTTTAACCACCACGCACCGCTGACAGCCGTGCGCGCTTTCAGGAGGAAGAGGAGGGCTCCCCCAGTGTGAAGGGCGAGCCAGTGAAGGGCTCCGACCTCCATGAGGACAACGTGACGGAGCAGACCCACCACATTATCATTCCCAGCTACGCCGCCTGGTTCGACTACAACAGGTATGTGTGGGGGGGGGGGGGAGCGATCACCTTATATTTCTTACATCTCTGCAGCTTGAGCCCTGACACGTCATGCTAGTAGCAGAATGTGCCCGTTAGCCAGAATGTGCCCGTTAGCCAGAATGTGCCCGTTAGCCAGAATGTGCCCGAGGCTGCGGCACTTCCTGCAAGATGCACCACCAGCGTGACACGCTGCATTTCCTGATCTTGAACTACTTCTGTAAGGCATTGCTCTGGAAGGGAGCCCCATCACTCTGCAGGAAATCGACAAAGTGAACTCCCTCATCTTCTCTACCCACCTTTTTCCCTCTTCTTTCCAGTGTTCATGCCATTGAACGCAGAGCCCTCCCAGAATTCTTCAATGGCAAGAATAAGTCCAAGACCCCTGAAATGTGAGTTGTGTCTTTCAAATGGAGATGCATGCATATGACTTTTCCTGTTAGGAGTGACCTATAAACCCATCCACTACCTCAATTTTTTTTTCTCTCTTTACAGTTACCTGGCCTACCGGAATTTCATGATAGACACATACCGCCTCAATCCCCAGGAATACTTGACCTCCACAGCCTGCCGGCGGAACTTGGCTGGAGATGTGTGCGCCATCATGAGGTGTGGAGGACCATAGCGCCAGAGGAGAGCAGGGTTTTCATTTCCTGTGACTGCCTTTGGATTTTGACCAGATCTGCATCTATTTTCTTCAGGGTCCACGCCTTCCTGGAACAGTGGGGCCTGATCAACTACCAGGTGGACGCTGAGAGCCGGCCGACCCCTATGGGGCCCCCTCCTACGTCCCACTTTCACGTCCTGGCCGACACACCCTCCAGCCTGGTTCCCTTACAGCCCAAAGCCTCACAGGTACCTATCAGAAGGTGACGGTTGTTTCTTATTTGGCGGCCTGAATGATCCTGTGCTATGTGGAAAAAAGTGTCTCATGAATTTGTAAACTTGGATGCTATTATGTGGGAACCTGTATATGTGAACCTTAGTGTCCCTCTGGTGTCCTGGCTCCCCTGCCCCAGGCGCCAGCCTCTCAGCAGCTGCTGTCCTTCCCTGAGAAGGTGAAGGAGAAGCCAGTAGATCTGCAGAACTTTGGCCTGAGGACTGACATGTACAGCAAGAAAAGCGGGCCGTCCAAGGTATGGAGAGGGAGGAATTATTATATGTAAACAGGAAATAATATTTTGACCCCCAGACAGGATGAGTGCAAAAAGAAAGGAAATTCTGGTTCTAAAGGAAATTGAATTGCGAGATATTCAGGATGGAATTTGGAGCTTGGAGATTTACGATGATGCTCCAGAAGAAGATGACATGACGACTATATTTGAATAAATGTACACAAAGTAGATTTTTGTTCATGAGTAAATGTACCGTTAGATTGTTTACATGGAAAGATACGGTTAGAAGATGACATGATGTCTGTATTTGAATAAATGTGGATTTTTGTTCATGAATAGCGGTAAATGTACTGTAGTTTGTTGTACATGGGAAAATAAGACATCCCCTGAAAATAAGCCCTAGCACGTCTTTTGGAGCAAAAAGTAATATAAGACCCAGTCTTATTTTCGGGGAAACACGGTACTTAGCCGAAGAATGTACCGATATCTACTGTATGCATATTTAAATATTTATTAAAAGATCAGGTCTGGACTTAGCAGACATAAATATTGAATGGATAGGTTCAGATAAGGGTAGCAAGAAAGTGGATCAGGACATCCCTAGTTTGAAAGTGAACAGTGACGGCCGGGCCGTCTTACCTCCCTTCTGCTGTGTCTTTGGTGACAGAGTAAGAGTGCAGCCAGCACCACCAGGGAATGGACCGAGCAGGAAACGCTGCTGCTGCTGGAGGTGAGACACCTTCCCCACACCACCTCTACACCTACATCACCTCCTCTTCCTCCTCACTTCCCCCATTCTCCATCCGTGGTTTTCTTCCATGTAACCATCTACTGATTGGTCTACATAAATGTTTTTGACCTCTTTCCTCGCATTATTTTTAAAATTTCTTGCCAGGCCCTGGAGATGTACAAGGATGACTGGAACAAGGTGTCGGAGCACGTGGGGAGCCGCACGCAGGACGAGTGCATCCTGCACTTCCTGCGGCTGCCGATCGAGGACCCGTACCTGGAGGACAGCTCCTCCTCGCTGGGCCCACTGGCCTTCCAGCCCGTCCCCTTCAGCCAGGCTGGCAACCCCGTCATGAGCACCGTGGCCTTCCTGGCCTCTGTGGTGGACCCGCGCGTGGCTTCTGCGGCGGCCAAGTCCGCCCTGGGTGAGAAGGCCACCTTTCTGCCAAGGGCCTTGGAAGGGAGGGACAGGCGTGCATTAAGACTGGGCAGGGAAGGTCTGCCAGTCAGGCTGGGCTCATGGTCGCGTTTGGGGTAAGGATTCCGGAACGGTAAAAGTGGTTAATTTAACCAGGATAATCAGATAACCAGCGGCATTTCTGTGAGGCCACAGCTGCGGTTTTGAATAAAATGGTGTAAGTTCTTTCGGACCTTGTTCTGCTGTGATGTGTGACATGAATGTATGAGGGGATCTAATAGTGATCTGTCACCAGCGCCAGTTGTCAGTTACAAGTGCGGAGGGTTAAGTGCAGATTCCCCTAGGAATGGGGGTGGCAGTAAAATGGATCTCCGTCAGTGCTTACTGCCAGTCTGTCTCCGCAGAGGAGTTCTCGCGGATGAAAGAGGAGGTGCCAGCGGCTTTGGTGGAGGCGCACGTCAGACGGGTGGAGGAGGCTGCTCGAGTCAGCGGGAGGCGGGACCCCCTGTTTGGCCTGGAGGGCAGCGGAATCGCCGGTACTGACCTGGAGGAGACGGAGAGGCCGGGTGAGTAAGGGGGCGCGGCATGGCCCGGGTGGAGGGGGTACGGTGATACTGTTGGTGGGGGGATTAGCTGGGCTGCTCTTGGGACGCTGACACAAGGATTTCCCTTTGCAGAGGAGAGCGGCGAGGAGAACAAGAGCGAAGGGCAGCCGTCTGAGGAGAAGAGGGAGAGCAAGGTGTGTGTGTGTTATGTTTATATTACATTGTGATACAAGCCTGTTATTTTGGACCTTACAGTCCCTACAAGGAGGAATTCAATTTTATAAATATCTGTGATGGTAATCAAAAAAACTAAAAATGTCCGAAGTCTTGTATTTTGTTTGGTTACTTAGTGTTATGGTTAGGGCTGGGTAGGGGTTGTCAAATTTGGGATTGCAGTTTTTCCCATAGAAATGAATGGAGAGAATCCTGACAAAGATATGAATACAAACCTGTGTGTGTGTGTGTATGCGCGCGCGCTGAGTTTCCTATTCCATTGCTCTCCCTGCTTTTTGCCAGGAGAGCAAAGAATCCACTACAGATGATGAAGACAGGCAGGGGGAAAATGGGAAGAAGGAGGAAGAGAGAGAGAGGGATGAAGATGGGGACAGAGAGGGAGAAAAGGCTGACTCAGAGATGGGTAAGGGCACGAGCGGCAGAGAAGCTGCGATGGTGCTGATGTCATTATACCGCGTTACGCCTCGCCTTCGCTTCCAGGTGATGGAGAGAAAGACAAGGAGGGGAAGGAGGGTACCGAAGACGGCAGGAGAGACGGAGAGAGCGACGGGGAGAGGAAGGCTAAGGTGGAGCGGGATATCGGGGAGGGAAACCTGGCCACCGCTGCCGCGTCTGCCCTAGCGGCCGCCGCCGTGAAAGCCAAGGTATGGAGCCCCTGGGGCGGGGCCTTTAGTGAAAGGAAGTCCCTCAAATTCAGCATCCATTGCGCCAGCGTACAGAGTTACTCTGACCGAAATTTACTTTTACTTTCGGAACGTGACCTTCTCTGTCCCCCAGCACCTCGCTGCCGTCGAGGAGCGCAAGATCAAGTCTCTGGTGGCCCTGCTGGTGGAGACTCAGATGAAGAAGCTGGAGATCAAACTGAGGCACTTCGAGGAGCTGGAGACCATCATGGACAGAGAGAGGGAAGCGGTGAGTGTAGTGAGTGTGCCGGGCGGCGGAGGTGCAGGAGGGAGTGTGTTTCCCGCACGGTGAATGTGTGTGTGCCTCGCCCCAGCTGGAGTACCAGCGTCAGCAGCTCCTGGCCGACCGGCAGTCCTTTCACATGGAGCAGCTCAAGTATGCAGAGATGAGAGCCCGTCAACAGCACTTCCAGCAGATCCAGCACCAGCAGCACAGCCAGACCCCTCCACAGCACCCCGCGTCTGCCCCACTGGCCCCCCCTCAGGCTCTACCCAGCTCGCAGCCTGCCCCTGGCACCCCCGGTCCCCCGCCTGCTCCTAGCCCGGCGCCGTCTTCGTCCATCAACAACCCCCAATCTGGACCCTACTCCGGCCAGCCGCAGGAGCCCCAGGCACCCCCAGCCCAGCACATCTCCCCCCCAGTCCCTCCCAGTCAACCCCCGTTGCCCCAGTCTGCAGCCGCCACTTTTTCAGTCCATGGTAAGTCTTTCCTTCTCAGTCTTTGCTGCTGTTTGATAGTGCTGCATGTTGTTGTCCCTGACAGCTGTTATTTACAGACAAGAAACAGGGCTGCGTGCTTAAAATACCTTTAGTATTGTGCACTGGCTACTGTAATCTTTTAAATCCTATTAGCATCAGGGATGTTACCCATAATCATAGACAAATCAGTGAAATCAGTCAAATCAGTAGAGCTGGTGCACAGTCATGGTCAAATCAGTCGAATCAGTAGAGCTGGTACACAATCATGGTCAAATCAGTCGAATCAGTAGAGCTGGAACACAATCATGGTCAAATCAGTCGAATCAGTAGAAGTGCTACACAGTCATGGTCGAATCAGTAGAGCTGGTACACAGTCATGGTCAAATCATTTGAATCAGTAGAGCTGGTACACAGTCATGGTCAAATCAGTCGAATCAGTAGAGCTGGTATACAGTCATGGTCGAATCAGTCGAGCTGTTACACAGTCATGGTCAAATCAGTAGAGCTATAAAAGCTGTTTGTCTTTCTGTATTAAAACACATTATTTCTTCCACCTTTTGCTCTTTGTCTGTATATTAGAGCCAGGTGCCCCCTTGCCCCCTGAGGCTCTTCACTCCTCTACCCCTGTTCTCCCGCCCCAGTGAAGAAAGAGAGAGAGACAGAGCGAAAGAAAGGGAGAGAGGGAAAGAAGTCTCCATGGACTGAACAGCACAACTTCGAATTAGGTGTTTGATCTGTTTGTTCTGAAAAGCAGATGAAAGAGAATCTCATAAGCAAAACTTCAAATCTGAACATGTAAAAGCCCAGGAATGTGAGAAAGGTGTCCGGTTTTTAGCATGTAAATTCACCCACTTCTCCCTCTCGCCGTCAGACAGAAGGTGCGTATGAGAGTTGCCCCTGCACAGAGTACCTGTCACGTGAAAGGGTCCCAAGGTAAACCCTCGTTCTGCACAAAATGGCCGTTTGTGGGCTTTCGGTCTTTCAAAGTGGCACCCCCACCCTTCTCTATCTCCAGGGTCTCTCTTAACGGGCCTCTCTGTCTGTCTGTCTATCTGTCTGTCTGTCTAACAGCTTGGTGGAAGACTAGTTAAAATCAATACAAAGATGCAGCCTCGAAATGATCATCATAGAGGTATATACAGTACAGTCGTTGTTGCTATAGTAGATTGTGGGTCATATATTATTTGGTTTTATAGGGAATGGGATGGGGGTTAGGGCTGGAGGTGTGTGGAACAGCTGTCCTGAACTTGTGTAGAGTAGAAGGGAAGGGAGAGTTAATAGCACTTTGATAACGTTAACATTTCCGAATACTTTTACATTTTTCCAGCTTGTTTTTAATGTTGCTACTATTATTTCTATTGAAATTATTTTTTTGAATTTAATTCACTTTGAAAAGCACTTAATGCCAATAATAATCATCATAATAAGAGTGATAATTGTATCGTTATAATTAATGTTTTTTTTAATTGTTGAAGTAAAGCACTTAACCCAAATTGTTTTTGTAAAGAATGTCACAAAGTGAGGGGGCAGTTACTGCAGGATTCCCATTGGACAGATTTTTCCAAAAGCAAAATTTCCATTGGACAGCCTGTTCCAAAGGAAGATTTTTATTGGATAGATCCATTCAAAAGCAAGATTTCCATTGGACAGCCTGTTCCAAAGGAAGATTTTTATTGGATAGATCTATTCAAAAGCAAGGTTTCCATTGGACAGCCTTCTCTGTTTATGCCAGCTTGAAAAAGTCATCCCAAACCTGGGATGCTCTTGTACACTATGGTCTGTGTTGCTTTGACCAGTTTTACTTGAATATTGGATGATTTTTACAATGAAGACGCATGACTGCAACAAATTGTTTGGAAAGTTTTCAGTCGCTCTGAAGCCTAACAAGTTGACTCGTCCCTTTACTGTCGCAGTTGAGTCTAGGTTTGGCTTGACTTTTCAGATAAATTTAGTAGTATTAACTTAAACCTGGGTGTCTATCTGCTTGATATAGTGCCAAACACTTTATTATGAAACCTCTTGCGGTGTGAGTACGTCAGTGTTGTCCAATCAGCAGGGGAGACGGTGTCAGGCTCCGAGTTCGATTCCATGTTTTATCACATACTAAGTGTTCAGGAAGGGAAACTGCTGTTGTTAATTATATGTGATGGGTGTAGCCAAGTGAAGCTGGATGCCTATGTGTCTCTGTGTATGTGGGATCAGCTAACAGGAAATGCTGATTTGGGACGGAAAGGCTCTGTGATAGGATCTGTCTGCCAGGTCTAAGAACTGGTTCCGTATATCCAAACAAGGCATTTCTATAAATAGTTTCTTATACTCTTCATTGTATTCCTATTTTTATGTCACTGATGGTTACTGGGCCTTCTCTGTTGCCATGTTACTTGCTGTAATCTTTGTGTCCACTTCTCTTTTTGCTCCGGTCATAAGTGATCTCCGTACCTTGCCGCTGTCGAGTCCATTCCTTAGGGTGTGAGCCATATGCAGCCGCACCTAGCTGGGTGATTCCGATCAGGTCCGCCTTGCTGCTTCACCAGTGCCATGGATTCAGCTCCCAGGTCAGGAGCCCTGTACCCTGGGACTTTGCCGTACAGTAGACTGGCTACGATTTGTGGCCTGACTTATTGAAGGGGGTTGCTGGTGGTGTCAAAGACACGTAATGTTCTTCCTTTAGCGCCAAGCAGAAGGCCAACAGACATTTCCGACGAGTCTCAGTAGTGACCTGATTCGCACAGTTACCTGATCCGTAGTCAGCGTGATTCGTCTATCCATTCCAGTTCTCCTCTGTAACGTCTATCTGTAGGAGATGTCACTGAATGGCACCTTCCACGTTATTCATGAACCCTCTGGCCACAAGGAAACTTGGGTTTTCTTTGATTTATGTAGAAACTTAACGCAGATTCGTGCATCACGTAATCATCTTCCTAGTTGGACATGGCCTTCAAACCTCCGCAACAAACTCCATAATTGCTGTGAAACCCACTTGACCAGGGTGGTAAATGCAGTATTAGAATCCTGTGGACGTGACCCCCCCCCCCCCCCACAGCACCCACCTGCTTGATGCCTCATATCCAAAAACGACATCAGTTCTGCTTGTTCTGCTACACACGTCGGCCTGTCAGTATTAAACAACCCCAAAAGACTGAAAGTGGTGGTCTCTGTGTTTCAGCTGTAGATTTAGTGAAGATTTTGTGGCTGTGTTTATTTTCTATTTATTTTTTTTATGGTTAACCGTAAGAAAAATGGTTACAGTGATGATAGTATTGAATGATGCAGTTTGTCAAGGACACATGCTGCGCAGGTGTATTAAATACTTTACCTGAATTTGTCATATCATCACCGGAAACAAACGGGAAAAAAAAATCGAAAGGTCCTATTTACACATTTTAAAAAAACATGCAGATAAAAGTGATACAAAGTCTTGTGTTGTCTGTTCTTTTTACCATTTCCCTTGAGCTGAAACTATATGTCTCACTTGGGTTAAGATACAATGGGGTCACCCAAGTTATGTGACCCAGGCTCGTGAAAAAGTCAGCTGACACAGATATGGAAAAAGCTGGTGATATTACACAAGGATGTTCAGGCACGGAGGGGCCAGATACAAAGGCCTTTTTCCAGGGTAGTGTGGGCGGGGCTGGGCGGAGTGTGGGTGGGGCTGGGAGGGTGCGGTTAGCAGCATAGTGCAAGGCCCACACACGGTGCAAACCCAAGTAGAAACTGCAGAGCTGTGCCAAGGAAGAGGCGGGTGAAGTTTCAGTTTATAAATCTGTGTCCGACGTCCAGCTACTTGGCTATATCCCTGTTCAGCATTCCATTTCCTCCCCTGGGATGGAGGGGGGGGGACTCCTCCCACACTGCCACCCTGCATCTGAAACACTCAGGAACAAGGAGGGCACGTTCTTCATAATTCCAGCATTTTCTTTGTGCTCAGGGCCACAGACTCGTGTTTGGCGTATTTGCTTAGTTATCAGGGTCAGTGAGGTATGCTGGTCTTATCCGGAGCTAAATAGACCTCAGCATTCTGCAAAAATGCTTATCTGCTAGAGCAGCACATCCTACCTCACTCCACAGGCCTTCCGACGTCAATAACGACGAGGGGGCACGTCGATGATGGGCTGGACAGGGGACCCAAATAATACAAATAGGCCAGTTAATCATCTGCAGCCCTTGTGGCATTTGTGTAACAGCTCGTCTTTGAACAAAAGCAGCTATAGTCTTCCACAGATTAGATCTCGTCAGGGACCGTGTTACTCTCTCACAAGCGGTTAGAGGCTTTGTGGGTGTAAAGTCTGGTTTACTGCTTTTGGGAAAGATGTAGAAAACATCCCGCCAATTTGCACTAGTTAGTGTGTATCAACCCTCTATGCATTTACCTTTAAGAGGGAGCATGGGCAGGCCTTCACTGTAGCAGTGTTAAAGCAATTCCATTTCCGGAAGAGCTCTTTTCCCCCCACAATGTCCTTATTTGGTCATGACTCTCACATTGTGTCACACGCGATATTCAGAGACAAGTCTAGTAAGGAAAACTATGAACAGCTGGGAGGAAACAGGACAAAGACTCCCCTTTTAGATTTCCCTATTGCAAACGGCACACCATTTTATACCATTACCGCGGAACAAAGCTTAATGCAAGTATTAGCATAATGTAGAGATCAAGACAGGGTTCACATCAACCCAAAAAAAAAAACAAAAAAAAAAGCAAGTACTGCTTGAAAAGGTCTTATTCTAATTGTTTACCAAGAGATTAAATTGTGAAACCTTAAACTACTAATAAAAGCTGAAGCACACATTTTAAAGAACTCAATGCTAATTGATTTTATAATCTATAAAAAAAACACACATTCAACACAACTTTAAGGAATCAGGCAAATTTATTTAGTCTAAACAAAATATGGCTGGGGATGAAACACCACAAGCGAATTTCAGTTCATGTTCATTAATTTGCCGAACACCTTTCCTATGACGCAGACCGGTGATGAGGAAACTGGGACTTCCTCTGCTGGGTAAGCCCGTGCCGATCCTAGCGGGAGGTTCACGCGGCACCGCGTCAAAACACGCCGCCGAAGGAGCGCGGGGCATTCGACCTCAAACCGTGGGGTGTCCGCTGTGTTGAAGGCACTTCTGAGAAGGTGAACTAACAAAACCCAGGAGCATTGTGAGTGCCAGTATGCCAGTGAGGGTGCGGGGGATAAATATACAAAACAAAACCTATGTCTAAAATATCGAAGATGATGTTCAGGTCTTCAGCCGCTCATGACCATCCTGACAAGTTCTGTGTGGGAGGGGAGATAAAGGGTTAATATTGAAAACTGTACAAATATTCAAAGCAACAAAAACAAACCATGACTTAACCTATGTTTCGTCACTTCCTAATTACTGTAAAGTGAAAACTGGACATCCTGCCTTGAAAGCAAACGGACGGCTCAAAGAACTGGTACATAGGTTTCCAGCTCAGCTATACTAAGAGAGGACAAGGGGGAATAGTCTTGCATGCCAATTCCTGATTCAAGACATGACGCCTATTAAACACCTACTGGCCTTGGGGGAGGGGGGGGGGGGGCATTCTGCACCAGCAGGTATCAAGTTATACGTTCTAACAAATAAGGAACGAAATGAAAATGCATGCGTGTGCAGACAGCATTATGGGAATTCCTCCCAAGACACAAAGGGTCCCTCCACACTAACACATCCAGATAAGGCATGATGTAAAGCAGACCAAACCCACGAGGCCACTGCCATTAATGGTCAGCTGCCCCTAGACAATTTCCATTCCTTCAATCCATCCCACACCGCAAAACTTACAATGGGAACAGTAACCTGCATGCGGCCACAAAAACAAAAAAATTACATAGCTGCCATATTTAAAGGACCTCCTTGGACCACACCAGTCAGGCTCACAAGTGACCGTCTGCTGCTACATCACATCCCATGGGGTCTTTACCTTCATAGTTGATGCAGCCATTAGCATCTTCGTGACCTGCAATCAGGGTTTCTACCTCTTCCTCAGTCATCTTCTCTCCTGAAATAAATCAGTAATGGTCAGACATCGCTTCTAGGCACCTAAGAAATATCCTAAATTCCCTTTGGGATAAGTGTTTAACAGAGCACTATCCATGTGCTAATGAAGTGTTAGCATGGAATGTGTGGCACACCCCAGGAGAGTCCATTACAGCAGTATTTCCCAACCAGATCCTGAGGGACCCCCCACAGTCCATGTTTATGTTTCCTCCCAGCTCCCAAAAATATGGACCGTTTGACAGTGCGGTGGGCAAGAGCAAAAATATGGACTGTCTGGGGGTCCCCCAGGACCGGACTGGGAAGCACTGCACTGCAGTGACAAATGTACCAAGAAGAATTAAGATGAGCCAATTTGACTTTGAGAGGAAATCCACATTCAAGCATGGAACTTCAAAAGGCATCCACCATCCCAAAGTGGAGGTGATGACGGTGACGTCAAAGTGCCATACCGATCACACCAGCTGTGGGACCATCTAACGGAGTCCCTATAGGTAGCTAAGTAGCGGGCGCTAGCTACAGTTTGGCTACCACGAAAACCAAAGCCTTTCATACAGGACACATATCAGCACTAAATGTATGTCAATTAGACAAACACAGGGCGAAGAAAAGTCTGAGTATTCATTTGGTGTTGGGAACATTAGCAGGCAGATACTGTGGTAACAGGTCAATTTTCAGCTTGGAAAAGCCTGGGAGGGCCTACCTAGCGTGGTGAGGACATGACGCAACTCAGCACCCATGACCGTGCCGTTGCCCTCCTTGTCAAAGACACGCAGGCCCTCCACAAAGTCTTCAAAGGAACCCTGGTCCTTGTTCTTGGCGATGGTCTGAAACATGGGCAGGAACTGCTCGAAGTCTAGCATCTTGAAATTCATCTCTGACAAAGGGAAAAAAATAATTTTACATATACATGAGTCATGCAGTCCTCCTCATGCCCGTTGTAGAGCATACCGGCCTGCCCCGGGGCTCACCATCAGCTTTGGGGTTTCCCAGGACCTTCAGCACCTCGGCATTGACAGGGTTCTGGCCCAGCGCACGCATCACATCCCCACATTGGCTGTAGCTGATCTTCCCATCGCCTGTCCGGTCAAAAAGCAGGAACGCTTCCTTGAAGTCTGAGAGGGAAAGTCAGCAGTGAAGAGAACGGAAACCTTGTTTACACGGCAAGACGTTTATCCAGGGAGTAACAGGAAGTAGATAAAGAAACAAGGCTGAGAAGTGGTAAATGCCAATGGCTTAAACGAAAGCTCTGTAGTTTGAGACCCAACTTTCCTTTAAAGATGAACCCTCTACACCCAAAGCACTAGAAGTTTTATATTTGTTGACTTCAGCGTGTTATGGAGGTACTTCCAAAATTCCACCATGCAAAGTCCAAAAAACAACACATATTCTCTTAAGATGGCCATGATTAGACCTGTAATCCCATCCATGCTTTGCCTCAGTGCATCCAGTCTAGCTTCCTTTCTCATTTTAATGAGAATTTTAGAGGCATGAGGTACAACTTCACTAGCACGACATTAACGTACAGGACTTAAGAGCCAAAACTGTTTACAGAAAAAGGCATGCCAGTTTATGGAAGAGGGAGGGGTGAGACATAACTCGTTTTTTAAAAAAAAAAAAATCCTCTAACCCCAAACACTAACAATCACACACAGAGGGAGGCAGTTTGTGTTACCCAGTGGGGGTTGCTGGGAAGGTACTCCTGCTCCTGGGCATTGTCTCACCAGCCTGAGTCAGTTTTATGGTAGGTTCTGTTCCTGCAGTTTGGAATGTGGGGCATCCCGGGATAGGCCGTCTAAGGAGATGTGGCCATATAAGGCTTGTAGTGGAATGGGGCGGCAACCTGTCAACCATTTTAGGTTAAACCAAACCCGAAGAGGGGGCTACATTAAGAGGAAATCAAAATCAGCCGCTCCTAAAACGGACACTATTCTAGAGTGACGCTGCTAAGAGCAGTGTGGCGTTTTGCACCAAGCTGCGGACATTTCGATCAGTCGAAATACACGATAACAAATAAATTTAAACGAATAATTGCGTTAAACGGTGTACGATTTAAGATTTGGGCGTTTCCATTGCACGGTTTAACCTACCGACTCATGGGCGGCATCAGCGGACCTTATATGCAGGACAGAGTGGGGGTGCTTCATGCTTCACGCCACACGAGTAATGCAGTGGCTTGCATAAATATCTGAACGTTTAAATCCATCGGATACGTTTGTTAATGTTAGCGAAGGACGCGTGTTAGCCGATTAGCCGTCCAGCCCCTTCTCTCCCCAGGAAGTCAGGAAGTACTGACATCAGCGGCACCCCCCTCCCTTCAACCACAGCGGACAAATACGGTCTAAAAACTGTACTTGGATAATCTTGGGATAGAAGAATGCCGGGCAAATCCCAGCTTGCCCAGTGACAATGGATATGCAGATTAAGCCATCTGTAATGCTTCGGCCAACACGATACACAGAGAGCATGCGTGGAAATGAATGCAAGTGTGAAATAAACGACTGTCAAGCTTTTAGACACAGGAGGGCCTCAAGCAGCCCACATCAAGGCAGTGTGTTAGTGTCCCACACTTCAGAAGTTAATATTCTCCATCTTAGGTCAAACTCCTGTTCCGCTGCAGAGACTCACCATAAATCTGGTCCGGCTTAAATTCAACCTGGAAAGAGCAAGCCGGGGGGGTTCACGCATACAAGAGACAGAAGAGGACAGATGTTTTCGAAGGAGGATGGATGAAAGGAGAGTGAAAATGACATGCAGCCACAACAGGGCTGCGGAACAAGCGGAGAGCTACCGTGGCCAGACCAGCGGAAAAGGGCAGGAAAGGCGGCTCACTCACCGATGATCTGGTCTTCTGTGAAGTCAGACTGTTCAGGGAAGAACACACGCATCAATACATGCATTTCAAGATTACAACAGTATTAACTTAAACTGATGAAGGATCATCGTAACGCACTGGGATCCGAACGAACCGAACTCGATTAAAAACATGATCAGACATTTTTACTCGTTAACTTATATCTGTCGGAAAGTCTAAACATACTGACTATTGACGGACGAATCGTTAACTCCAAAAGTACATCAAGCTGTCAAATCATGAAAGCAGACGGCTCTCCTGTCGAACTTTATAACCAGACATTTTAAGCGCAATTAGCCGCTTATAGGCTTTGATGAATTCACTATCAAAGGGTAGCAAGTGTTATCCGCTCCCCCACCTTACTTTAAGCGTGCTAAAATTTTATAAAGGAATCTTGCAATAAAATGCCGCATAATGATTAACACACCATGTCTGCAGTCTTGCTGCTCCTCCGGCGCCGTCAGCCACAGGGTGAAAACTTACCGCCGTCGGCAGCCAAGATAATATCCCTGACACGTCATTGGGTGTGGACGCTCGGCAGCCAATAAAATTACAGCAAGGAGAAGTTGGTATGCGCATGTGCACCACCCTGCATTTTTTTCTCGTTGCAGGGGTCCTTAACTATTCCTCTTCGGGGCCAAATTCCATCAGCAATACAAAACTCAACGTCCGCTGCGTCCGAAAAGCAAGCCGACCTGGCACGATTGTGGAATCGATCGCACGGTCTGCATTCAATTATGTTTTGGTACGGAGCCCACGAGTTGGTGATCACTGGTTTGTAATGAAACCCTCTTGCTTTCTGCAGCCAGTTTCCATAAAAATAATGTAAAAAAAAAAATCATTGCGTCCTTATTCTGTTAACTTGTTATATATCGGTCACGTTATACCATATATTTTAATATGACCGATAAACTTGTTAAATACTTAAATGCTTGAAAATGCAGTACACAGCGGAATGACAATAATTGGAGAATAGATCATTTATTGCAGTTTAAACCAAATGAGTTCTAATGATGAACAAATCTGTATTTTTTTTTATCAGCAAATGCATCTGTGATTCATGCCTATTCATGCCTATAAACCTTGCAGGAGGAGCGCAGCACAGCGCTCATCTGTGAAATCACCACGCAGCGGTGAGGTGGATCAGCACAAACATTAACCTGAAGCCCCAGCACTGGCCTTTGCAGGAACTAATCCTGCCAAAATGAATGACAATGCTGCTGAAGGAGGAGGACAGATAAGGACTTGCATAGATAAGGACAGCGAAGGAACAATTTTAGTTAGCATTAAAACAGACCTACATAAGGGAGCAGTTAATTTCCATCTGTTAGAAAAGGCATTTAAAATCCGATTACTCATTTATCAGTTGAGTATCAGTTATGAGATGATATTCAGTAAAAGCAGAGCGAATAAATACAGTGAACATTCAGACATTTTCAAAATTACATTTGCTGTTTTTAGTTAATCCTGAGATTCATGTGCTCTTAAGGAAACAGTCGAATTCTAACATCTTGTAACACCATGTACATGTAGAGTAATGCAGAACACAGGACAACTATGCACAAAATATGTTAACAGCAGTCATTCATCTCTCATCTGTAATAGAGAGGCCCCTCCCACTTACCTCCACAGCACTGGGATCAAACTGGGAGTCGGAAGGGCGCAAGAGTCGGGGCCTCAGCTCCGGAAGACGTCTGACTGGTGTGGAAGCTGGGGAAAGGCTGGGGAACGGTGGTCCCAGCCTGGGGGGGACGGTGGCAGAGACCGACCTCCTCAAGGTCGATTCTCGCTTTGAAGCCATCATTCGTGCGGATGCCTGTCCTCCGTGTGATAAGAATGAATGATTCCTGCGATACACAAGTACAGTGCTGTAAAAGAAATGATGTCAGATCCAGGAGACCCTAAGGCGGAGAGAGAGATGATTGGAGTTTTACCAGGGATATGGAGATGGATCTTGAGGGAATAGCTGAAGAGGGTTTAGTAGCAGAGGGGGAGACAGGAATTAAATGCAACTTCATTGGACAAAACCCTTCATGAACTGTCATGCATGTCGGCTGTTTTCAGTAGTGGGGTGTACCAGGTCCCAATGTTCAGGAGAGCAGTATCTTTAGGGCAGGCTATATAAATTGTACATATGGGCCATTCTGTTTGTCGCTGAAATCTAGCTGAGCTATTTCCATTGTGATCCCTTGACAGTTTGCCTTACCTCCTTCCTGTGCTAATTCTGATATGTGGAGCAGGCTTACATGCTTCGCTCTCTCTCTCTGGCCCCATCTTGACTGCGCTCTGGTCATGTCAGCTGAGACATGACATCCTAGACCATCACACTCCTGTTTGTGTAGCCCAGTCCTTTCCCTGGGGGAATGTACTATCTTTTCTAGGCGTTGTAATTACATACAGCAATTTGCTGCCATTGAATGACCAAACCACACTGTTTATGTTTGATGTATTAACTTACGTAACTGATTGTCTCGTTGCATCCCTGTGATCAGGGTAAGGGGTCTCAGGGCTGTATTTTTTTCAGTCCTGTATGAGATATACACATAGCATGACTTGGTTTAAGCTGTTAACCAGCTAACTGTTGGTGGACTTGCTAAGTTTGGCCATTGTCAGCACTAACCAGCATTAGGCATTGATGAGACCCCCCCCCCAGGGATTAATGTTTATTCTGGACTTAACAGGATTTATTTGTACTTGGACCGTTAGTAGATAAGCAACCATTCCCTTTTACGTATCATATAATCACTTTGTACTTCTGTGTTATACCAGCAGTATCAATCCTGCGTAATTAAGGAGAAGGCAGACTTCATGAATCTCGATAACTGATTTATTAAGTGTTCAGTTCATTAATGGTCATTTCCAAGCACAGACAGTACGTTACTCAGAGCTGGTATCCCACGGCGATGGATCATGCTATGTAACTGTATTTTTATTTTTTGTGATAAAGTTAATGTCATATGGAGTTTGGATTTGCATTAAACGTCCCAGCAGAGAACCAGCTGTCACATCTGGGTAGGACAGTTAAAAGTCTTCTAAAAAGTCCTAATGGGGGTTCTCGTTCATTGCTCAACATTGCTGCTCGCTTCTCCACACTGGAATCGGACGAAGTCCAGCACACGGGCACCTTGCTCGGTCAGGTACTGGCTCACTGTCTTGCTCGGGTCCGGCAGGAAGCTCTGAGGTAGCAGCCGGGTTTCGGAGTCCCCACACGGCAGATCATCCATGTTGCCCAGCGACAGAGGTGCCTCGCCCACAACGTGCTGCCCCAGCTTCCTCCCTATGGTCTCCATATCGCCCTGGCCACCCTGGAGGACCACGAGGGCGCCATATCGGCCCATGGATACGCCCATCTGTCCGGGCACCGCGCCGTGGATGTAGGATCCCATGTGCCACTCGACGGGCACTCCCAGGAGAACCGCGCGTCTCGCGGCAATGTTCTCGCCAAGCCGACCTGTGGGACACATCAACCTTTCTGGTTATGGAGAGGTGGAGACTTCACCCTCATGTTCACAAATAGGCATGTTCTTCAGTAGGCCCTCCCCCATAACCTCCAGACTACAAAGACAAATTTTATATTCATTTGGCCCTTGAATAACTTCTCCTAGAGGCAAAGATCTTCAAGCAAGGAGCAATATAGAAGAACACTTTTAAATGATGGGTTGTGCTGCTCAAAATCATTGATAGCTACCAGCATCACGCAGACAACATACACTCACCGATGGCTAGGGCCAGCTGGTCAGCGATGGAGGATCCATCAGACATCCTCAAGGCAGAGAGGTCTTCTGCAGACAACATACTCTGAAACACAGATACAGACCACTTATTCACCGAGGGTTTATTTTTAAACTACTGTTTTTAGTCCCAGGAAACCTTTAACTGAGAAAGCCTGGGTGTCTCAGTGGTCAACACTGTTACCTCAAACCAGGTGGGTTGGAGGTTTGAAACCCACTTCCATCCTGTATTTGGAGTTTATATGCTCCACTCACCTTTCCTCTGGGTACCGTGAGTTTCATTTGCCCTTAGTGTACAACTATGTGTGTGTATATAGGCGTTTTCCCACCACAGGAACCTTTCTCAGGAGCTGTGTTCCCACCACAGGACCTGAACCCAATTGTAGTTCTTCAGAGTGGCCTCCTGAACCTCTTTTTTCCAGTCCCTACACTGGAGGGACCCCAACTGGGGAAGGTACCTTTCACTTGACTGAGAAATATCGGGTGGGACATCAGACATGCACTGTTAGATACTCTGTCCGTGTTATAAAGAAAACTTGTATCATTTATAGTTGTTCACTCAGCTTTCCAGAATTTAAAAAGTCTGCAGTTTATGCAATAAATTGAAAAGCAGTGAAAAAAAAACTGGCCTGCAAAAATTTTTGACTAGTACTGCATGTTCCTGAACATCGGTGGGAACATGCTTATATGTTTGGAAGATGGATGGTTGGATGCATTCCATTAAGATGACGAATTTGGAATAATGTGGCCCCCTGTCAATTAGTGGTTTGATTAACCATTACCATGCCACTTAAGTGAAGGCCAGACTGCCGCTGTGATGCCACCCTACCCCACTGCCCAGGCCGCCCTGGCCTGCATTGCTGGCAGGGAGTGGCAGTCAGCCCCAGGCCTTGTCCTCACCTTCACGTAGTCACCGTGTGAGACAGCCCTGCTGCGGTGATGGGCCATCGCTGCAGACGCAACGTCTCCAACCAGCTTCTGGAATTTCTCATTTCGGGCGACAAAGTCGGTCTCGCAGTTCACCTGAGCATCAACGAGCATCATCACGCACTTTTCAGCGTTAGTGGTGGCCGGCAGGCTCAAACACTTCACATGGGACACTATGTGTCTGTCGCGTGGCTATCAACTGTACTATTGTTTACAAATAAACTGGGGAAAAGCACAGACACACACATCACCAATAAAAGGAATACAGCTAACAAGTAACCAGTATGGTAGAATACAACTAAATGTACAGACTTTATAGACAGTTTATTATAAGTGATGACTGCTAATTCACATGTAATGTAAATAAGTGAAGGGCACACCTCCACCATGACAGCGGCTCTCTCCCCCATCAGCTGCCCGATGAGACCTTCCTGGGTGCGTCGCCCCTCCAGCCGCACTGCCTTCGTCCAGCCTTCTTTCTGTGCCTGCTCATGCAACCAAAGCTCTGCCTGGAACAAGACACAGCGCACAGATCCTGGACCCCGTGTGGAAATAAAACATAACGGCTCGGCTTGGCCGGTATTAAAGTTATATGGTAAACCGCGGTATTTTGGGTATATAGCAGTATTCCGAAATCATCCAGAGGCATAATAGCTGACGAGGAAGCGAGGAGAAAAAACACACGTGGCAGAGGTCTTTAGTGACTACAGCTGTTAGAGACAAGCATCAGGTAACCTTACAAATATTAAGCATAATACTCAACAGTACTGCATTGTACAAACACAGGTTTCACTGTCAGGCAGTTCTGCCCCTACTCTGTGCCATTGGTCTCAAACACTAGGGTGAGTATTGTTAAAATAGGACACTTCCTGAAAATTTGCTTTCTGGAAAAATTTACAGAATCATCTCAATTCCATGGGCTCCTGAGTGACAAGGGCCCTAAAAAGTTTGGGACATAATTGCATTGGTCTGGGTTGCGGGACCAAAATCTCTAGCAGCATCTCTGCCTGCACTTACTTAGTCTTTTTCCATGGTGAAGTACTAGTGGTTTCCATTACCTGTTCTACATCGTTGTTGAATTTCTCCAGGGCCTTCTTACAGCTGGTGAAGGAGTAGCCAGTCGTCTTTCGCAGTTTGACCAGAAGCGATTTCTCTGCCGTCAGAAGGGGACGGTTCGTGTGGATTAACTGGACATGCTGAGAAAAAGGGCCCTGAGAAAGACACTGTCACATAAAGAAGGCGGCGAGATATTTAGATAAAGCGGGGTGGGGAGGCTTCCCAAAAACATTCATTACAATTTATCTCACAGCTGCTAAACACCTCACTGGGTCAGGCGGTACTAATTAAGCGGTAGGCTAAGCAACTGTCTCACTATTAAGATGCTATTCGGGACAAATCTCAATATTCACTTTCAAAGTAAATCCTAATTCGTGTTTTAACCACAAAGAAAAGTATTAATTATCCAATCAGAGTGATGATCAAGCGCGCATATCCCGATTATCTGGTGGAGATAAATTACACTCCTGGAAGCCGTTAAACCTGTGAAAAGATACCCGGTCTGGACGCGACATGCCGGCTTAGTAAGCACGCTTTCGTGTCATCATAAGGTACAATCGGCGTCTTCAAATGCCGGATATGCACAAGACAAGCGGTTTTACAGAGAAAATCTAACAGCTACCTTTGTGAGGTCTGCTTTTATAGATCTCAGCACATTATATAGAGCCATAACGCGCTGGATGCTTGGCTCCGCCGACAAACTCACATATACCCTTAAAAGAACGAAATGTCATTGACCCACGTTTTCTACGGATAGCACAGAGGATTAAACCGTGCTGCGTGCGTCTTTCCCTAACTTTTTAGTTTGAGTGGCTTCGTGTCTCCCCCTTCTGGTTGGGAGGTAAACATTTCAAAAATAATAAGTAAACAACTATTTGATACCAGTAGTAAGTCATTCTAGTAGTAGCGGGAATTTTTTTTTAAATATAATTAGCAATTACAATAATTAAATTCCATTTGATGGTTAAGATGGGTGCCAGTCAATTAAAATAGCATGACAAATTAAAATTTTATCTTGTAATTTTATTTGCTCGCTTTTTTAAAAAAAACGTATTTCTCTATACTGTAATTATAGCTCATTGAACATTGTTTCTACATCATTTTTTGACCTTAAGCGTAACTTCTATTGCTAAAGGGGTCTGGCTCTTCAGGTCTCAGGCTGTCATGGGATTCACGTGGATGCTACACGTGGTTTGCAGTGTGTTTGAACTCCCTGTGTCCTCAGTGGACTGAACTCTGTCTCAGCGCTGATAACAGTCTCTAGTTATCCATGCAAAGTGGTAGCTGTGCAGATTTTCCATGTGAAACACAGCAGATGGCAAGTCCAATGGCTCTTACGTGCTACATGTCAAAATATTAAACATTAATCATAAACCACAGGTGACAAGGAAGACCCTGAACTATATACTGTATATTAATGGTTGTGTGGTGATGGCAGAGTCAAATTCCAGGCTGTCCTTTAACTTTAAATGCACTAGTTAACCGTTTCATCACATGAAACAGAGCAGTATTTAATGTCCCTTGTAGAAAGAATGCTTCAAATTTTCTCTGCTGTTATAACTGCTAGAGGAGGTTACTTTGGTGAATCAAAGATATTACATTTTCTTGCTATTAAAGGTACTCCAATGGTGAACATACTGTAATTTGTTAGCAAATATATTGAGTGTATTTTTATTAACTGTTAAGTGAGTAACATGCAAATGTAGAAAATCTCAGTGTGTGCAAAACTTTTAACTGGTAGAGTGTGTGTGTGTGTGTGTGTGTGTGCATTTCCTCAAATAAAAAATGCCTATTGTCTAATATGACATAACTTTTAAGTGATGGGAAGCCTATACCATACTGGTATGTGTACAATTTCTATAGCACAGCACTGTTTTTGATGGTATTGAAATGTATCCAGTGTCGTGACTTGTAATCTTCTTATTTTTGAGAAGGTACACCTGTTCCCAAGGTCCAAGATAATCCTTGCTGCGTGTTAACCCTTGAAAACAGACTGAGTGCCTCAGCGACCTCTGGCATGTCCAAAACTATTTGCCAGCATTAAAGATGCATGTAAACATTCAAGCAATTAGTTTTTTTTTTGGCAGTAGGACATTTCATAATTTCTATCATGATTTTTTTCCTCTTTAATTGATGAAATGACATGAAATGAGAAAATGACGTGTCAATTCCATGCAGCATGCTTGCTGTAGGAGTGGTCAGAGGATTGCAGCGGTTTAAGGTTCTGTGACTTTTGATTGGTCAGATCACCCACCTATAAAACTGAATGCATGCACTAAGCTGCACTCCTTCTGGGTGTAGCGGACCAGCAATGCATCTGTACCTACTTCTCTCACTCTGTGTGTCTCTGTTGGCTCAGGCATACAGCAGTAAGTATATGAGTATAGATGCCTGCAGGCAGCTGTATACCTCCTCGGGGTCGTCACCTGACACTGCAGTGTCACTCCTGGGTTTGTCATCTTCAAATGATGTGTAGTTTTTATTACTGTGTTTGCTTGCTGTATCTTTTATTCGTATAACTAGAAGATTCAGTTAACTGATGTTTCTGATACTACGAGTTTTGCTTTTATTCTTTGGTCTGTTTCTTCTAAGGCATTTCAGGGACTGACATCTCGGACTCAGAGATAAAGACAGTGTCTGAGTTACTCTATAAGCTGGATGTCAACAGGGCCTCTTCCGCTGAACTTGTCATCGACCGTCAGACTCTGATTCCTGACTCGGAGACCGGCTCGGAGAAGGACCTCTCCCCTCGCCCGTAAGGGTTGCCCCCCCTAGCTGCCTTTTAACACTCTTTTCCCGTCATGCTTCAAGATGCCAAGTATAAAAACATTTTCACAGACCAGTGAGTTCTGACCCAGCTATGTTGGGATTCACTCAAGCTAAACCTTACATTAATAAGGCATGATTAAAATAGCAACACATATGCTAACATATGTTTTCATCCATCCATCCATCCAACTTCCAACCACTTCTAATCCAGAAAGTGTAACAAATATGAATATGCTATGATTTGTAATTAATTGTTCTTAAATATAAAGTTCTTTCTTTGATTTATTACCTTTACGAAGAAGTAATCACTGATTAATTACTGAACCCTGATTTATTTAGAAAACAATTAATGAATAAGGTGGTCATCTCGACTAAATACCAGCATCATGCCAGTGTTCAGGTTGAAGGGGCAAAGGTGCTGTGACTGTCTTTAGCCCCTTACTGTTCAGTGTAAGTCATCCCTGGAAATTTTCCAAGTTGTGCACCTGACCCACTGTGTTTGTATGTTTTATGTTGCGTAAACATATGTTTTTTTGAGAACAGCGGTCAAACAGACAGCCAGGCGCACTTACGAAGTTCTGTCTGTCAGGCTATTCAAGTTTGTGGATGAGGATTCCCTATTCTCCAAGCCCACGTTCTCTGCCCTCCTGGCTCTGCTGGACAACTACCACAGGCAGACTGGACAGACGGAGAACTTTTCAGAAGCTCAGGTGGCTGAGCAGGACAGGTTCCTCCATGAGGTCATTTCCAAGACTGATGTGGGAAGGGAGCTCTACTCCTTCTTCCACAGCAAAGGTTTGTTTACTGCCATACTCCTTTAGGATATCCGCCTACATTCAGCAGAGTATGGAGATGATGAACATCTGACTCATCTTCCCATGCCCAGGCCGCTACAGCTCAGAGGCAGAGTTTATACAGGACCTGAAGATGATGTGGTTCGGTCTCTATTCTCGCAGCAGCAACAAGATGGATTCCAGTGGTTTTGAACACATCTTTGCAGGTTTGTCTGCATTCTCTCCTATTTGTGAGCTTTTTTCTGAAGGTCTTTCCCAATGGCTGCCTTCTCAGACTCCTCCATCTGTGCTGGTCTCTCTGCAGGAGAGATTAAAGGTGGTAAGGTATCTGGTTTCCACAACTGGATCCGGTTTTACCTTCAGGAGAAGGAGAAGTCACTAAACTACTACAGTTACAGCTTTGATGGACCTGTAAGTTCACACATCGTCCTTGGCCTGTTTTGCATCATTCCTTTTATGTTTTCACTCTTTTTCACTGCCTTCAGCTTCACCTGTGCTACTGCTACACATATATTTTATTTATGACATATTGGAGCAGGATCATTGGGCGTTGTCTATTTATATGGATACAAATGTGGAAATTAAGAATTTTCATGTATTTACTTAAATATTAATATTATAATATTTAACCCCTGCCTGAGCTGTGAGGTTTTAGTACATTAGTATTTATTGTCATATACTGCTATCTATATTTATAATAAAATATGATCTAAAATTCTCTTTTATTGTCCATCTTGTCAGCTTTTAATATTACGATAAAAAACAAACAGTCGTGAATGTCTGACTAAAGAATTGACTCTCCTCCCTGGTAACCAGTGCAGCGTATGGAGGATGGTATAGAGTACGTGTCAGATGTAGTATCCCCTCTTGTGGCTGATTTGTGGAAGTGCAGCTTTCGGCTGACACTTGTCTTTCTGCCTGTCAGTGGACCACTTTCCCTGACGTGATGGGCATGCAGTTCGAGTGGGGCGGTTACTTCAAGCAGGTCGGCTCCTCCATTATTGGCAGCAGCCCAGAGCTCGACTTCGCCCTCTACAGCCTGTGCTACATCAGTAGACCAGGAAAGAGGTGAGAGGTCTTCCTGGTGAGGAACTGATTCCCACAGGGTGTTTGGGAATGAAAAGCCGCAGAGAGCAGGACTGAAAGCAGTCAAGGGTGAGTTTGCTTACCAGGCTGGGTTTCACATTTTCAGATGTCACCTCAGCCTGGGAGGGAAGGCAATGAGCATCCAGACCTATACCTGGGAAAACTCGTCATACGGGAACGGGAAGAAGTACATCGGGTCGGCCTACCCGGCCACCCCTTAAAGACGCCTGCAGTCCCTCATGTCACACACCAAATGGCAAATACAAACCCAGCTTGATCAGACGTTTTATTGCTGTTAATAGATATGAGACTCTTACTCTGTCTATATCATTCTGTATTCCCTATCCAAAAGTGTCCAAAACCTCCACTGGGATTTTACTCACTTACCCTTCCCATACATCAGCTACAAAATGTTAATTTAAAATCTAATGGGCAAACTGGAACACTGTTTTAGAATACTTATACATATAAAACATATAGAAACATTTCCTCGAAGTTAAACTAGTACATCAGTGTAAAAGTGTGACTTAACATGCATAACATAGTGACAAATATATGATAAATATCATTATTCTAAATTCTTGCCACAGTCTCAATATCGACATCATGACTCAACTGCACGATCACTTAGCATAAAGCTAAGTAGGCATAATCTGCATTTCAGTAAGTTTATTCTCACACATTTAAGTCACAAAAGTGTGATCGATTGTGGAAGTCATGTTGGACATGACCCAGTGAGAAAGCCCAGTGGTGTACCCTTTGGCTGACAGTGTTAAAACCACCCTTGTCTAGCACGTCAGAAACCCTCCATGAGACGCAGCAAAGTCACGTGGTGTCTCCTTCTTATTCTACTTACATGTAATCACGAGAATGAAGTTCTCTGTATATTAATTGATATTTACATATACCATAATTTGAAAACATTAGATGTTTATAGAAAACTAAATACTGCTCCTCTGGCATTGTAATTAGTTGCTTTATTTAATTGATCTAGCTGTTACATTATATATATTTTAAAGCCTGATTTATTTAATTACAAAATATTATCATGCTGTGCTACCACCAGTGCCTAATTAGTCCTGAGACAGTATTCCTCTTTGGGCCCCATGAAAGCATGCCATCCAAATCGTCCTAACTACAGACCACACACTGCGCACTGCGCAGCAGTTTTCTTGACGTTTTTGAGAGAAGCCACTGGAAGATGAAACCAACTCCAAACAGATTTGTCTCAGGGCTGAACCTGAAGCCTTATCCATATTGTTGGGGGGGGGGGGGGGGTGTCAGGTGCGAGATTTTTTGTG
>JAODLD010000094.1:711518-731856 GCA_026781065.1 Mormyrops boulengeri
TTCCTAAAGCAGGTAGGCCTGATTTACTTATTTGTCTGTGTAATGGCGATAAATGACGTTTCTGCCTTCAAATTAAAGGTTTATTCATCTTATTTCAGTTTTTATTTAGGTTGCATTTGGTGAGGTGTGAGGCGGCCCTTACTCAACTTGTTACGTCGTTATAATATTTATCTGTTTAAAACTGTTTAAAAACTGTTGAAAAATAAATCTAGATACCGTTTTTATAGTTTTATAATTCCTTTTGCATAAAAATGTAGATGCACCATTGAAATTAATATCCATTTTTAAAAAATGAAACGTCGATGTATTTAGTTAATTTTGTCACAGCTTTGTGACCAAAATGTATTGTATACCCCGTTCTGAATACGCGGTACGATGGATATCGGGTTTGGGAAAATGAAGAGTACCAAATTCATTATGATTATCGGCATATATTTATAAACCACCGAAGACTGACTGCGGATTAGTGGAAATAGTCCGATTCAGGATTACAGGATTAGGGTCTTTCCAAAACAACTCGGATCGTTGTCGTTCTGGGAGCTGTCCAGGACAAAGTGCTGAATACAGGTTTCCATAATTTTAATTTTCTCTCATTTGTATAATTTTGTATTCCGTTTTTTCACGATTAAGATTTTCAGTCTGTCATAGAAGTCTATTACAATATTAATTATACAATATCAATGAATTAACGGCACAATATGAATTATCCCCAAGACACGAAGTGAGATGATACTGTTTATTTGCTTAATCACGTCCCAAAAATTTGACAAACATAAATATTTGCTGGGAAAACAGGTTTATGTACTCTTATTAATGGTTCAGCACCTCTGGGTTTACACTACCAGTAGGACTGTCCAGTCTGGTTTTAACCCAGAGGTGCCATGTACAGGTAAGAAAATACTAAGGGAGAATTCTGTCTTGACACCCCCACCTGAAGACCACCTGTTTCAAACTCCCATCTTCAGAGAGTAGCACAGACCCATCCAAACCAGAACCACGTATCACTGGAACAGCTTTACTCCCAAGCCCCCCGTGCCCTCCTAAGAGTCCCACCCACTTCTGTCTGCACTTGGATTTTTTTTTTTTTAGTTGACTGAATTATGTATTTTCGGCGATCTGTGTTAATTATTTTGTCTAATCGTTTTTGTTACTTATCTGTGCTAGGGTGGGGTACTTGCTGGATGGTGGCTTTGGGTGATGTTGAGATTTTAAGTCACACAAACTGAGTAACAGAGAGATACACATGCAGGCACTCACACACACACACACACACACACACACACACACACACACACACACTCATATCTCTGAGGGCACCATCCATTTATTTCTACCCCTAACCTTAACCATAAGTAACCAAACAAGACTTTCGGCATTTTTTTGTTTTCTGATCGCAGTCACACACACACAAATTGGGGGTGGGATTCAAACCCCCAATCCTGAAAGTGTGAGGCGACAGTACCACCCACTGAGCCTCTGTACCTCCACATTACAGAACAGCTAAAGTGATTCATTTAAAAGTATGCCATAATTACCTATTAGTGTTCAGAAACTAATCATATGAAGCTATATATACTTCAAGAGAACCATCTGTCAGCATCTTATGTCTATAAGATGCCTTCAGCAGAGACCTCCAGTGCTTTGCTGTAAAGCATTTGAGATTCTGCTAAACCTCAATGTGCAGTTAATGTAATACAATCAGTACACCATTTGGAAGATACAAATGAAAACATCTGAGCACTAAGGTCATGCTGAAGCTTCCATCCACCGACTCCTGATGACGCTGAATTATCCGCAGTGACTTCTTTCAAAACTTGCTTTGTCTTGTTCCAACAGAACAATGATGACCAGGCCGTATGGGGACCCAGGAGATGTGAAAGACCTCATCAGCTCTCTGGCATGGATGGATGAAGACGTGAGCTCCCAGGATGGAGATGCGATCCCAGTGATGAGACTCTATGGGCCTGAGGATAAAACAGGGGAGGAGCTGGGGAGCGAAGATTTGGAGGAAGAGGATGGAGAGGATGAGGAAGAGGATGACCTGGTGGAAGGAGAGAAGACACAGAAAAGACGGGGACCCAAAAGGAAGAAGATGACCAAGGCGCGCCTGGAGAGGTTACGCACGCGTCGCGTCAAAGCCAATGCTCGCGAGCGCTCTCGCATGCACGGTCTGAACGACGCGCTGGAGAACCTGCGCAGCGTCATGCCCTGCTATTCCAAGACTCAGAAGCTGTCCAAAATCGAGACCCTGCGACTGGCCCGCAACTACATCTGGGCCCTGTCCGAGGCGCTAGAGGACGGCCAGTCCACCAGGAGCCACAGCTTTCTAGATACGCTGTGCAAGGGCCTCTCACAGCCCACAAGCAACCTGGTGGCCGGCTGCCTGCAGCTGGGCCGGCTGCCAGTGCTGCCAGAGGGGCCTAGCGGTGACCAGTGTGCGCTAACTGGGCTAGCAGAGTCCAGGCCACGAGTGCTAGCCTTCCGCTATCCCTCTTTAAGCCTGCCTAGCCCTCCCTACGGCTCCATGGAGGCCTCCCACCTCCTGAACTGTTCCGTGTACCAGAGCCCCTCTCCAAACACGCACTCTGGCAATACTCCCCCTTACGAAGGACCCCTCACGCCGCCGCTCAGCATTTGCAGCAGCTTCTCCCTGAAACAGGAGGTGTCCCCCCAGGATCCAGAGAGGACACGTGCCCCGCACCCATCCCATGCTGCCTGCTACCTGGCCCGGCAGCCCTCCCAGCCTGCCTTTCTGCCGAGTGCAGCCGCGGTTCGGGACCAGGCGGCCTATCAGACGCCGTGCTACGAGCTGACGCTGGACGTGCCCTTTGACCCCTACGGCTCGCCCCACGCCATCACACCGCAGATGCGAACTGTTTTCGATGATTGAGGGGAGCCCAGGAGCAGAGCATGAAGAGACTGATATGAATAAACTCACCAGGGCTGATTTTCTACCATCCTTATTGTTATTGTTATATTTAAGTCACTTTTTTAGATGAAAGCGACATTTTAGGCATTAGGAGGTCAAGTGAAATGAAGTGAAATGATCTGAACAGATATCTACAGCATAAAAGGTCACATCAGACTCTGTGCAAATGTCACACCTCAGCAGGAGCAGAAACAAAGAAAAGCACGTTTATACCATTATTTAATATTTATTTCAACAGATTGTAAAAGCTTTATTTCTGTATGAATATGGTTTCAGTTTTTGTGTCTTTGCGATGTTGTGCTGGCAAATGGAAGATAATTTAGTTTATATGAATTGATTCTGTTTTTTGTCGAATTCTGCATCTTACTTTTCCTCGTATTTATATTGTTTGGGCTGTTTCCATGGATACGTTCTTAGCATATACTTATGAACCAGCATGTTTGTCTCTTGTCCTTTTCCAGTTGATAAAGAGAATGAAGATGCCAAACACATAGAGGCCAAGTGACAGAGAGTCGGCTGCCTGCTTACGGAGAGGGAAGGCTGCTTTGTGCAGTCCCGCTATTTGAATCCCTAAGCTGCTTAAAGGAGTTTAGGGTGACAGAGTCAGAGGAAGGAATGGGAACCTTAGAGGGCGGGTGACTGATACAGCCATTCAATGGCGGACGTAATAATTAACTGAGATCGAGAGAGAGAGATTTGCTGGAGGCTCTTCTGGTCCTCTGGCTTCTGGGAGAAACAGTACATCTTTTTCCATCACAGTGATCAAATTAACCATTAAGTCTTAAGTGCCATTAGAGTAGTGAAAATAAACAACTTAATTTCACAGCAGAATATTATGTCAAGTATTGTACTGGAGCAATAATTATGTTAACTATGCAGTCCTACTTCTTACTAACCGAAAACAGAAATTCGTAAAGATCCACAATTAAAAAGACATCAGACTTTCCAGCGACCCTGTCCTCGCGCTCTGCTGTTTGAAAATGAGGAGTGCTTGTAATAAAAATGTCACAAGGATAATGATGCATTAAATGTCATGCTGTCTGTGTTTTTGTATGGAAATTGAGTTTTTTAAGAGACAAGTTGAGATGAAAAATGTTTTTGAAATAAACAAGCGATCTTTAAATAAAGGTGTTTTTCAATTCTGACCCTGCATTCCTGTCTGACGATACCCTGTAATTCTGTGATCTCAGTGATTTTGGATTTCCAGATAAATAATTAAAATACAAAAATGTATAGAAGTATTATTAACTAGAATGAAATGCACTGCATTCATATTATCTTTCTATTATTGCATTATTGTGCACAGATAGCTCTGTTGAGAGAGCAAAAAATGATGAACAGATATGCATTCTAAATTATGGGATTGCCGTTAAATCCCGAGATTAGTTCTTGCTTGCAATCCTCATTATTAAAACTTGAGCTGTTTAGAATACGGCATGGGCGCTGGAAGGTTCTCCTACCTTTCTTACACTGATGTGAGAAATCGACCCAAGTACTTTGTCTGCGCTGTCAGGAAGTGCACAATGGAGGAGATGGGAACATGGGGACAGGGAGCAGGTGAATGTGACACTTTTCCGTCCTCCCAGTCTCAGCCCAACCCCAGCTGCTGCTTTCTAAGGACAGAGCTGAGCAGATGGATCAGCAGAGGCGGACATTTCAGCTTCACACGTTCATACTTTCATTTACGGGTATCAATGACCCAGTCGCAGAGCATATCTCCAAAACTTACTCAGTCCACAGGATAGATTTTTGGGAAAAATCTCTGTGGAACTTTTGGAGTTTTGGAAATTTACCAAAGGTTCTTCATTGGACTATATGACAACTGAGTTACATTTGGTTCCCAATACAGTAACACATGACCAAGAAGTCAGACTTTAGTTCATTGTCAGTCTCATCTCAATTACAACAAAAAAACGGACCGAGTAAGTTTTGGAAATTCGCTCTTTAATCACCAGTCACTTGCAGCAGCACATATCTCAATTCTTTTCAATGTGCTGTGATTCCTGACCCCAATCCACAAATAAATCAACCTTGTGATCTACATGAACTTGGAAGTTCTCAACTGGAACAAGTGGGTGCTGGAAATAGAATGGAGCTTCCAGGAGTGAAAGCCAGACTGGGGGAGACTGGGGGTGAGCGTGTGATTATTATGAGAGCCCCTTAGGCAGGCAAAATGGTGTGGGGGGAGACTTATAGTGCTGCTGCACTCAGACATGCCTCACCAACGTCTCCCTGGGGAGGGACGGGGTTCGCAAAGCTTGGTTCTGTATTATATACGCAGCCTGTTCTTTCTCTTGACCTCTGACCCCGGGTTCGGCAGGGTGGCTCATCAGGGGAGGTGGGCAGCTGTGTGAACAGTGGGGACACGCGCAGGGCCAAAGGAGTTCATGACTGATGGCCAGGGGCACAGAGGAGGCCAGAGAGGCGGGGGGACCCCAGGAACCAGAGCCAAACGGCTACTTCTCCCACGGCCCCTGTCCGCTCCCTCCGAGTTCTGACCAGATTATCAATATCTTAGTGAGGTAATGAAGAAAAGCGAGTTAAAAACTGCCAGATACAGAAAAATTCAAGCAGATCATCATTGATAAATGTGACATACCATGAACACTAAACTACGCAAGTGAAGGTTCAATGTGGCGGTGGAGATTGCGATGAGAGAAGTGGGTCGGCCAGTCAGGCTGGCCCCCAAACCACAGCTCAGCCTCTGCTCTCCCCAACGCGGCCATCGTCTCCAGGCTGGCAGAGCACCAATCTCAGCTGAAAGTCCTGGATGCAGGCCAAAGGCAACCACTACCTCTACAAATTGCAGCTAAATGGTTATCAGAACATTTTGGATCCATACCTATATGGATATGCAGCTAATATTTGTTAAACAAAATAAAAGTCAAACTTAGAACATGAGAGCCATCAAATATAATTCATTAATTAAGGCTGTTTCCTGAACCTGTGTTTTTCTCATTTAGATAAAGCAAATCCACTGAGCAAAGAATAATCAGTGAGATGTAGTTAAGGCTGTACTGTGCAATAAAGCACCGAATTTGGAAAACCGGTCATCAGAGGTGAGAAGGCTTTAGGAGGAGTCAGTGTAGTAATAATCCACGGCGTTTAAACTGTGGTTAACATGGTGTAAAACAGTCGCGAGGACAGTGTGGTAAACACAGCTACAGAGGGGCGTGGGGCTGGGGATGGTCTAAGAGGACGGAAGGTGACACAGGAGTGTGAGGTCTGGGTCGCCGGAAAGGAACGGAGAGACAAAAGGCAAAGTCACAGGAAGCACAGAAAGACGCCTCGAACGTTAGTGGTTATGCTTTATCGGAAGGACGTGACCAAGGCTCCCTGAGGGACATGGATACCTGGGCGGATTCTGGGAGCCCAGCACTTTACAGGGGCCCCTGGATACATAAAATTATAAAATTATACAATATAAGTTGGGCAGGGGTGCCCAAGGTGACATTTTGTCAGATGGAGAAATTGTAGCTCAGCCCCTGATTAGGACCGTAAATGTTTTTCAGTGGGATATAGAAAAAAGTAAAAAAAATCTAATGAACAATTTGTAAATAACAAAGGAGGCTTTTACACTGCTGGGCAGATTATTCAAGAGAAAATTCAGAGCAGATTAATCACCGCGTTACACAATAAAAATACTAAAGATACCTGCACACCAGGAGCAAAATTTTAATTGTGACATTTAGCAAAAAATAAATCGCAAGATATAAATCCAACCTTTAGAAATATTATACCTTTAACTGTAAAGAGCATGAGAAGGAAATAGAGGTTATGTAAGAAAGTAAAGGCACAGAAAAAGATGTTACACAGCAGGTGGTGCGGCACTGAGACGTGAAACTGTGACCAGAAGGTTCAGCAGGAAGAGATGTCGTGCATTTAACATCTGGCCTACACTGTGCTGCATGGGGCGGTTTTATGTAAAATTCTAAAAGACCCAAGAGGAGCAAAGCTGATTGGTAAGAGACGCATTAAAAATGGTTGCCATATGTAGAGAGAAAGCTGGGATGCCGTCATCGGCCCAAATAGATACGCAGAGGGTTCACAGTACGCCGGTGCTGAGGGTCCCCCTGATCTGAAAGCCGCTTTGAGGTTAAAGCGTTCCTAATGAGATGTCGGCCCCGCCTCCATTTACTTAAGCCCCGCCTTCTCACATGCGCCGCATTGTGGACGTGCTCCGGCCTGGGGGAGGCACAATGCCGGCAAAGGAGAAACAGATGGGAGGGACAAAAGGAAAGTGGGGGGGGGGGCGCAAGGGTGGGGTTATGAGACCCAGCACACGGCCACTTCCCGCACGGGAGAGAAAGAGAGCGAGGGACTGGAAGAAAAGACGCAGTTCCGACAAAAGGTGGCACGTCGTCTGAGCAGGCCGCCACAAAGCCCGCTTTGGATGCCGTGTCTAGACTCACGCGGATCCTGGGGTCAGGTTCAAAGGTCAGTCCAGCCTTCACAGCTCCCCCTGCTGGTAATTTCTTTGTGTGCATTTCTGCGGGCCAGAGATTGCATGCTGACCGTGTTTCCACTACTAGAGCACAATTACTTTCACATTAATATTTATTCGTAGCATCAGTGGTGAAGAACAGCCTTGAAAAAAGATCTATTATCCTGGGGGGCAGGAGATGATTATTGGTAGCGATCGTAACCTGGGACAAACGTACAGTGAAGCATTTGTGTGGATTGGAATAACGGCTCCAGTGTCATGTACAGAAGGGAGCAGGTGTAAATGACCACAGTAAATTTTAATGTGGGTATGAATATGACTCACTATAAGAGGGACAGGAGAGGAAGAAAAGGGACTAGATGAAGGCAGAGATGGGTGCTGAGTGTATGAGGAGCAGATGAGGGCCAGCAGATCATTAGGTTTGGTGGGCAGAGTCTGTCTGTCCACCTGACATACTGTCAAACGAGGGGTGGCAAACAACCATTGTAAGATAGTCAATGAAAAGAGACGGGTGGACACCAACCGCCCGTGGGTAAGGGGATGAGGTACTCTTTGAAAACTCCAGAAAAACAAGGCGCAGGTTTGGGTTCAGTGTCAGGTCCTATTAAGTTATACACTGCATAATAATGTTCTACACATATACAGAGATGGGAGTGGAGTGTAGGTCAGTGGGTTAGGATTGTGTTTCAGTAAACAGAATGGCGCAGGTTCAAATCCCAGAGTCAGCAGTGTGACTTCACCAGAGGCCCCTAGACCGAGGCCTTCCACCCTAAAGGCTCCAGGGATTGGCAGATCCAGTTCTCTCAATTGTACGTCACTTTGAATAAAAGTATCTCCCAAACAAATAAATCTGAATATACTTCAAAGTGTAATATATTACTGTAGATTTCTTTATTTAGGTACTACATTCAATAACCCAGATCAGAACTGAAAAATATGTTTTTACAGATGTGCCTTAAAACCCAGGAAGAATTCCAAAGATTCTTACACCTAAGCCTCTGCTCCTTAAGTCCAAAAACAAATCAATATGTAGCCTCACACTGAAATCGGAGGTGCTCTGTCAAGGTTTGTCTATCGGCGGTTCGATGAGTCTGGCGGCGACGGGGCGTGTTGTTTACATCTGCTGGAACAGACCAGCTGTCATTAAATCACTAAGCAGCATTTGGCCCTTTTTCATCACCCTTTTAACTTGCTCTTCTTGACTCTGATGAAGGAGAATTGAAACGCCGATCAGAGCTCCGTCTCCAAGGCTTAGCGCTGGACATTAATCCAGGACGGGGGGGGGGGATTGGCATACGGAGTGGGCTCATTAATCTCACACATCCTTCCTGAGACACACTCAGCACAAAACCTGGACTCACACACACCGTTACTCATCTCTGCTTCTCTAAATCTTTTCTCTGCTGCCTAAAACGCATAACAGCACCAAACTGGGTAAAAAAGTCACTGCGGAAGGAAAAACTTTTCTGTAATCATTCTGTCTGTTTTCTCCTAATTATTGATGTTTAATGATATTTGTGAGTAATATACTTTTCTATGGAATTTTTTTTCAGTATGTTCTTTGCATGTCATTCTCTATTAAACTAATCATTACCTAACGTCTTTAAATGTTGCTTGAATCATGGGTCTTCACTGTATAAATCAACTCGTTGTCCTACTCAGCAGCAAGAGATATTGCATTTTCGTAATTATGGGGACACAATTACCTAAGTAAATTATCCCCTGGAAATATCACACAACATCACTTTCTCCCATGTCTGTAGATAACTACCCATCATGAGGACAAACCTTGGTCCTTGCAGTCTGACTTCCTACCCCCTTCCAAGGGGATTTCTTCTCTCCAGTTTACCCAGCATCATCTCTCCATGAAAGCTCTTCATTCCTCCACCCTGCCAGATTTCCCAGTTTGCCTGGCAGCACTTTGGTTCATGACAGATGTTACTAAGGCAACAACTGGTGTTGGGAGGGGTCTTGAAGCCATCTGTCTAGGGTCAAGGGCTTCTATGGGGAAGAGGAGTAGGACAAATGAAATCTCAGAGCACAGGAGGTTTGTGTGTGTGTGTGTGTGTGTGTGTGTGTGTGTGTGGACATACAAATCCATTAACAAAAACTCAAAGAAATACCACTTCTCTGGGCCTTGACGCAGCAGTGGACGGTAACAGTTGCACTGCCATCTGTTGGTCACCATTAAGTAGTGCAATCTGATACACTATTTTTTCCATATTTGGGGGTTCACAAAAATGATAAAAGTCCAAGGTGCCCAATATAAAAATCCACGGTGTATTAAAAAGGTAAAAATGCCGAAGTGAGACAAACAAAAGGTTTGAACAAAATTTTACCTGCTCAGGTAAAAGGAAATGACCGACAGATTTGAGAACAAATGCGCTGACGTACAAATCTTCAGATGGGACAAATTCACTTCCGGTAAGGTGATGTATTTTACCCTTTCCCTGATCTTTCTTGCAAATCATTCCTTTATGATTTTGTAAGAGTTTTTGCAAAGAATCATAGTGGATCCCAATGCTAGTATTCCCATAACACAGCTATAGGTGGACATCCGTAAACACGGTAAACCTTAAACTATAAACCTCAACCATTTGTTTCTTGTAAAAGATTATCTGAAAGGTGGAAGATGGCTTGACAGATACATGAGTTTGCTGCGTTCCAGGCTACAAGGATCCCCAAGGTCATTTAAAGCGCTTACTTCAGTTATAGAGCTGTCAGCATGTCGGCGCACAGTGGAGAAGAGCAGGCAGCTGAAGGACAGCAGACAGCGCATTGCGCCCGCGAGCTGAGCCACTTTCATATAGAGCAGCTTCTCCACACAGATCAGCTTCTCCGGTGGCCAGCTTCTCACATGAATCTGCCGCATAGCCCAGCTTCTCACGCGGAATTTTCACATAAACCAGTTTCTCCAGTGGACTTTACACGCAGAGCTTTCAAGCTGCCTCTGATGAATTAATTAATGAAGTGCTGCATGGAATATTAATAATCTCCGGGATTTGGTACAGGAGCGCAATTGTATTTGAAGTTAAACGTCGTTTTAATTATTTTGTGCACGACAGTCACAGTCATATGTTTCACACTAGCGAAATATTTGTAGAAAATGACTAAAAGAAGGCAAAAATCACAGATCACAATGAATTAACTTGCTTTGTTTTCTATATTTGCATTTCTCAAAAAAATGTATTTTTGCAGCTTCACGGACATTTTTTTCCCTTAATTGCTTATGAATGTTTTATATATTCTGCTGTTAGTTATTGTTAGTAATTTGTTATCGTCCCAAAAGACCAGTAGATGGCAGTAAAATATGACTAAAGGCACCTCCTTAAATATTGTATAAGTAAAAATAAAGCAATTTCTTGTCTTGCTACAACAATTAAATTACATCACATTTACACGCGCGTTTAAGCAATAACAACAAATTAATTATTTAATCGTCTAATAATATGTTATTTCTTATCCAGGGCATGGGGTTTGGAAAATGGATGGATATCAATTTATGGCATCAATTGAAATTCATCCCCTCCAAGTAGCAGACGTTCCACTGCTTCTTCTTTAATTAAATTATTCTTTGTTCTGTTCTGAAATTTGACATGTAAAATGAACTATGATTGAATATAGAAATGTGCACTAATAAATACTAAAGCTCTAGAGACACCGATATGTTTCAATGATAAAGTGTGGGTGGCTCACTTTAGACACTTGATATTCACGTTAATTACAATTTAAAGTGCTATTCATTTTCATTGGTTTTATTTTTCACAGTTAAAGGAAGCTAAACTAACAGTGCTTTGATGTTCATGTCACGCACGTAAACACACTCGATAAATACGTGGCTAATGTGCACATAATACACTTTCCCGTACTGCCCAGACCAAAATAAAAGGTTGATAGTCCATTTTTATAGTGTGAACTTTATACAGGGTGTAGGGAGAGAGACACTTGGAGGCTTTCTGTAACTCTACCCAAAGCCTGGGGATCAGGAAATGTGCTTACTGCCCTGAAGTGTCACTCCTCTGTCCCTCCCCACCCGTCCCAGCTGGGGGGCCAGGCTGGCTGTGAAGCTGATGGATTGACATGGATTTGTACATGTCCACCCGCATACTTGTGTGTCATCGGTGCGTGTGTGTATGTGAGTGTCTGTGTGCGTGTGTGCCTGGGTTTGTGGTTTTGCATAGATCACGTTTGAGGACCAAAATGTGTCCAAAGTGTGGAAAAACCTGAAACTTCCCTGTGTGTGTGTAGGTATAGTTGTGGGGTGGGGGGGGGGACACTGAATTCTTGCCTATTCCCTGTAAGGCTCTACATGACTTAAGTGTGCTTCCAAATGAAGTCCTAGAGGAAACTTCAACTCAGGACCAAAGTGTCTAAAAAAGTATATTTATGAAGAGTTAAATACTTAATAAATGGCCTTTATTAAATCATGAGTGCAGTCCCGTCTCAGAGGGAATCAGTTCAACTGCTTTTATCTGCTCAATCAAGTCAATGCTGAATATTTCAGTGTATCAGATATGGTATGGGACGGCTCCCTGCGAGGCTTGTTTCGCCGCTCGAACCAGCAGCGCTCAGGCTACGCGTCAGCGGTATCCGCCGCCATGTTTCCCTCGTTGGAGCTGAAGGATGAAGAGCATCCAGGTGTAGCTCAATGGGAGTTACGGAATGGACAGTAGCATGCTGTAGTGGACGGTCGATGGCCCAATTCACCCAGGCAGCAGGCCCATGGAGCAGACTGGAACCAGAGCCTGCTGGTCCTCAGCCCAGCATCCACACTCAGCACTGCCTGCTTGTGGCTCTCCTTCAGCCTCACTCTTACTCCACACTTTGTGCTTTCCTGTTTAAATTTTTATTATCCTGTTGCTTACAGGACACTTTAGCCGAAAACACAGCACATCATATTTACCCCTTGATATGGCTGAATCATTTATGGAAGCCCGTCAATAAGCCACGGCCCGATTCCCTCATGCTCTTTACCACGCGGCTCTGCAGGGTTGGCGCACAGGATCCCGATAGCCATGACCTCATGCTGAAGGCTACTCTGGAAGTATTAATGCTGTACCAGTACAGGTTTTGATTATGTTTTTCCCAGGTGTCTAATAACCTATCAGTCTAGAAATCAATTAATTCATTTTTTGCTTGTTTAGAATCACCCCCCCTCCCCCAAAATGGCGTGCGACTGACCCCTTGACATTCTGCTTCCTGTGGTTCCGTTTAGTGTCTTGGGGGGGCGCCCTTGCAGGCTGTGCCATTCTCAGGTCATTAGCATAGTCTGGGGGGGCTGTTTGCCAGTCAGTGAGGTTCCCCCCTCCCTTGATTTAAGGACTCAGCTTCAGATCGGATCTTCAGCCCCTCATCTTAAGAGCCGGTGCTGGAACTTCAGACCATCTATCACGGTTACAGATCTCAGACACATTCAGCAGCAGTGACGGCCTTCTCCATGTCACCCATCATCCTTTCTTATCCTTCCTACATTTCACCCTCCACCCTCCCCCCATGCAGTTGTCTTCACATATTAAGTTCCTCATCTGAGGAAGCAGAATTAACTACCGCAATCTTTCACACTTACTTATTTTTCCTGGTGGGTGAGAGAGTTACAGGGAAAGGGAAGCTGAGAGTTAAGGGGAGAGGGGAGGAAGACCCTAGTGTTTAAGCTCTCTCTGGACGTGTGTCTGTCCTGCCCACCCTCTGTATGTTTGTGTGGGTGTGTGCGTTGATACGCCGCATGTCTCCATCTTCATTCCAGTTGCTCACAAGGCACTGCAGAGGCATTCCCTTCCTCTCTGGGAATACTTACTGTTGGATACTGTCTGACAGAAAACAGAGAAAGCTGCCAATGTGGACCTCAGGTAGGGCAAAAGCATATCTAACTTTTTCATGTTTTATGTTACTTGTGAGTTTTTCCTGTTCTGTCCCCCATTTTCTCAGTAATGATTTTATGTGCTTAGAGGTGAAGACGGCTAAGTCGTAATCAGCATGGTTTGTGTACAGTTCTGTAAACCAATTATGTATCTCTCTTGTCATCTGTGTTCTAATTTATTATTACATGCAATGTATAACATGACTGCATGGCATTCAAGCACAGCGTTTTAAGTAGGCATTCAGGTATCATATATTAGGAAATTCTCAGGTGTAGCAGGACAGGAGTGTGTTGTAGAGTCTTACTAATTGTTTCCTGCAAGAACGTTTTAAATCACCTCAGCTTTAATCCATGTTATCGCCACCCCCTCATTTTTAACTAACAAAATGGGTCTTTTTTACCACGTTTCCTCCTTACCTGCTAACGTGAAATGTCACACACACTCTTCAGGACTGACACCAAATATCCGATTTTCTCACATTCAATAATGGGGCAAATGTTCAGCATTTTTGCAATGATGGTGAAGGGACATTAAAAAGGGACTGTTTCTGTTCCCTTTGAATCCATATTTTTTGCAAATATGTTAATATTACGTTGACTGCTGGTTACTGGGATGTCAGCTGATAAAGAGGTTTGATGATCAGCACCTTCAAAGCAACATGAAGCTATTCACAGAGATCCAACGGGGCCATAGAGTCACTGCCGGAATCTCAGGTGCATTGCTCACTATCACTGCAATAACAGCCTCTGTCACTCAGCCTTGACAAAACTGTAGCTCACAAGCTACACAAAGCTGGGATTTATGCCATTTCAGTCCAATGCCAATGGACCAACATGCGTAACCTGTTGGAAGAAGCACATATCCTGGGCCCCTAAGCAATGAAAAAAATCTATCCCATTTCTCCTTCATCCTTACGGGGTTATGTTTGGAGAAAGCCAAATGGTGCCTTCACCCCATAGTGTCCGTTGGTATGGGCAGCCATCTTTTGAGGTCATTAGGTCCAGTGATGGTTCTGCATGAGCATATAACGGTTATGGAACTTGGGACCTTTTTACAGAAAGAGGGTCAAACTATGTTGTATACACTGATCCCTCTTTTGAATGTCACCATATTGGAAGGTGATGTCATTATTAAACAAATTTAACTGTACTTTCAAATAAGGTGCCTTCCATGGCCTCCCCAGTCACCGGATTCGAGCACTGCAGAATTTTTATGGGAAGTTCTGGAGGAGAATGTGATGAAGTATCCCAGTATCCCACTTGACACTGTTCAGGACTTGTTTAATGACACTCCAAGAAGGACTTTTATTTTGTAATTTTTAAATATTTGATTTTGTAATTATATAATTACATAATATTCATATCTAGGAAATAACTCTACTGTTATTTACAGTTTGCTGACTAGCTTTGTGTTCCATGCTAAAACATGCAATGCTGCTTTTTATCATCTTTTATGAGCAAAATTTGATTGGCTTGAGACATGAGTAATGGTAACAGTAGATTGTCAGGAAGGACATTCTATGGAGTAGAGCAGTGTTTCCTAATCCAGTCCTCGGGGACCCATAGACAGTCCACGTTTTTGGAGGGAGCTGGGAGGGAGCAAAATTGTGGGCTGTCTGGCAGGGAGCTTGGAGGGAGCAAAAACATGGACTGGCTGGGGGTCCCCGAGGACCGGGTTGGGAAACACTGGGAGTCCCTGCAACATTTACGAAACATTCAACCTCTGAAGCTCTGCTGTTTGTTTTACTGACATGTGGGGGGGCCTGTGTTTATGGGCGAGGGGGTGCAAGAGTGCATAGCCGTAAATAAAACACAGGATGTTATGAGAGATCTTTCACTGCTTCTAATAATTCTGTCCAATAAAATTAGTCTTTACATTTGTTCCACAGAAGTTATCTGTACACCCATTGTAGCCTTTCACATGAGGAAAATTCATTAAAAATATCATTCTTTCATGAACTTAATTTATTTGCAAATTAGAAATCAAGTGTAGAGAGTCAATATAATTATAATTACTAACAAAATGTGTTTAATGTGTGTACAATTGATGCGGCACGTGACGTCAGTGTCAGCTTCTGCACGAGACTTTGCTAACGTCGCTATCTTTTGTTAACCATCTGATTACTCATGTGGGCTTTTAATGATTTCCGTTGTGGCCCGGAAAGACAAAGGCCAGGCATGCTGGGGGACAGGAAGGACTATAGAGGTGATAAAAAAAAGGAGAGATTGTGAGGAAGGAGACTGAGATGCCCGTGTGTGTGATGTGATCTCCCCAGAGAGTATAACAAGGCAGCTAACAGCTTAGGGCACAAGCCAGACTCTCCAGGAAGCTGCAGATCTGAAGCCTGGGCTGCTTCAGCAAAAAACATGTATTTTATAGAAATATGAAAGACACCAGTTTAGAGAACTAATGAAGCAAGCAATGTAAATAATGCTCAGTCTTCCAGTGTTAATAGCTGTGTTCCACGTCTTACAGGTTAATGAAAAGAACATGTTGCTGTTCATCAGAACAATCGATAGCGTAGATTTACTACTTTGGTACTGGACCACTTGGGATGTAAACCCAATGCCTGTGGACCGGGGCATGCCCAAGGGCCTGTGGCTTGCTGACACCAGTGGGGTGTGTCATGACACCCCCTTGTGAAACTGGTGAAGACGTGTGAGGGAGTGACAGTCAACAGCGATATTCTACACCCTGAGATCACTGCATGGGCACGAGGTACACATGTAGGGTATCTTCCACATTGCTGCCTTACTACTCGTTTACGAGCCTGGACCCCGTTCAGATACGGGAAGTTTCATATAACTGGTGGTTAAGCTTTTGCCATGTTAGTCCCACCGGTGCAGGACACTGGGGATTTCAAGTGACGGACCCATCCTCCGTCTGGTATATATATAGACAAAATTCCACTGGAAGACCAATTCTGTGTCCTCCCCACCCGCATGACCTTTGCCCTTAACCAGCAGCATCCAAATTCTTCAGCATGGTGTCAGAAGCCTTGGCCGTGAAAGTAAGACGTAGAGGACACCCGTAAGACGGGCCTGACGGCGGCCGTCTCCATGGAGACCACGCCAGGGCCAAAAATAAGGTTTGGCTTCAGAGACAAGAGTGGCGACGTTGTCATTTTCTGAAATAAGATGGAAGGAGAAAGAGGAGGAGCAAAGAGAAGGAGAAAAGCAGTAAGTGATGTGACGGCTACCTTTCATTCTGGCCTGTGACGTCTATGGTGGCGTTTGACCTCTGTCCTCTTTGGCTGGCACCCAAACTGAAAAACCTTGACGTGGACGGCACATTCTCGAACCCGAAGCCGTGCTCATGGTGAACCTTTCCACAGGAAACTCTGAGCATGATAACTGCGAAGCACCAGACAGGTGAGGTGGGGGGGGGGCTCTATCGAGGAGCTTGCGGCCATTTAGGATTCTGCTGTCGAGTGAGTTTTGGGCTTATTTTTGGAATCGCGGCTGATGGATTAACCTGCGCGTGAGGACTGACTGACTGCGCAGTCAGACTGCCTGCGTGTGTATAAACTGATATTGCGTAAAAAGAGACACTCGAGGCAGCTTGTGCGTTTTTTCAGAGGTAACCTTCCGGCTGCTAAACGGCTGCTCGCCATTGTGCCTCACTGCTATCCTCTGAGATGCCTTTCATGAGACCTTCAGGCACGAACGTGAATGTGATGAGGTGCGTCTCTCCCCTGCTGTGGTGACCACCTCTTGCCGGATCCTGTTATTTGAGTTAGCTTAGGCCGCCTCTGCCTGCGCTCTAGCCGATCACATGCCTGCGTCCTCTGCGTCCCCTGCGCTGGCGTTGCGGCGCTCTCCCGCAGCCTCGTGTCCATCTCTGCGGCTGTGGCGCGCCATACACCAGTCTGCCACTAGAGGGAGGAGCCTCCATTCAGGTAGCTCTCTCTCTCGCTCTCTTGCACTGGCATCGCAACCACATCACAAATAGACGCATGTCAGCCCTGGGGTGGAGAAGGATGCCCCTCCCTACCTCCCACCTCACTTCTGACTCAGAGGTTATGATAAACAATCATACCAGGCCTGTGCAGCCCAGCTGCTGTGGATGGGGGAATCAGATTACACAGGTTAGCCAGAAGCACCTGTCCTCCCACCCGCGTGCCAACTGGCCCTCACTGGATCATTTCTCTGTTTACCTCCAGCGTGACACCAATAACTTTTGCTCTTCTTGTTCATTTAACGTGCGTCATCATCCCTTTTTCCACTGTGGCCCTATTCTGCACACAATTATAGGTCATTCCATACTTTAATTATGCCTTTATCAGCTGAGAATGTAAATATTTAATTATGAAATGGCAAAAGCTAGCCAATTAACACTGCAAGTGAATTAAATGACCTTAAACTAGTATTGCAGCCTTACCTGCTGGGTTTTCAAAATGAGAACTTGCCATAAAAAGGAAATTAGCTAATAAAATTGCTGATTCTTCCAAAATAGGCCGGCTTATTCATGCAAATTGGGGGTTTAATAACCATTGCCCCTTTGGTGAGTTCTGCAGTGTCAGTGAGACGTACTTTATGTAATAACTTCAGATTAAATTGTCGTTTGCTGTGTCCCTTTTGCTTCAGAATTTGCACACCCCCACTGTTGAGGTATTCCTGTGGTGCCTGAGATATTCACTGTTTACGAAGCTTCTGCTCCACACATTTATGGGCTTTGGATCGTGACACAGCTGGTGATGTCAGCCTTATTAACTGGTGATTAAAATCGACTCATCGCCACCGCCTATCAGGTGGCTCCTCTCGCCGGCGTTGCGTGAATTACTGTGTTTAAACTCTTTCACATGATCTGAGAGGCAGCTTGCCTTCCATTCGGTTGTTACCTGCCGAAACTATCAGCTATGCGATATGCAGGGCGGAGTCTGGACTCCCTGCTTGATCGATATAACCTGAATCGGCTGGATTAATATTTCATAATGAAGGGAGTCTCTGATGGACACTCACAGTGTCGGAGCCCCTGCAGTAAATTTTAAAAAGTGGACAACTCTGTTTTTCAGAAAACAGATAACATACCGCGGCATACAGTCATTAGGACCTGAAATAGTCCACGAGGCAGATCTGTAACTTAAAAATAGCATTTTAGTGCCTTGAGCCAACAGCTCTACACAGGATAAGAGCAGATACAAATCTACAGAGACAGGAATCTGCCAAAAGCCACATAATGCCTGTAGTTTTGATAGTAAAAATGCGATATGCTTTATGGCCTGTATCTCTCTTTGTGAGGGCACTGCCTCAGGCATCTCAGGTGCAGAACCAACAGCGTTCCAGCCTGCAGATTCAGGTTTGAGATGCCAAGATGCTCCCAGAGTGTTGTACGGTGGTGACCCGGTGTTTTGCACAGAACCACATGCCAGTTGTGGACGCCAAAGTTGCCTGTGATCAGATGGATTCCATGAATAACGCAGTGTATTAAACCCTGTGGTGCACTGTCCCATACTCAAGGGGACCATTATGCATACTACACTGTGCATACGGGTACGAGTGCTGTCCATAACACCTTCACCGAGAGAAACCAAGCACTCGTGGTCTGGGCTTCAGCTCGTAGGGCTCCCAGCGAATCAGCCTCAGTTTCCTGGGCCTACTGGACAATGGAGTAGGAGAGTTTGATATTGGGGAGGTACAACTTAATAATCTAAACTGAAAGGTCTGTTTATTGGGGGAAATGAATCAATCCAACATAAACACTGGGGGGAGACACCCCACCTGTTCCTATGTCTCTGCAGCTGGATAAACTGCAATGAGACTCAGTACTGAAGTCGCAACCCAAAAAAAACAGTTACCTCACGTAGGACTCTGTGTGGCTGTTCAGATCGAGACTCTGCGGTAAGAGGTCCTGGTTCCTGGTGGGGGCAGCCAGGTGTGGGCTTTCTCCTGTCCCATACTGTAGGTGACGGATTACCCTTCACCCATTCCAGGCCACCAGGCTGCCCTCTTCTTCCTGTCTTTGTTTCTGTTTTGTCTTCTCTCTGGTCGTCTTATTTCCCTATTGACCTTGTCTGCTTTCCCACCGTTTCCCCGTTCACATCGATCCCCCACCCCGCCCCACCACCCTCGACTCCGCCCCTTTGCTGTCACACCAAGGCAGGGCCCCTGCTAAACTCTTCACTACGGTCCCCTGATGTGACAGAAGATCCCCCCGGTCCGATTTCACCCTCTCATCATGACATCCATTAAAGTCCTGCTGGGCCTTGGACCTGCCGGCCAGGACAGGCCATTAGCGCCTGCTTCATTGAGCACAACACGACCTGCTCGTGAATTATTGATACCTGCGCAGCTAATGAAGAAACCCAACCCCCCCCCCACCCCTCGCCCCCCGTGCCTGCTGCTGGGGGGGGGCACGATGCTGGACACAGATGGCTCTGACACCACTCTGCTGCACTTCGTCACCAAACCCTAGAGCAGTGTTTCCCAATCCGGTCCGGGAGGACCCACACTCGGTCCATATTTTTGCTTCCTCTGAACTCCCTGCCAGACAGTCCACATTTTTGCTCCTGTGGACTGTCTGTTGGTCCCTGAGGACCGTACTGGGAAACATTGTCCTGGAGTGAGGAATTATGGAGATGCACCTCCCTCCGCTTTGGGACAATGACGGTGTCGTTTGTCAAATATCTGCCAAACAGCCAGGACTCTGCAAAAACCCCATGTACTGTGAGGTTTAGAACATCAAGTGGATGCTGTCAGCATCTCATTCCTTTATCCGTATCAGTAGATGTGAAGCCTGTGAAGTGTGTTCCGGGACGTCACAGAACCAAACAAATCAGTGCATTCATTCCAGAACATTCATGTATATCTTACTATTACGATGCATGTTTAAAATGCATAGGGAGGACGGTTTGCATGAATAACGCAGCGTCCGGAATGTACTTTAGGGTTCTGCGAGAGCACCCGTGCTATGCATACGCCCTGGTGTGCCTGTGTGTGCTGTGTTCAGCCTGTGCCTGGGACTGTGCAGGTGTGAGAGGCCACAGCAGAGCCAGCTCTTTAATATTCCCTGCACTGCTCATTGACTCATGCTGCAAAAACCTGAATCGGGGGGGAGCTTATCTTTTGAACTGCATACAGTTTACACTACATTGTTGTACTTACTGTT
>JAODLD010000094.1:771546-793125 GCA_026781065.1 Mormyrops boulengeri
ACCCCGGCCAACAGCATGAGGGACACGGCCGCCCAGCGCCCCCCCCCGCAAGAACCCCACCCTCACCCGCCGCCATTATGTCAGGCTAACCGCACCTCTCTGCGTGGGCCCCCCAAACTGTTGCATTGTCTGGGCATCATTCCCCCACATTCCCGGGCATGGAATCATGGGAAAATTCAATCAAATGACATCACAGTGTGCAAAATATGCCGTTTTGTTGCTATGCGAGGAGTTTGGTGGATAAAAGAAATATAAGCAAGAATGCAATAAGTACAAACTCCATGGCCTTTGGAGCACAAAGTGTTTTGTGCTCATTTTTTGAATATCATTTCTGCTTACGCTTCGTGTTTTTGTAAATTAAGTCAGTCCTTGTTTAAGTTACTTCATTTCAAAATAAGAGTCCCTTTTGTTGAATGTCACTGTGATTGGCCATGGGAGGAATGATGTCTGCTGGCAGGGTGCGAGCAGAGCAGAAGATATTGGCTGCCAGCACCGTCCTCACCGTGACGCAGCACGGGGCCATGATTGAAGCATGCAGCTGTAAACACGATGGGTGCAGGGTGGTCATTGTGGTTACAGTCCGTGTCTTTACCGATCTGGATGACATCTCCTGCTCAATGATGTCCCATCAGTCTGCACAGGAACACCCACCAGGGTTGAGTTAGCCACACCAGGAGAAGACAGGGAACGAGAGGGCTAAGGAGATGAAGGGGGGGGGAGGATTAAAAAAAGATAGGAAGTGGGACAGCAGAAGGAGCACCTTGGCTGATATAGGATTGGCTGATGAGGACTAAAGGGATTATTGATGTTGGACAGTGGACAGGGATCAGTGGTGCTGACTCTCTTAGAACACAGTGGGCGATGAGGTCCAGCTCAGAAGAGGAGGAAGCTCAGATGCATAGGATGAGGAGAAACATCTAAACATACATAAAGAGTACAGAGAAACACAGCTCAGATATAGCCCGCCTCCATATCTAAGCTCTGGTGTTAAGCCACACAAGGTAAGTTCTACAAACAGCAGCGGTACATCAGATGCATTTGTGATTTCATTCAGGGGCCTCACGTCCTGGGAGATGCACTTTGAAGCGACGCTTCTCCATAGCAACGACTCGTTCAATGTGACAGCTTCACTCAGACCAGAATGAAGCCAGGAGGACACCCAGCGCTGAGATATTGTTCACCCTGGATCTCCTGTCGCTGATGTCTGTTTTCATTCTATGGATCCTGTCTGTATCCATAGCTCTGCTGACCAGTGATGTAGTCCTGAAGGAGTTCTGAATTCCGGGAGAGCCGATTTCATTCCAGAACCAGCATATGTCCTCCTGAACGTGTAACCTGATACTTGTGAAGGAATGTTCTCCTTGCTACAGGTCTCTCTCCCTGGACACTGCCACCTCAGTGCATACGTTCGAAATTCCTGCTTTATGTCTCCCATTTCTTTGGCTGTAATGCAGGCTCCAAAAAGTATACTGTGGCAGATGTAGGGAGCCTCTGGGAGCCAAAAGGGCTCGGTCACATCTGGAACGAGTCCACGGCTATTGGTGGGCGGGTTCGGCAACGTGACACGGATCCGTTAGCATGAACCTGCCCCCCCAACCCCCCTCGCTGCACCAGAACTGCGGTCAAGAGCTCAGTGGTGGAAAATCTTCCCACACTTCATGTGGAGTTTAGTGCTTTGTCTGGATCGTTTGATGACCCCTCCCTCGATGGGTTCAGCAAGGACACAGCTGTGAGTACACAGCAATGCTGTAGCACACAGTATCGCTTGTTGGTTAATGAGGGGTGGATTTAAAGCCATCCAGGTCTCACCATCACTGAGCTTGCTGGAAGCTGACAGGGAGAAGAGACCAAACATTTTAGTCTGGATCATGTGTAAAAAACCGATAAAGGTCTCGAGTGAATCCTTCACTCTTAGATTTGTAGGTGACCACAATCAACCCTCCATCACTTAAAAAAATGACTAATTCAGGAATGATTATGTTGACAACTTAAACTGAAAATGAATTTTTAGCTTGTACCAGAACATTGTGCACCATAAATACCAGGGTACAGCAGTACTGACTACATTTACAGTGAAACAACATTTTGTAACTACTGAATAATATTATGCATAATTATCTCAAGTTATTACCCTAAAGAAGTGTTTCCCAATCTGGTCCTAGGGGACCCACAGACTGTTCACATTTTTGCTTGGGAGCTGGGAGGGAGCAAAAATGTAGACTGTGTGGTGGGGAGCTGGGAGGGAGCAAAAACATGGATCGACTGTGGGTCCCCGAGGAATGAATTGGGAAACGCTGCCCTAAAGTACTATCAGCTCTAACTGCTGAATGAGGGCTGAGTACTCAAGCCGAATCCCACGTTTTAATCTCACGGCCTGCCATCGACGGGCTGTAGTGCGGCTGCTTGCTGTGAACTCCATCCCTTTCTTGTTCGGCCTTTAAGCACAGACCTGAATGCCCATCTGGAGCCCAGTGTCACCCGCTAGGGTTACACTGAGCGCTCATCTTATGTAGAGAAATGCTCCATCGGCTGGAGTGAGCACAGGAGCCAACTGGAGAGGACAGCCTCTTCAATAATGAATCAGCCGCTCGTCACGGGCGTCAGGAGCCGGTGTCCAGTTCCGAGCTTCTTTAATCATTAACGCTTTAGTTGGGCGACAGTAGGTGGAGCTTCATGGATCAGCCCTGACCCCTTGGCCGGCCATCGCAGAGGAAACAGCTTCACGTGCATGTCCCAAATTCACCACGACTCCACAACCGGCTCCAGTCTTGCTCGGTCACCTCATACATCCAGAGAGATGGAACGGGTGGCCTTGGCGATGTTCGGACAAGGACGGCACCCCCGGATGGTGATGGGGAAGCAGTGCACTGTGGTCTCAGGTGGATGGTGGGGTGTCGTGTTTCTGCAATGCCGCCGTTACGCTCTGCCCGGCATGGTGTGTTATTTCAGCCCTGCCGCAGAACATGCCAGAGGATGAACAGACCTGCGAGCGATCCGACAGGGGCGGAACAGACGAGCAGGCCAGGTGGGCGGCCCAAGAAGCCACTTTTACGCCACGAGGGGAGCAGACGGGATGTGAGTGGGGTCCCGGCATCCAAGGCACAGTCAGAGCAGAATAATACGTCACACGTGCACGTCTGTGGACTGAGAACGGCCGGTGTGACCCCCTGCCCTGCTCCAGACAGAGTCCTGTTGCTCAAGCAAAATCTAGGGAATAAAGCAATGTGGGATGTTCATTCATGGGGAGAGGGAAGGGGCAGCCACGCTTTATGAGCCCATAAATCTCCTTGACGTGCAGCGGGCGATCTGATCCTCACGCACCCACATGCCCTGGTGCCAGCAGAGGTGGCAGCTGGTGGTTATGCATCACCGAAAGCCAGGCGCCGCTGGCGGGGGACACATCAGAATTGGGGACAGAAAGGGACAAAAAAGCCTGCCCTCTTGTCAGGCCGCCTTCTGAGACATGGAACAGAAGTGCCGTGTGGAAGAATGTCAGCGAGGTCAGCCGTTCACAACCCCCGGTAATTCCTGTCATTTCTGTTGAACAGACTGCAGTAAAAGCGACAGACTGTAAACAGTCACTGGCCTGGCAGCGTTAATGTGAAAGCCATAATGTCCTGGCCGACTCCTCAGCGGGCAGCATGGGGTCACTGTTTACCTTCCCTCCAGAAAGTCTAAGAGAACTCCAGAGATTCCTGGGGGGGGCGTGCACCAGGGGCAGAGAGCGGGCCAATCCAAGCTGGGGCAGGGGCTTGTTGCCCACGTTTGACAAAACAACCACCCATTTTGCTTCTCGTTTCCATGCTAAAAAAAAAAGACACCGACTGAAGTCTCTTGCATACGGGGCAGGGAAGTGATATGCAGCTGTTCAAACAGATGATGTCACTTCCTGTGTCTTCAGTGGAGTAATGAGAAGTGCACTTTGATGGTGTCCACTTGAACCACTCACTTCTGTTCGCTGCATTTCACAGTGTTTTCAAGATCGAAAAGGGGGTCTCTTTTTACATACAATGAGGGATGTTCAAAGGGGAGCTGTAATGCTGGGTAATGAGGACTGTATTTCGGTGTATTTACCATCATCTTCTCCTTCTTTCTTGCAGATGAGGCTCAGCCCCTCCCCCCATTAAATGGGCCAACTCCAGCACCCCCCCCACTCACTTCGCCTCTGACACCAGATGCTCCCACCCTGTCCTCCTGCCACCCGCAGGCCCCTCCCACCGCCCCTCTTCTCCCCGCCTCCTCTTCATCTTCCACCCCAGGCTGCGGCATCGCCCGTGCAGATCAGCCCCAGCTGGGGCCCCCGGGAGCTCCTTCCCCGGCTCCCAGCCCGCCCGAGTCAGAAGAGGACAAGGCCAAGAAGCTGCTGTACTGTTCACTGTGCAAAGTGGCCGTCAATTCACTGTCCCAGTTGGAGGCGCATAATAAAGGTATGGACTACATTTCCCAGCAGCCTGTGCGGCGAGCAGGTCAGATGTGGCCGGTGTTTGGCTTCCCTGGCTAGCCTGCGTCACTGAGCTGATGTCCAGGGAATGCTGTGGCTGGGCAAGGCTGGAGTCGCGACAGCACGGTGCTCATGACGGAAAAAGGTGCACTCATGAATTTTTTACAGCGCACGGGATGAAATCAGTGAAATGCACTCACGTGATGACACAACATCCACCCTCCCCCAATAAGGATGAATGGTGACAGTGGCAAACAGGAAACCGTCTGTGACCCTCACAGCTGAATAGGGATGTCAATTATTTACATCTACAATGGCTTTGACTCAGATATCATTTGATCCATTGGTGCAGGAAACGCAGCTCTTTCTGTAAGCGGGTGGGGGGGGGGCTTTCTTTTTTAGGACAGTGCCGGGTCAGGGGTTCAAATCCCACCTTTTTGCTCTGTGTGTTTGAAGTATGCATCTTCTGTCCCGGAGCTGCGTGGGTGTCCTCCTACAGTCCCAAAACATGCAGTTAGTTATATTGCCCATAGCATGTTGCTATGTGAACACATGCGTGCCCTGTGATGTAACCCCGCTCAAGGAAAGTGGCTTATAAGCGGAGGAATGTCAGGAGGACGGTGCAACAGCGGCAGGTTACCAGGGCGCCACCTGGAGGCTTGACGTGAATGTTTCTCTCCGTGGGTGTGTCTCCAGGCTACCAGCAATGCTCAGTTTAACAAAAACAATCCAAAAACATTTCTATACCTTTGATACTTTAAACCATTAAAAGGGGGGGCTGTTTGTATGAGAATGACAAAAGGCGCTGTGATGCTGTATAGCAAGCTGCCTAGACCATTACATGCACACATAAATGAATGCATAACTCCTGCTCTCTAATGCTCACACACATGTGTAGATGTCGGATTCGCCTGTGGTATCCCTCACACTGGGCTCGTGTACACACGTGCACCTATCGCACACACGTACACGCATCGCAGACACATGGACACACATTCACACAGGTCATTTGTAAGAGCTGGCTGCCAGTCATCGTTAATTGGCACTCTTCCCTGGAAGGTCCCAGGCGACACTGGGCTCCAACTGATTTCAGGGATTTTTTCCCCCCTCCCCTACAAAGCAAAACAAACGAGCCCTTCAAAACAAGAGCGTGAAATTATGTATTTTGCAAAAGCCAGAGGCAGCAGGCAAGAAATGAGAATGGGAGGGGATTGGGGGTGTAAGGAGAGGGGAGGGCTGCGTGGTGTGGTGGGGCATGGGGGGGTCACCTTCCCCTCACTGAGCTTCAAAGGTTGTGCCCCCAAAACGCTATAGCTCACAGTGGCAAAAGAAACAGGAATGGAATTTAAAATGAGAACAAATCACGGCGCTTCTAATTTTTAAGTATCTTCACGCCATGAAGCGGTTTGCTTAACGCCTTACGCTGTCATGCACAGAGCAAGCCGCTAAATTGATGCCATTAACCTCAGCGGACTGAACTTGACATAAAGCAGTCAAGTATGGGAGGGGAAGGGATGATGTAATAGATGTCTTCTAATTTCATGCTAAAATTACTAAAGGGTTGCTTGTGCAACCCATGCGGAATTAAATAACATATCATGTGCCATGTGCTTACTACTTTATGCTTTGCTACCTCCTAGTGGTAATTACTGAGCATTGCACCCACCAAAACTAGCATGCTTGTCTTTCCCTGTATCCTAATATGAGAATAAGAATTAATGGCAAACTGTGATATCAGGGATGTATTTTGTAGTGATTCTCTTTTCTGAATTCCGTCCTGCTTTGGGTTACAGGTACCAAACACAAAACCATATTGGAGGCTCGCAGTGGTCTAGGCCCTATCAAGGCGTACCCCCGCCTGGGCCCCAAACCCAGCACAGAGCAGGGAGGGGGACCCCTGGACCCCAACACTCAGGAACGCACCTTCCACTGTGAGATCTGCAACGTGCGGGTCAACTCGGAGCTACAGCTCAAACAGGTGAGTGGGCCAGAGGCCTGCCCTCTGAACCCGAGGCCCCGGTTCCGTATCCCTCACCACAAATGATGACGTGTCCGCCACTCCACAGCACATATCGAGCCGACGGCACCGGGACGGCGTCGCCGGCAAGCCCAACCCCCTGCTCAGCCGTTACAAGAAGCACCGGGCCACAGACCTCACGGTGAGAACAGTGCCCCCTGCTGACTGAAAGTGCTGTGAAAGTGTGCAGGGACAGCAGTCTTTGGCCAGACCTTCGCTCCATGTCTTCATTCTAATTTTCCCATGTCTCCCAGCCTGCCCTGTCCTTCACCAAGGATCTCCCCAAAGCTCTGGGTGCCAGCCTCCTGCCCTCGCCCCTGGCCGTCGCCGCGGCAATGGCCGCTGCAGCCTCCTCCAATCAGCTGGCTCTCCGCGCCGCCGGCCCCCCAGCGCATCATCACCTGCTGCAGGCCCCACCCCTCGCACACGCCCTTCTGAGACCCGCCCCGGGGCCCATTCGCACCTCCCACGGACCCGTCCTCTTTTCTCCTTACTGACTCCACAGCTCAGCTTCGGTCAGTCAGGAACGGCACTTCTGAAAGCACACTGTGAGGAAATACACCATATTAAAGAAAAATAATAGTAATAATAATAACAGTGATAATAATAATAATCAGCAAAGAAATCAAAATCATCCAGAAAAGTGCAGGGATAGAGAAGGAAGGAACTGTCCCAGAGGATAGACCCCCCCCCCGCCCTCCTGCTTCCCTGTTCCCAGACCTCCAGGCACTCTCACTGACTCTGGGTGGGAAGAGTGTGTCAGATACCCCCTCCTTGTACAATCTCCCTGCTGTGGCTCCCCTGTCACACATCCGCTCCGTGGCTCCACAGGCGCGGCACGAGCACACACTTATTGTCTGGCGTCGTGCCGCAGCGTCTCTCTGCTCTTGTGTGTTGTCACCCCGCGCAGTCCAAATGGTTCTTAGGTATGAAGTAGCTGCTTTCAGTGATCTTGGCTGTAACCCATTCCTGCCCAGTAGACAGCGAGTAGCCCCTGGCCTTTGACACGTGACAGGGTCACGGCACTCCACTGCTGAATCAGCTGTGACGTGGACCCGTCCCAAGGGGGGGGGAGCAGTAGAGCTGGGGGGGTGAGGGAGGCAGAACAAAGGAGAAACAAAGGAGAACCTGAGGTCAGCAAATGAAACCATTAACCGACATATATCTATGGCAACTATCGGCTTGTCAAACAAACAGACCAACAAATAGATGTTTAAGCGTTAGTGGTGAAACCAAAGCCTAGGTGAACCAGTTGTACTACCCAGGACAGTCGGTGGGACTGAGGTCTGGCCACTCGTTCCCCACGAGTGGCTGGCAGCCGATGACTCTGACACCCCCCAACCCAACGTCATGGTGCACAATCAGGCATCCCGCAGATTTTCCTCTGGGGCGGGCTTGGAGACACTGTGGCTCTAGGGTACTGCTTTCGCTTCGTCGTGAGAAGGTCCCCCCCTGCAGAGGAGCCGACTTCCCATCCTGTCCTCTGGGGACCCCTGCTGGTGATGAGGAGAAACAGGCAGAGACAGACAGAATGGGACCCAAGGATCAGGCAGCAGAGAGAGCTCCGAATTCTTCCACAATGTCACTTTGACTTCCTATGTTGAATCAAAAGCCATGCATCTGTTTTTATCCTATTAATGACAGTGTTTGTGTTGTCATGGTCATTTTTATTCATTTGGCCTTGTTATCACACAATACTGTTGTAATGAAAGCTGGAAAAAAGCATATTTTTCTAGGGGGGTTGTTATGGCCTGTGCCGGAAAACTGCTGAAAAGACGGGACAGAAAAACAAACTAGATGGGCGACCTCGTCAACCCGTCACCGTTGGCATAGAAATGCTGCTGTTGGATGTCTTAGTTACATGTAGGGTCACATGGTGTTCCTTTGGGTGTGGCTGAAAACAGGCCCGCCTTGTAGGGTCTTCACAATGGCAGTGGGCACAGCAGTCTTGGGGGCGGGGGGGGGCTGTGGGCTGAGTAAAAGCTAAGCTGTGGCCGACTCGCACGACCTGTAAGGTTTGCCGTTTGCCGTTTATTTTTTTTTGAAGAGAGAAAATTGTCTGCACTTACTTGCGTCATTTTTTATTCTTTGTTGTTTCTCTTTTGGCTCTAAAAATAGTTCAAGTGGCCCGCTTGTGGGGGGTCATGCAGGTCTAGGGCCCCCAGGGAAGGTAATCCACCCCTGCATCATGGGTACGTGTATCTGCTCTGTTCTGTGAGTTCAGTGTAGTTGTTGTGTAACGTGTCACATATTAGACACCACACATGAAGAAAGAAAAAGAAACAGATGTGGTGTCAGTACAGTACCAAGAATGCGAAGGTCGTACTTGTAGTCTTGGCAAGGTCTTGCTAACTTTCCTGCCAGCAGCAAACTTGGGGCGCAGTGAATCATGGGATTGGTCTCGTTCGGCGAGGATGAAACCGATGTATCCTTGATATTTCCGTCCTCTGTGTTCTTAGTATTGGAACTGGTCTTTAGCAATGGAAGGTGACGTAAAACGTATGCAAGAACACAAGTACAGTCAAGTACGCATATTGAGATTCATCCAGAGAAACATGTTCCAACTTAGACATGTTGATTATGCACTAATTTCATGGCTAAATACTGATACCAACAGATCTGCTCAAAAGCAGACAGGACTGATCCACAGGCAGGTGACGAGATGCCTGCCAGTGAGGACCTCAGGTTACAATCGGCATCGAGAAGGAACGACTCCTGGTACAGGAGCCCCAAACCAGACCTGCATGGGTTAAGCAATCCAGTAGTTTTTACATAGCTTTTACATAGTCACATTCTTGCTGACGTCCTGTAAGTCATTTCTGAGGCCATAGAATCCCTTCCAGCTTTGTCATGGAGATATTGAAGCAGGATGTGGAAAGCAGAGACCCATTGTTTTGTAACCTGCATGTTACCTCAGACCATCCCGTTATTAGACTGAAGGGCCAGGGACAGTGTCAGGCTCGCTAGGTACGGAAAGCAGCGTGCCGAAATGTAGAGATAAACAAATCGCATCGTTTTGAAGCACTTTTTGCTTTAACTAATGTGTAGCTAATGTGTAAGCCTTACTTAGTCTTTCAGGATCCCCCCTCCCCCTAGGTAGATTGCAGAAAGCCTATCAGGATGCCGCCCCCCACCCCCCATGCCCTGTAAAATCCAGAGAGGTACTTGTCCTCAGGCAAGGCTGAGGTCACCGGACACAGCAAAGCAGCGGTTTTGAAATGTAGAGGAAATGGGCTTTTGCCCCGCTGTAGCAATACTGTCACTTTTGGGGAGTTCTCCTTTCTTGCAATAAATGAACCATTTCCTTAAAAGAAAAAAAAAACACTGTAAATGTATTTTAAAGGGAATGAATATTGGTATCAAAGACAACGTTGTTGGTAATAAGTAAATCTAGATTGTGCATAGTATAAAGGCGAATTCAGTCTTGATGATTTAAAAACAAAGAAATAAACATTGCAAAAGTCATTTTATGTTTTTTTATTTATTTATGTTTATTATTCACCTGAATGGGATCTTTTTCGCAGCTTCTGCAGCGTGTGCGTGTCACATCAACGCTGGCATAACATTGATGGAAAAGAGGCATTATTTTTAAACACGCTGTTAGTTCTGTGCCTCTGTGGTTTGCTCACACACCTGACTGAAAGCCAGCGAAATTTAGACCGTGTATTTTAAACCTCTCCGCAAATGCACACATTATAACCAAAGTTTTATCTTAAGGTTCAATCCCCTGTAAATTCACCGGAATCTGTTTCATGGGAATGAACGACTAGCCATAATAATGTTGTTTTAAAACGATATATCAGGCCTAATATATTTTATGAATATGAAGACTGCAGGCCAGATTAGCAGATAGGAGCCTGACCCACACACTCACAGACGCATTAAACTGAAAGCCATGGCAGAAGAACATAAAGGACCCAGCCAACATTCCGCTGAGCAAACTCTGTTTCCAGCAAACGCTTTTAGAGATTTGATGCGGATTGAAGCCCGTTAGTACGGAAGCCCTGTAGTACGGAAGCTAAGTAGGTACCATGTCTTAGGCGGGGAAGAAAAGTAGCTATTTCAAAGCTAGCATGCAGAACAGCACGCCTCGTGATGAGACGGGCCCAGCGAAGAGTGGCGGGTGCCAGATGGATTTTCAGGCTAACAGGGTGTGAACAGCAGGTAGTGCAGATGTTAAGAGTGTGGGCTAGTAGGGTTAGGGAGGGGTTTGCAAATTAAGGAACAGAATTAGTCTGCAGCAGCAAAAAAATATGTATTCAGATCCGTCGGCTGGCCCACAGTGGTAGAGGAGGGTTCTAAGTCCTCTATTCTTGATATTAAATTATGTAATAAATAACTTTGAAATAACTCATTCCTATAATTTTATTGTTATGCAAAAACACATTTTCTCTCTTCTTTGGGAAAAACGCACAGTTGTAATATTGAAAAATGTATTATCTTCTTACTCCCCACTAGCCATCACTTCTTCAGTAGGTAAATAAGTAATTAAATGTAATCATTGACTTTTACCAGCTGATTATCAACTCCGGAGTTGGGGCTTTGATGGCTTCCCTCACTGTGTGTGTGTGTGTGTGTGTGTGTGTGTGTGTGTGGAGTTCTCCTATTGGTGTTCGGGTTTGCTATTGTAATCCAAAGACATGTAGTCAGGCTAATGTGTGTCATTAAATTCCCTATAGATTATGAATAATGATACTTTATTCCCCATTCGTACAGGTATATAGGAATCCTTTGATGTTCCACATCCTGTTTCACTCGCCTATGAGACACACACAGTGTGTGTGTGTGTGTGTGTGTGTGTGTGTGTGTGGGTCATGTTTATTACACTCTGCAGACCAAGAGTCCCCCCAATGAGATAAAAACCTGTAACTTTTTACCTTGTGGTGACATTTTTCCAGTCCCCACAAGGATCACTTCAATTTTATAAAAATCTGTGACTGCAATCAAAAAACTAAAACTGCCAAAAGACTTGTACTGTGTTTGGTCACTTATGGTTAGGGTTTGGGCTGGGTAGGGGCTAAGGGTATCATAGTTAGGATTAGAGTTTGTCCCATAGAAATGGATGGACGGTCCCCACAAAGATATGAATACACACACGTGCGTGTGTGTGTGTGAGAGAGAGAGAGAGAGAGAGCGAGTGTAGGTGTGAGTGTGCCCCTATCTTGTGCTCTATGCGACATGGAATCTCTCCGTATTGCAGTGACATACGCAGGGTACAGGCTCATGCGGTGGATTGGAGGAGTTCCCTGCTCAAATGCAATGATGCTTTCTTTACAGGACTACAGGTACATATCACATGTCACATATCTCATATACGATCATACCAGGGCTGGCCCAGGGTGTCCTGGCAGCACAGGTGAGATGCTGTTCAGATGGGCCCAGTGGAGATGTGACTATTCTGCCGAGGACGGAGCATGAAAGAGCGAGCTTCCGATCAAAGGCACAGAGGCTTAACACACTGAACGACACACCATCCCCACAGTCTAATGAGGAAGCATGTAGGGAACAGAACTAACCTTAGCAAGCATAACAATGGTATTATTTAAAAGAGGCAAACCTGTTTTAAATGTGGACTCGGTTTAGCCACACGTGAGACATTAAGAACAAAACGGCGCCTCCCCTTTCGTCGCCGTGCCCAACTGTGGACAGAAATGTTTGAAACATCCAAAATTGAGCAACAGGAAGCTCACATCGTCGGACGTTTGCAAAAGCAGAGGCTGGAGCGGCACTCGCTCATTCACTGAGAGGTAGGGTCAGCGTCAGGGAGACCACTGGCCACTGGACTGGCGAAGGAGGTAACGTTCTTGCTCCGGGGGCCGCCTTACTGACTTGGTCGAGGCATCAGGAAGTCACTTTCGGACAGTACACTATTCATTATCTAATTTCCAAAGTACTCTCTCAGTGTTGACATGTCATTTAAATATCATTTAAGTATAAAATACTACTAAAGTATTACTACTATAGTATCTTGAGAGCATGTACAAAAATAATGTAATTCAAAAGTAATTTAATCCATTTTATAATATATTTTGTGCCATTTTTGATCTGATATGTTTTCATAAAGGCAAAACAGTGGATCAATTGCAGCATTAATAGTCCTGATTTTCATATCATATATAGCTGTGCATTTTTATGTAGTTTTAATTTTCAGTAGGTGAGGTTTTGGAGTCAAATCAAAGCACAGCCATTTTTCAGAATCCACAGAACAGAAAACAGACAGCATTTCTGAGGAAAGCACTGGCGGCATGCTCAGTTTTGACAGTTACATCACTACTTTTTATTAATCAGTGTTGGACTTTAAGTATAATGGTAATTATTGAAGTGATGGTTTTGGCTCCCAGATTAAAAAAAAAGAAAACTATTTAACAGAAAGATTACAAGAATGAATATAGGATCTAGGACCAGTTTGGTCCTAGGGTAAATCGTTACAGCAATAACATTTCTTAACAGTTGTTATGTGCCAAAACAAGATTATTTTGCTTTCAAAAGAATTCCAGTATCGCCTTGCAGTGTAACAGCTGCACTGTGATATCCATTCCTGCACTGCCCAGTGAGGTAAAAACCACTGCTAGTGATGCCAGATATTTATGCTTCTTAATAGAATAACCACGGATAAAACAAATAGGAGTGTTAAACAGCAAGCTAGTTACTAAACTAAAATGAAGATGTTAGACTGTTTCAGGTAAGGTGTAATACTTCCAAAAATCAGGGTATTTTTGAAACTCTGTGGTTTCGTTTTGGTTGAGCAAATGTGACTCATCTTCCATCCTGCATTTAGGACCCAACCCTGAGAATCTGAGACTCGCGCGGAGTGCCAACCTGACCCTCACTGTAAATCTTCAGGCTTTTGGCCCAGCCTCTTTTAAACCCCATCAAAGACCAGCCAAAGACCAGCACAGTCCGGAGGTCGGGTGTTAGAAGTCCTGTGCAGAGTCCTGGTCCTTGAGAGGAAATGCGTCTTCAGGCCTAGCTGTCGCCTCTTAGGAGCCCAGAGGACCTGAACTGAACTTGTACCCACTCACAGGATGTTCATAAACTCAACAGACTCCCACAATGACAATGACACCTTCTCCTGCTATGACCCCTCCGTGGTGGGGTACCGTTATTTCGGGGTCCTCTGGGGCTCCCTGGTCTCAGTGGTGGGGACTGTGGGGAACATCCTGACCATACTAGCCTTTGCCACGGACCGCCGCCTGCACACCAACTTCAACGTGCTCATCGTGAACCTAGCTGTGGCGGACCTGCTCTACTGCGGCGTCCTGCAGCCCGTCAGCGTTGACTCCTACTTGCACTTGCATTGGCGCGGTGGCGCCACCTGGTGCAGCCTCTTCGGCCTGCTGCTCTTCCTGTCCAACTCCGTCTCCATCCTCACCCTCTGCCTCATTGCCGTGGGCCGCTACATCCTCATTGCCCGCAGACCACTGTTCCAGCGCCTCTTCTCGGGCCGAAGCCTGGGCTTCTTCCTGCTTTCCACCTGGGCTCTGGGGCTGGCCAGCTTCGGGCCACTCTGGCCCTACTACGTGTTCACGCGGCAAGTGTGCACCTGCAGTTTTCACCGCTCACACGGCCGACCCTACACCACTGTGCTCCTCTTCCTCTACTTCTTCCTCGGCCTGGGCTGCGTAGGCCTCTTCTATCTGCTGATCTACTGCCAGGTGCGACAGGCATCTGGGGCACTCAAGAAATACCGGCTGAGCCGCCGTTCTTCACGCAGGAAACCCGCCGCCACAGAGGGAGACAGCAGTGTGACCAGTGGCACGGTCACCCAAAGCAGTGAGCTCAGCAACAGCTCAGCAGTGGCCCCAAAGCTTCCAAATGAGCCTTCCACAGATCCCGCCCCCAGTTCTACACCAAGCCACACCCCCAGGCCCACCCAAGAAGGAGAGAAGCAGCGGCCCAAGCAAGACGACGACGGGGAGTTTGCCCGGGTCACCCGCATGTGCTTCACCGTCTTCCTCTGCTTCACCTGCTGTTTCGTGCCGTTCATTCTGCTGAACATCGCAGACCGGGCTAACCGCGCCCCCCAGACTGTGCACATGTTCTGCGCCAACCTCACCTGGCTCAACAGCTGCATTAACCCAGTGTTGTACGCCGCCATGAACCGCCAGTTCAGTCAGGCCTACCGGGCCCTGCTGACACGCGCCGCCTGGCCACTGACTGCCCTCTGCGGCCGCTAAGCCCCACCATCCGGAAGTTTCCTGCTACAGACTGGCCAGTTTGTTGTCAAGTTGAACCATTCCATTACAAGCTCTGTGTCTGTGTGGGACATGTCCATTAATAAAAAGCCATTTTCTGCCGCAAAGGGGAAACTCCATTTCACCAAACACTTGCCTACTTTCATCACGCTTCTGCTTTTCAACTGACCCAAACGATTATTTATTCATCTTTGGTAATACATTAATTACAATTACATGTGTTTATTAGTAAACTTTTTTTCCACAAAGACCACAATTTTATTCAGATGCACCAGGCACCGAAAATATAAGCCTGGAAGATGCTCAGTGGGCCGCAGGTGGACAATATCTGAATCACACCTCTTGGGAATAAACAGCAAAAACAGATCACACGTGTCAAAGTTCAGAGAAGAATTTACTGCATTTTTTCAGACAATATTTATAACATAGTAGATGCTCTCGAAATCTCCATGTTAGACATGAGTACAAAGTAACTTTCAAAATCCCCTCTGAGATGACAGAATATCACAGTAACATTAAAGTGCATTAGTGGAAGCAGTGCAACGGGGGATAACTATGTGCACTAACAAGAGATCACTCCTCCAATCCGTGAGAGAATTAAGTGGCTATATTACCATGGTATTTCCATTAAGCGCAGAATCGTGCCTGCAACTGGATGGACGGAAGAAAGCGGGCAACTCCAGTGAGGAAGCAGATAAAGGAATCGTAAAGTTTATCTGCACTGAGCCGCCAAACATTCCGATAACCAACAACAAATCGATACAATTTTACATGGTCAAAGATTAGACATCGATAATTCAGCAGTGCTTCTTTGACTGAAATTATGTCAGTCTCACAAACTCAAACACAGAAACGCAGTTAGAAAATAATATAAACATATAATAAACAAATAAGCTTACGTAAGTGGCGAAGTGAAAGAGCCCCTTGTCTCATCATAAATAAGTAAAGAGACACTATTGATGATCTGTGAATTTTTGTAAATCCTTAATATTGTTCAATTTTATTGGCCGACTGATATTCTAATCAATTCCTAATATATAGACATTAACCTAATGGGACAGAAGTGCAGGTCAGAAGTGTCTCAGGGGTGCAGCTGAACATCTGGGTGTAAGCAATCTGGAAACTGCAGAAAAGTGAGCTAGGAAGCAGAACTGTCATCTACAGCAGGGGTGGCCAATCTTATCCGCAAAGGGCCGGTGTTTCTGCTGGTTTTTGGGGTAACCTTTAGGTCAGCTGTTCAAAGCCAGGTGTGAGGACGCTGATCTACAGGAAGAGGTGAATTACATTTTAAAACATTTTATTTAAGTATATTTAGCGGAGAGAGAATTCAAATAAGTGCATTTCAGCATCTACACAAGAACACATCTATAGGGTTTTAACAGTACCATCCGAGAGAATAAAACCACATAGAGGGTGCAATGAGCCTTGCGGCCCTGTAGGGGGCGATGGCAGATGTATGCGGGGATTACGGCTGTGCTTGGATGGGATGCGCATAGCGGTCAGGCACAACTGCCTATGACCCCTCCATCAGCTGCAGGTGCTCATCAATACCATTTAGGAAGTGATTGTCCGGGGGTATGTTTTCCTCGGCAAGACCAAGGCTGTTATCCATGTCAAATCTGTTATCCAAGAAGGGATCGTCCTGGAGGATGCCAGAGGGCAGCTCTTCAATGAAACAGGAGGAAGCAAAAGAGAGTGAGAGGCTGTATCAGAGATAAAGGGCAGGCTGATTTAAAAATAAGCACAATATGTCAACTCTGCCCAAAACCACTCACAGAACATAGTTTCTCAAATGAGGCTACTGTTAGTCCAGACCTTAGGATTATTATGATCTCAAGGAATGTGCAGTTCACACAATCACAGATACAGTGGGTGCATACAGGTGACAGGATACCTTAACCCTGATATGCGACACTGTAAAACTGGAACATACTACACTGCGTTTCGGCTGACAAGGACATTAACATGACATTCATCCTTCTGCCGCAGCCAGTGAACCCCAATATGACATGGCTTACAGTAGTCATGTAACGGTTCTGAAACAGAAACTGAGACCAAAACCGCGATACAAATGTTCACGATTTTGTATTGAAGTTCTGTCTCCCGCTATAACACTATAACACATGTAAATCACAAAATTCTTATTCTACTCTAAAGTTGGGGCAAGTTGTATATTTTGTAAAAACGTTACACACTACACCATCCAACTGCATGTCATGTGACTATTTTGGTCCAATCATGATTGATTGACAGCCCCTGCAGTAAAAGCAAGGCTAGTTTCATGAGTTCAAGATGAATAATAACCGAGAAGGCAGAGCATCTGTGCACATTTAAGTCAGTGGTGTGGGAACATTTTGGTTATCCAGTAGGGTACAGTATTTTTTATTTTATCTGAAGGTCTGAACTGAACCATGGATTTGGAGAAAAGTTACAACCCCCTAGCTTACAGGTACCATTCCTGACTCTCTTTCCAAAAGATGGAGGGATGAGGGGGACAGTGGGAACGAAGACACACACCCAGTCAAACAGAGAGCACGGCACAACGAAGCATGAGTCACAACAACAAGGCACGAGTCACAGCAACACTGCATGAGTCATTGCTGTACCATTAACAGATTCAATCCAGAGACAGGCAACAAAAACAGTAAGACTCATAGAAACAGAAACATTGTTGCTCTTGCGACATCCCGGCACACGCTTCCACTTTATCCCAACATGCAGAACCGTCATAAACGTGGAAATGAGGTGTGCTGTGAACCTGCGGTCGATTACTTTTCCTCAAGGACCTGGATTGTGCGCCTCGGTAAATTGAAATTCAATTTGCAAACTGAATTCAAAATTCAAATTAAACTGATGAATTCAACTAATAAATTTAGATTCAACTCATAAATTCAGATTCAGGTTCTAGTGGCACAAATATCAGCCCATAAGCAGGCCCCAGATTGACATCCAGTTGAATTTAAACGCCATCCCCGGAGACAAGGCGATCTGAAACTCACCAAACCTCCCCTCCATCTGTCCGTCACCAAAGCTGTCGTCAGGAAATCCACCCTGAGGGTCAGGCAGTGAATCCAAATCAAGACTACCATTCAGGATGTTCCTAAAAAAATCAATATAGAGAGATGGGTTATGGCCATGAGGGGGGAGGCAGAGCGTCATACACACCAATCACATCCTTCCATGCAACAGGGCCCAGGCAACACCCAATCCAAAAACAGGATACTCAATCCCAAATGGTCAACTGAATATGCCACAAAATCCAAACTCTACTTCATTACTCGCATCTCAAGGCCAAGTGGTCCTTCGCTAATGCTCAGGAAATATTACTCTTACTGCTACTCAGATCCAAAAAGACTGCCGATTGACTGCAAATGCATATAACATTAATCTGCCTCATGGGTGGGAGGGGGGCACTTACTCTTGAGAGATAAACACCAACTTGGTCCTCCTGTATTTTCGGTAGAGGTTTTCATCTGCAAGAGATAGGAAGACCAATCAGGGAACAAAAATGACATGATCTGACATGTAGGCGTCCATCATATTTTGTTAATGCAGATGCAGAATAAAAGCAAATTCATGCACACTGTACAGCAGCAGGAACGCAAACCTGTTTCGTGGTGGGTGTGCAGGAAGCCCAAGGCTGTGTGTCAAGGCTACAGGGCCAGACCATGTGTCCAACGCATCTCACCTCCTTTCTTTTCCTTGCAGTATTTCCCGAATGCCTCATCTCTCGGGATGTTGGGATACAGGAACTTCAGAGGGTTTTCAGGAATGTTTAACACCTCCAGGAACTGGAAGTTGCAAATGATTTCGGAGAAGGGGATCTGGGAAAGGTCTGTCTTAGTGAATGGCTGCACCGTCCGAACGTTGGGGGTCTCTGAAAACAGAGAAAGACCCCACCCCAGGTCAAAACGATCGTGCTCACTCGCTCCATATCACACACAGACGGCCCTACACCACGGCCTCACCGTTTTGGAAAAACTCCACCCAGGAAAAGGTGATGCCTCCGTCCCTGGCACTTTCACTGAATCTCAGCAGGAAGGTCCCTGGCTGCTTCGTGCTGAGGAGCAACTTCTCCTTATCTTTGTTCACAAAACCCATAATGCAACTGGCAGCAGAGGGCAGAAGGTCAGGTCACGTTAAAGTAAACTCCCTCTGCTGCACATCATAGTCAATCATTTTTTTGTTATTTATTATGATAAAATGGCTTGATTAGGACATTTCTTTGTAGGAAACTTCTAATCTAAACAGTAAAATCAAGAAAGCAGATGGTGAGAATACCCGTCTTTCCAGAGTTCCTCCAGATAGTTCTTCACAAGGACAAGGATACCATCAAACCATATGAAGAAAGAGAAGTTGGTGCCAGGCATGTTCTCCTGCAAACACCGGGGGAGGGAGGGGGGCAGTGTTTTTAATGATGAGATGTTTTTGGAAGAAAACCGAAAGCTATGTTAATTTACACAGCGGGAACGCAAAGACTCCATTTTCCAAAAATTGTTTTTATTAGTGTTGCCTATTTCTCACATACTCCCTATCCTTCCCAGCCTTGACCAGTGAGACGGCGAGCACCATTTCGTCTTCACTTAAGCCCAGGTGCAAAAACTAGAGATGGAATAGTTCTGCACGGTTACAATAACATCTCTGAATTATGCAGCCATCGGTCTCCGTCAGAAGCCCTATTACTGCCCTGGGAAGCTGTTCATCTGTGCTCAGTGCCTCAGTAGTTGTTGATGTTTGTGTGCTCTGTTTGAAAGTTGGGGAACGTTTATACTTATGTTTGATTATTAGTCCAACTAAGTAATAAAATATTCCCTCGCCGTATACAAACAAAGTCTCCAATGGAAATTCCTACAACAGCATCCTTTTGTTTACTATTTGTGCAAGTATGAGTGCAGGTACATTACAATGCTGCTTCTTTGAAACACACACACACACATACACACACACGGTGGTGCACCTATCTAAATGGGGACCTTCCATTCATTTCAATGTGAAAAACCCTAATCCCAATCACGACTCCCTTAACCCCTACCCAGCCCCAACCTTAAGCACAAGTATCCAAACAAAATACAAGATTTTTAAAGGATGACGGGGTGATAGTGGTGGTAAAGGGTGGAAACGGAATTGCTGTGAGACACACACACAAGAGCGTGTGTATGTCGCACGCTGAGACCCTAGGAGCCATAGCTGTAAGCTTAATTACAGGCTGGGTGAGGTTGGAGAAATACCCATAATGCCCCACTGGACCTAATAATCGAGAGCTGACCTCATCGCCCTTACCTTCGAAAACCTGGTCCAGGAAACTCGACAGTTGCTGTATGTCGGTTGCTGGCCTGTTTCAGAGAGAAATGTGAAATGAGTAACAGATCAGTCCATCCCAAGGTGATGAGGCGCAGGCACCACGGCGGCTGTCCCTTCTACTCACCAAGTAATTTCTGCGCGATCATCTCCAGCTGATCGGGGTCGAGTCCGCGATCCGTGGCGGCCAGAAACTGCCAGCTCAGCATGTCTGCCAGCTGGGACCATGTGGCGGGAGCGGGGTTGCTGAAGAAGCTGATATTCTGGGGAAGGGAATGACAGCATCTGTCACAGCCATTCTAAACAGGGCCAGACGTGAAGAACGCCATCCCCACCCTCACCTCCACGTGGCCTCTCGCTGAGGGTTCCGTGGACACCATGTTGAACCACAACACGGAGCCCCAGGCAGCCTGCTGCTGACTGGAGTTGGAGATGATCACCACGGGAAGCGAGGACGTCTGCGTGGAGAAACAGCAAAGCCAAGGGGGACCATGAGGACTCAGGTGACAAACTCTCATGGAATCTGAACGGTAATCAATTATGATTTGACGGATTTATTAACCCTCATGCTACCGACTGGAGGTATATTTTTTTGTCATATCTCACATGTGCTTTTTTATCATTCCAATTTTTTTATGAATTTTTTCCAATCAATTTGTTCCTAATGATGTCACATCGTTGTTTTCTATTTCTGATATAGATTTTCACATATGCATACAGCATATGCAAAATGTAATAATAATACAATAATACAATCTGACTACATATCAATGCTTTGACAAGAAATAATCTATGTCTGAGAAAGGGACCTGACATCCAGTTCACTTGCATCTGTAAACACATTATCTTGCACATGCTGGTCCTGACCAGGTGTACACCTCGCCCCCATCCAAGCTTCCTCTTCATCTGAGTGGTTAAAGCGTTATGTATGTTAATCTGATTGGCTAAGGGCTGTGTATCATGTGATGGACATAATGGAAACCTTCAGGGTGGTAAATGGTATTTAGCTGGCAGGACTGTCTCTTCTCTCTATCCTTTTCCTTTACTTTGTTACTCTGTCTTCTGACCCTCTCTATTCTGGTCTACAAAGGCAAAACACAGTAGTTATTTTTACATTTACAGCATTTAGCGGACGCTCTTATCCAGAGCGATTTACATTTTTCTAAGTTCAGGGGCAGTCCCCCTGGAGCAAGTTGGGGTTAAGGGTCTTGCTCAAGAACCCAATGTTGGTAGTGCTAGAGGTGGGACTCAAACCTGCGATCATGGTCCAGAGGCAAGCATCCTAACCACTAGACCACCAAGACCTCCTAGATATGCATATACTGAAGCAGAGATAAAGGCTGCTTTGCCTTGGTGCAGATTTTGTAGCTGCAATTTTTATGGTGTTTTCTTCAAAACCGAGCATGAGATTAAACAGAGCCTGGGGGATCTGATTTCAGTCATAACTCATAATTTTGATAAAATGCACAGCTACTGCAGTTTGCCGGCATAAGAACATAAGAAATTTACAAACGAGAGGAGGCCCATCAAGCTCACCTGGGGAGAACTTAGCTAATAGCTCAGAGTTGTTAAAATCTTATCTAGCTCTGATTTAAAGGAACCCAGGGTTTTAGCCTGCGCTACACTAG
>JAODLD010000094.1:799022-809568 GCA_026781065.1 Mormyrops boulengeri
CCCCCGCCCCCCCCCCCCCCCCCCCCCCCGCGGGGGGCGGCCCCCCCCCCCCCCGACCTGGAAGGCCTGTTTAAAGCGCCGGAAGTTTCGCTGCAGGACAAAGAAGTCCCGCTCCTGCACAAATCGGCTGTGCTGGTTGTCCAGCTTCTCCAGGAGGACTTGGAAAAGAATGCTGGCCAAGGACAGATCATTGGCCGCACCCACCCTGTCAGACAGACAAGCACACTCTAGAGACTACTGAGGAAGGAAGAACAGAGGGAGCAGGAATGCAGAAGAATACAGACAGCCTGTGGCCTGCATCAACCTTACCAGTTCTGACTCTCTATCCAGGAGGCCAGGTAATGGCGTACGTCCATGGGGAACCTGTCATGGCTGTAAAGTTCGTCCAGTTTGTTCATGTAGACCGAGTCGAGCTGCTGCAGTGAGTCCCACTGACTCATCCTGATAACACGGAGAACCAGGCTGACACGCATAAACATAAACCACATGTCTGCCTGTATACCTGCAGTTTTCTACACTCATTCGGCCAAAAATCAGCAAACCCCATCAACGTGTTACGCCACCAGAATGAAATGCAGTCTGGTGTCGCGGGGGACTGGTTTCGAGAAAAACAAAATCAAGTCACGCAAATGCCTCATTACCATTTTGACAGCGGTGGTGGAACGGGTAAACTTGTGTGCAAAGCTACACCATTTTCACTAATTGCGTAACATCAGGACAGTTTTATTTAAAAAAAAAACTCGTCAGATGTAATAGGTTTTCAAGTACAAAATGTAGCATGTGACATAGTTACAGGCACAGTTACGAGTACTGAACCTTACCTGAAAGTAAAGGTCGTAGCTTGTGAAATCCAAACGGTAGGACTGTCTTTTATTCGACAGCAGAGTAAACAACAACACGAAGCGAACCTAAAACAACCGAGCATGAAGTTACACCGGAACTCAGATTGGAAACGAAACCCCGCCTACCGCTCTTCCCTTCACTCCCTTTACTTCAGCTATTCTACGATTGGTTCTCATACAACAGTCAAATTGGCTCTTTGTCCTTGAAAAGTACCGCCCATTACCCCGCCCACTATTGGAAACTCTCGTTTAGGGCAGACTATAAAGTGGCCCTTGCGTTCATTTGGAGCCAAGATGGAGTAATCGCAGCGTGGGCGAAGGTTACAGTTTTTCATTGGTCCAGGGTGGGACCGTGTTTTAAACAGGATTGCCTGAATTGGTTGTCAATCAAGGTGCGATGCAGGAAGTCGGGGTGGAGCGTCACTTGGCGGCGGGAGTGCTTGTTGTTAAAATAACAGCCACTTCTGAAACTTGTGCCTGCTCGATGGCGATTTCCTAGGAATGACGTATCGAAACCTATAGAGATTATCCGGAGTAGGCGGTCGTATTTAAACCAGTGGATTCGATGTGTTTCTCTTTTAACGCTTTTTTTTAATGTGCTTTGACATGTAACCTATATATTTTGCTGTACGTTTCTTGTTCTGCAATAAAACAGCCGTAGTTTCATTTATGAGTATGCCGCTACCTGGTTCTACTGGTATGCATGTACTCAGATGGAAGTATTGCTTTATTAAGACAAGGTGAACTTTATTGATGCATCGGACGTTTTAACATTTCCAGAATAGTCCTGAATTATATTTTTTAGCGTGTGACGTACCCTTAACCGGCCTCATTTGCAGAAACATTTTACAGAGTATATTTACGTTTTTTTCGTTATTTTTATTCCAGTTTGATTAAATTGGAGCGCTGCAATGTAAACGGCTTTTGCATTTTCCAAAAACATTTTCTAACTTTCTAACTAACATTTTGGTATTCGTCGCGTTAATTCAGCCAGATGCTGCGGCTTCGTGTAAGTGAAATAGAATGGTGAAGTGAAGAAATTAACGTGTAATATTGTAAATTATTTTTTATTCAGTTAAAAGTCTTTCCTAATACTACGTTTTCGGTCAGGGAGTTCCTAAATGTGAAAACATGGTTTCCCTCGGCAACACTGTCAAGTATAGAAAGTACAGAAATGTAAAAATATTCTTCTATAACTAATTTTCAGCAGAAACATAAACTATAAATGAATGTTAGGTTAAACAAAAGCGAAAACTTGTGTTTGATGTAAAACGTTCATTTAGTACAAAGCGTCAAGTACGAGGCTGAAGTTGGCTTTGTTAGGATTTTCGGGTCCACCTTAAATGCGACGCAGCCGAATGTAATGACGCGATCGCGCCTGTTGGGGGACTCATTTACCGAGGCTTCCACTTAACACACTTTTTTGTTACTATAAGGAAAGTACCTGTCTGGACAGTTTCAGTAATAGTATGTGTGTGCTTTATTAGAAAATGAGACAAACGTTTATCCACTTTTCAGAATCAGAATGGCTTTGTTGTCACTGTACTTGGCAGTACAGCGAAATTAAGATGCAACTCCAAAGCAGTGCATAATAAAACATACATATATAAATACATACATACATCCTTAAAAAGCACACATACAACACGTGCTATAATAATGGCTACGCAGATTATATCTCAAAGTGCAGACAAAATGCAGGATAGAAAGTTCCACCAATTTAAAAAGAAATGTTCTGGAGACTTTGTTAAGGTAGGTAACTTGATATGGAAAAAACGTCTGCCAGGAGGTAACAGTTCAAAGAGTATGGTAACGGGTGGGAGCAGTTCATGATGATGTTGTTGGCTATGGAGAGAATGCGACTTCGCAATATCGGTGAGGGAGGGGACCGGACAGCCAGTAATTTTTCTGCAGTCTGATCCTCTGGAGGGCCTTTTTGTCTGCACCCAGTATACCACACTGCAATGCTGTAAATTAGGACGCTCTCGATGGTGGTTCTGTAACAGGACACCAGCAGCCGTTGGCTCAGATTATGCTTCCTGAGTATCCTTAAGAAATGCATGAACTGCTGGACCTTTTTGATAACTGCTGTGGTGTTTGTGGACCAGGCGAGACTGTCAGTAATGCGAATGCCAAGAAATGTGAACGACTTAACTCTCTCCACACACTGTCCATTAATGATAAGTGGCTGGGGGTTTGTATTATGTTTGCTGAAGCCTAAAATGAGTTCTTTTGTTTTTGTGGTGTTCAGTATCAGGTTGTTAACTGAACACCACTCTGACAGTTTCCGCCTTTTCTCCCCGTAGACTGGTCCAAACTGGTTTTCATCATATATCGGAGAACATTACTCATATTCACATTTGATGACATTTTTTGACAATTTCAGGCAGGAGGGGTTAAATGTTTTGGACCAATGGAAATTCACTTCAGGGTGACAGTATGTCTGCAAGTTATATCACCCAAAGTAGTTTTCACCTTCAAGCCTACCTGGGAACATTGCGCATATACAATTGGTTGTCATTATGTGATGAATTCCAGACAGGGCTTTAAAATGCCAGTGGAAAGCCAAACAGAGTTCTGGAGGATTAAGTCTCAGTAAATGAGACCCCCTACAGTCACAATGACATCATTGCATTCGGCTGCGCAGCATTTAAGGTGGACCGGAAATTCCTAAAAAAGGAGCCAACTCAAACAAGTGAGGATCAGAGAACAGGGTCAGCCTGTCCTTGGAACAATCATAGGGTTATTTCTCCAGGACTCAACAGTAACATCATTCACATACATACGTACACTCACACACACAGGTCTATAATTATATCTTTGTGGGGATGCTCCATTCACTTTTATGGGGTAAACTCTAATACCAAAATGATGACCTTAACACCTACCCAGCCCTAACATTAACCATAAGTATCCATACAAAATATGAGAATTTTGGCATTTTTAGTTTCTTGACTGCATTCACAGATCCTTGTGGGGACCTGAAAAGTGGTCCCCACAGCATAAAAATAACAGTTTTTTATTACATTGTCAGGAATATTTGGACCCCACAATATAATATAAGCATACTCCACACACGCCCTGTTAGGAATCCTTTGGTTTGATTTAAATTGTTGAACACTGAGACATAGGCAGACTATGCTGCTGATCCTGTAAATCTTCTTGGAATATTGCAGGAATCTCTCTAAAATATGCGCAGCTACAATGGACTGCCGGGGCTGGACTCGGATTAGAAATCAGCCCTGGACTTTGGGGTCCCTCCCCCCAAAAATTTTTGCTGGTCCAGTATGCCAGATTTCTAGTCCAGTCTTGCCACAGCCACTACATGGTCCTAATCTTGATTTTAAGAATTTTATTGATGGTTTGACCAAAATCATTCCAAAATTGTAGTTTGAGGTCTGGTGTGCCGCAAAATGTTAATGTCATGATTTTGAGATAACCCTGCTATGTCAAATGGTTTGATGCACTGGGTGAAAAGTATTGTAGAATTCTCCATGGAGCAGTTCTGTTGCGAGAGTCTGACTGTTTAGCTCAGGACCAGAGAACATGTTAGGAGGGTTAGTTGTATTTATTTCTGTTTTAGCCAAAATGTACTATAATAATTATGTTTGTATTAATGAATCAATCTTTTGGACTCCATGAAGCTGCCTTCTGGTTGCTTGGTCATTCCCTCACCTTGTTTAAATTCCTTAATTTCCATCACATGAAACTGCTTAATGCCTAAACACTTGGTACAGTGAGTGCTGTAGAAGGTATGAAATTGAAAACACCAGGAGTGTCGCAGTTCTTGACCCCAACATTAGCAACTAACATTTACGGGAACATGTGTGGTGATGTCATTAGACTCGGTCATGTCAATGATCTGTCTTACTTTGGAAAGATACTTGAGTTATTTTATTCTAAAATTTTGGACATGAAGAACATGGCTGTGTGTTTCTGTCGCTATAATGGCGATGGTATCTTCACTTTTAATTGCACATGCCACAATACATAAGCATGCAAATGTAAACATCTCCATGTAATGTTAAATAAATGCAGCCTCCTCCAGCAGCATGATGTCGGTAATGAAGCTGAATAATAATACTCCGTAACAATTTCACCACCAGCACAGTACAGGTGAGAAATGCCATCCATCGTCTGACTGTGTTTCATGATGAAATTCATGAAGGACAGATTCAAGAATATTCTGCAAGTTAAGCCAATTCATTTTATTCTGCTGTGCAATATAGCATCTATAGGTAGATGAAGATCTTATGAGGTACATAATCAGTATAGCAGACACCAGAGATAGCTGGATGTTTGGCTCAGAGGATGAACATTTCTTAAGGGACCTGAGACCCTTGAGCAGCTTGATGATTTGGGTGCATGGGTTTTGCTAATTGCCTTTGAATATGCTCTCAATCTTAGTGACCCCAAGCAGCCGAAGCAATACATCTGAAATCTTTCGAAAAGCTATTCTTAGAGCTAGATCACCGAAATCCCAGTCCAAAAGTCAGCTCACAGTCAGCTCACTTCAACACAAGTTCCTCTTAAAGGCTGATCTAAGTTGGTTATTCATTTATTATTAATCCATCATTATTATTTTTTCTTAAAAGATTGTGAAGCATAAGCCAGACGTAAATTATATTTCACGGACCATTCTTCCTTTGAGTTTTATGTGGACCCCCTAAACAATCATGCAGTGCAGTTCACTGGAAAGGATACCTTGACTTTTTTTCTTGAATGACATAAAGAGCAAAGGCTGGTAATCTCCTTGTGAAACCACAATATCCTCAGAATTTGAGTTTGATTGGAAATTAACATTTTTTTTGTGAGAAATCTCGTAATGGATCTTGCCTTCAGCACACTTTAGATGTATGGCTTTTGAATTTTTTTTTCAAGCACAAATGTAAGTGACGTGTCAGGGTAGAGAGAGAGAAGCTGCTTTTGTTCCCTTAAGGCAGTACTTTGAAACACTGTAAATGCCCCGGTTATTACTGTCAGATCAGCATGTGATCCACACTAATGCTGCATTTCGTGTTTTGACATGAAAATTCACCTGCTTGCACTATTATAGTTAAAAGTATAATGCATTTCAATCCACCTGTTTTATGCAAAGATTCAGGGGTTTATACTGTGTTGAAATAAAGACCCAGTAGCCTGTGGCTCATTTTGACATCTTTACTGTACATTCTTGGCACAAATTGCATCATGGAGCGTAAATTACACACAGAACGGCGAAGTCCCATCTGGTTTCCATAATGAGGATTGCAATAATTATAGCTGATCTTTTAAAAGTCACTTCAGGAAACTGTGGTATACTCAAGGCCGGTCATAGCCCATGCAGCACCCATATGTTACCTAATGGGTTGAACAGAACTGGATATACAGTAGTATACAAAAGCAATAAAAATAGAAACATGATAAGGTCACTGGCTGAAAGTCAGGTTGTGTGAATTTAAATGATCTACATTTGAAATTTACATATCACATTCAATGACAAATATTTCTGTTACACTTCAGTTACAATATTGCAGTCTAAGTTAATTGAGGTTCTTCCTTTGCTTTTTACAAGTCCTGCTAATGTCCTGTGTAGGTACATCTAGATACTCTGAAAGATCTACAACAAATGACTACATCTAAAATGATTCTTAAAACTATTTCTGAAAATCTGATTAATGGATGTCACTGCCTGCTGTATATACAAAAACCTGCACTGATTTACCTAGTGGTTGTCTGTTTGAAAACCTAAAAAAGGGTGACTCATTCTTAGTCTTTAACAGAATTTCCTTGTTACGCTTTTAAGAGAAAACAATCGTGTCACTGTGAACAACACTCCTCTGAGGTCCATCTCTGTCTCCACCAAAAATTATTTCAATAAACAGGATCCGCCTGGTTCTCTGAATCTCTTGCTAGCAAATTATGTGAGGAGCTAGTCTATGGTAAAATTAATGAGTAACTGAAAAAAATTTCAAGCTTAGAATTTCCTTTCCCAATTTATGCTGAAACTGAAGCAGAACTTCAGTTTAAACAGAACTTCACCAAATAAATGATCCGGTATTTGTCTATTTTCCACCTTGCTTGGGGCCACTCTGGGACCAGAACTGGGGATGGGTGCTACCTTTAAGGTCTGTATTTGGAATGAGGGTGAATATTCAGCCTGTATGTAACTGAGGAAATGTCCTCAATGAAGCATTACTCAGTAGTAAAAGTGGTGGACCAGATATTCTGGTTCATGATTAGATCCTCTTCGCTGTTCATGTTCTTCAGGAGGTACTTGATCCCTGCTTTCACGCCCGTCTTCACGCCAGCCCCCAGCGCATAGCCTGCCACCCCCACTGTGCCCCCTGTCACAGCCATCAGGGCGTCGGTGCCCAGGTCCACAGCACTGAGGAGGGCCCTCTCCTTTGCCGTGGTAGAGCAATTGACAGACGCGTAGTAAACAGCAGTGCCCAGGCCGTAGAGCGTGCTCACTGCGGGGATCCACTCCACCACGCTGTAGACACGCTCCTCTCTCTTGTCGACACAGTGTTGTTCGGTGCTGCGCGTGACACGCCCAGCACGGGGCAGCCCACACTCTCGGATCCAGCTCTCCGAGCCAGCAGAGGGCACCACGCGGCTTTGTCTTCTCAACACTGCCCTGTAAAGGCCCAAGGTGACACCAGGGGACACACCGGCACACTTGTGGCCCAGAATCTCACAGGCACGCACTGCTGCTGCCATTTCCCCTTCCTTCTCGGCCGCCTGGCCCAGGAGCTGAGTTCCATTCACCCTTATCCAGCCCTGACACTCGTCGACCCCCCCAGCCACTCTGTCTCCCATGTTCTGACCCCCCTCCTCCTGAGTCCTGGCCAGCTGCTGGATGTTGAACATAACAGCTTGTAGGTGTGACTCCCTCCATGTCCCACTGGGGGAGCTGGTAGCTTGCAGCCTGCGGTTCCTCTCCAACAGCTCCTCCAAGTCAAGCAGTAGCTCCTCCGTATCCTGCTGGCCCAGTAGTTCAAACAGCTGCAGAACCAGGACCTGGGCCTCCCTAGAGCAGCCAGCGGCCACAAGAACTGGCACCAGGGACAGCCCCAGCAGCTCACGGGGGAAGAGAGCAGATGCAGAGCTGTCCAGTGTCGCTGTTGTCAGGAGCTCCTCACAGCTAATGCTGCCCTCCAGGCTGATGGGCCGCATCTTCTCCCGGAGCATCACCATGATACTCCTCACCAGACGGAGGGTCCCTTCAGGTGTCTCTTCCTCAATACCTGAGACTCCATCTGGCCCTGGGAGTCCTGCTGTGTTTTCAGATGGGAGGCCAGCCTGCAGGGGAGGTCCAGAGGCGGTCAGCAGCTTCTCTGGCTTTCGGTCTTCCTCCAGGGTCATGTTCTGGTACCGCAGAACTTTCCGGCCCGGCAGAGTGGCTGGCTGGGAGTGGACGCATTCAAGCAGCAAGAGCTGAATGACGATCAGCCACTTGAGTTTTGGATTTGCCATTCCGTCACAATCTCCCGGGTGATGTGGCTCCAGCATACTGGGCATGCAGAGACATCAGGGGAAAGTTTACAGATGCATGTCACTGTTTTGCCAGGTGTGGAAGCGCTTAAGCTGTAGCCGAAACTGTCCTTCAGAAAACAGAGGTAACAGCACATCTCCCTACGCGCAAGTGAAACAGCACCCCCCCCCCCCCCCATAAAGGGCCCTCCCATTGGCATGCAGCCTGCTCTCCTGCTCTCATCGGTTACGCTCATTCTGCAAACGCCCGGCCATCTGTCACGGTCAGACATGCCAGCAGCTCATCTTATGCAAGATTATTTTATGAAACTGTCACGAAGAAAATGATCAGGATGTGATGCTTCGTAAAAATCTCCTTCAGTGGCTTAAGTCTCTTCCTTATTTAATTTTTGGTTTAAGGAAATCGCTTTATAAAAACATCGTCTTTACTGGTTGAATTCTGGACAGATGCAAACATTGTTAAATGTGAGCTTTCATTTCATTCTCTCCTTTCTCTTAACTATCCTGGCCATTAAAAAAAGAAAAGAAAAAGGAATGGTGAACACCAAGTAAATAAGCGTCAGTTATTAACAAACCTGTTCAGCGTGGAAATCACAGTTATATGTAACATATCTCCCATAATTCCCAGTTACTAAGCCATTGCCTGAGCAAACAGTTGCTACTTTGTAAGACTCACCGCAAACAGATGTCCCGAGTCTGGTGTCTGTGAGCGCCAGGCTGTTCCACTGTGTCTCTATGTGCTCCTTCCCACTCAAACATATAGAGATCATTTCTGTCCCAGTCACCAATGGGATTCTAACTCTGTGATAACCAACACCCCCTGGCCCCAGCTCACTCCCCCCTCCTCTAGTTGGCCTCATTGCTGAATAGCAAGGACAGGGCTGGAATATTGATTCATGCAGAGAAGGCCCATGTTTTCTAAAGTGGTTTTGTTTGTTTGCCCTTCTCTCTTGCATTCTCCTCCTCCTGCTTCTCCTGTGCCTCCTCCTTCTCCTGCTTTCTCCTCCTCCTCCTCCTCCCTCCCCCCACCTTTAGTAGTAGAGGTTTTGCCGGCAGCCTAGGTACTTAGCAACAGGCTGCTCTCGAGTCAGGAGCAGCGGTTGTTGATGAGGGTCAGCGAGGGTGACGGCTTCATCGGCTCTGCTGAGCCGTTTGCTCGAAAACACGACGGAGTCATGCTGAGAGACGGACCACACATCACTGGGTCTGGAGAAGGGCCTCCAAGACAAACAGGAATGGAGATTGGAGAGGCCCCTGCTGTAGGGAGAGACTGCAACACTGCAGCGCGGCGGCTGCGTCTGCTGCTGTTCCCAGCAACGTTCAGATCTCAGAAATTTGCGTTCTTCGGTTGACTTGATGAAGTTCACAGAGGGAGGCTTGCTTCCCCCATGCTGAAGCTTTTTCACACTCTTGCCTGGATATCTATCTATCTATCTATCTATCTAGCTAGCTAGATAGCTACACTAGTGGTACTTGTCAATCATACATTGGACGATTAAATAAGTAACTGGAGCAGCAGTTGAATAAAGTTCTGTAATCTCTAAAAAGTGGATGTGTTTCCACCAGTCAGTCTATCTATCTATCTATCTATCTATCTATCTATCTGACATGCTCAGCAATTTGTCAGGGCAAATTTTTTGACCAGAATTAACTGCTATACAGCGAATATGTGCTTATGTAAGAGTTTTGTATGTATATATGTACATTTAACCCATCCCCCCCCAAAAAAAATTTGCAGTAGGTCAGGAGGGTGGTGTGGGCCTGTCTCACTGTATAACTGAAGCTACATTCTGTTATGGTGGAAGCTTCCTGAGAGACTTTTTGAATGTGCTCCAAGAGCTCAGGGTCCCCTGGGACCCAGGCTGCTTTCTGTGCTGAGTACTCTACTCCATTCCCATTCAGGGTCAACGATCCGGCACTTGTTCACTTTTAAGCAGGGGGGCAAAGGAAAACGGAGTCAAACAAAAAGCTGAGCTTTGGCAATAAACAAACACGGGCTCACAGAAGGCGGGGGGAGGGGGGCCAGGAGCTTTTAACTGCAGTGTCCAGGGGACCTCCTTTTAGCCTGACTGAATGGATGGTCTCTTGTATGCCTGACAAGGCAAAGAGTGCCGCTGCAATGGCGCGTTGGAGCTACGGCAGCAGGGGGCATAAGAACATAAGAACATAAGAAATTTACAAACGAGAGGAGGCCATTCAGCCCATCAAGCTCGTTTGGGGAGAACCTA
>JAODLD010000094.1:813282-839597 GCA_026781065.1 Mormyrops boulengeri
GGAGTGAGCGACCGAGAGAGAGAGAGAGAGGGAGAGAGAGGGGAACGGGCCCAACAGAGGAACGGGAGACTACTACTTAAAACATAACATCTCTTTTGTCTTTTCCAAAATTAAGCTCAGGAATTTGTACATGCCAAGCTTTTGTACACGCTTGTGTATCTTAAAGTCTCCTTCATGATCCCATTTTCTTCCTTGTTCTGCTCAATGCTCTATAATTCCTGCTATATACACCTATAAAATACAAAACAATGATTAGCCATTCTATAGCCAGCTGAGTCCACATTCAGATGTGCCACGTCCCTTTTCAGTTAATGAGTTTCGATGGTGGTCAGCAGGTCATGTATATTAAGGGTTTGTTTTCAGCCCAGGCATACACCCACATGCACAAAAATACTCAGCCTTCGGGGAGACGTGAGAAACTGTTGTGAACTTGCATTTTTTGCAGCGATACGTTGATATTTTCTCTTTCTTTGTGGAGCAAAACAAATAATTCATTAGGTCAGGTGGATTAAGAGCCGTTTAAAAAGTTTTATAAATCAGACATACAATACAAATCCATTCATATCTGATTTGCCTTGAGAGACTTTCCAAGCATATTCCTTTTAATATTAATAAAGGTTTGGGTGTAGTATTGCCATTACAAATTATTTCAGATGAACAGGCTTTACTGGAGGAAAACTCATGTGTTTCCTTAATAGCCGTTAAAATGAGAATGGTGTATCTGAAGCCCATTTTAATCAGCAGGCTTTAGTGAAGCCCATAAGAAAGTAAATAATAGATCATTAGTAAATAAATAAGGACCATTTACATAAGCAGCCTGACTGTGGTCTTTAGCTAGTTACAGGATATTTTGTTTGGTTGCTGTTCAGACTAGATGGCAAGGTGGCACAGTGGTTAGCACTGTTGTCTCACACTTCTTGTCAGGGTTCGAGACTCTCCGCCATGGCTCCATGGGTGTGGAGTTTGCATGTTCTCCCCATGTCATCATTTCCCCCCACAGTCCAAAAACATGCTAAGGTGAATTGGAGGTGGCAAATTTGCCATAGATATAAGTGCTGTGTGACATAAGTGTGCCCTGCAATGGGGAGGCACCCCATCCAGGAATACTCCCTGCCTTGCACCTGCAGCTTCTGGAATAGACTCAGGACCCTAGCAACCTCGAATATGACAAAATGCTTGGATATTCTGAGACTGAGCTTCATTGCAGGTTATGTAGATCACACCGTAGTACCCAAACAACAGCTGGAAATGGTGCGTTGGAGCAGCAGTTGTAGGGCTAACCTTCCACAAGGCATGTTTCTGTGCTAAGGTCACAGGTGGTCCTCTTACCACCACTTCCAGGGGGAAGAAAGCATAGATGATGTGTGGAGTACTGAGTGTTGTGTCTTTCTCTTCTGAATTCATCTGTAGTTAAACCTTTTTAAAATGTGGAGACACAGAGGACCAGAGGTTAGCAGCATAGTCTAATATCTCCAAGGCTGGCATCTTTATTTTTGTCCCAAACCCCAGCCACTGTGTGGAGTTGGCGTGTTCACCCCATGCCGTGTTAGTGTCCTAGAGCTACTCCAATGTCCTTCCACAGGTCCTAAAGTTACGGTTGGTGGGACCAGCCCAATGTGTCCTTGGAAAGGCTGCAGGGTGACCATGATTCTGTGTGGGATAGGCTGGTATGAAAGATGGGCGGATGAATATGGACCAGAAGGAGTCCTACTGGTGCACCCTTATGTATGGTCCCTAAGTGCACCCTTATGTGGGGTCCCTAAGTGCACCCTTATGTGGGGTCCCTACGTGCACCCTTATGTGGGGTCCCTACGTGCACCCTTATGTGGGGTCCCTAAGTGCACCCTTATGTGGGGTCCCTAAGTGCACCCTTATGTGGGGTCCCTAAGTATCCGAAGTAAAGGACAACGTCAGTAGTGTGCTAAAATTTTGGGGACAAGCCTCTGTGGGAAGCAGAACTCTGACATTAATTATATAGATTATATAGTGTTAAAGCAAAAGAGTGGACTTTTTGCTATCCGTCTGTCCTATACTGTAGATTTTAGCTGGGGGGTGGTGCAGGCTATTTCTCTGGCATCAGAAAAAATGAACATGAAGCCAGCTGTCGCAGAGACAGTGAAAAGATGAGCAGCGATGTGAGACAGCCTGGGACTTTAGAAGGGATGGGGTGGGGGGGGGGGCATTCTGGCATGGCTGTAGGGACAGGAGTAACAGCACTCAGAGACAGCCACTTCAGTGTTTTCAATTTTACCGGCTGGTCACTATGATTTAGTGATTACCACAGATCATGTGCTTGAGTCACATGTTAGCAGATGCCTCTTCTTGCGCCTGTAGCCCCGACGCCTCACACGTGCTGTGGACAGGCTGGTACCTTCAGGAACACGCAGAGACTGCACAGAAGGCTGATAGACACGCAATCGCCTTTCGCACCAGCAGACATGGCTGGCATGGAGAACTTGGTACTGGGCCTGGGTTCAGGGTGATATACCTGCAATGTGGCAGTGGTGCCCTGACCGCCACCCCCCTTTCTCAATGAGAGGAGTGAAGCTTCTTTTTGTGGCAAGAAGGACACATGCAATGACCAAAATCAGCACATGCCCATTTACTCCCCACAGAGTCAAACTATTTCTGCAGGGGTGGAATTTTTTGCTACTAGCCAGGTGAGGTAGTTCATTAAAAATGCACCAGCCCAGATATATTTTCACTAATATACAATGTAATTTTCAAGCATAAACTCCAAAAAATTGACACAGTGAGAAAAAAGCAGTGGCTGAGGAAAAAAGATACATCAGACCTAGTTAGTCTTTTCACTTTCTTTTCAGTCTAGCTTACCAACAGCTCTACTAATTATTTGCTCTGGAAAATGGATAATCTCATGCCGAATACTGATTAATTACTGATCATGTGATGCCCAAACCAAACTTTTAGGCTCAGGGGTTTCCTCTCTCCGGTGTCCTTTAATGCACTGTTGTTAAAAAAGAGGAGAGTGGGAGGGCACAATCAGGTGGCTTTCTTGGGTGTATGAGACACAACAGGTGATTGAAAGGTCCCCCCACCTCCTACCCTGGGGTGTTCAATTCAGCCCCCCCCCAATCTTACTCCTGTCCCCAGGGTCCCGATTCTTACCCTGACTTTGGGGTACATTTTGGCCTGGGGGAGGGTGACAATGACATCAAAGTGGCAAAAGTTGAGCACATGCAAGACAGCACCCCCTCCCCCTAGTGAGTGACAGTGGGGCGGGGGGGGGACATTGGACAGCGAAACAGACAGATGTCACAGCTTGGTCACCATCCTGACATCTGAGTCTGCCGTGCGATGCTCACACGACGAGCTCGTGTGCGAATCCGAGCCAGCAGTGACACGTACCATCACTCCCTCCAACCTAAAAACAAGGAATAAGGACATGAATGATGAATACTTTTCCATGATATATGGTGACATGACTCATGTGGTTTCACTGACAAATGTCATATTTACAGCCAGCAATAGAAATACTGATCAGTCAGAATCAGGCAAAAGGCACTGCACTGAGAACAGAAGCAGCATGAGGAATGAATGTGAAACCTAAACCAATGATTGAACCAAATCTGAACAAATCCATTTTCTGATATTGGCAGTATCAGTGCGTACGTTCAAAGACGGCAGTATAAATCAAAGCACTTTTTGTCACATCATTTGACACTACAGGTGAGTCAAAACAGTCCACAATAAAAGTGATGTTAAAAAAATTTTAAGAATAAAATAGATTTTAAAATGTTAACAATAGTTGCAAATAGGTATAAATAACAACCAGTAAATTTGTATGTATACATAATATGCTTTTTTTTTAATTATTAATTTTACATCCTGTACTTGGAGAAACTGTAATATATGGAAGAACAATTCACTGAGTTGGGGGAACATTCTGGAATTTGTGTACGAACGGTACATGAACTGCGTAATGAGGAGTCCTTCCCATGTTGTGGCGCCGCCGCCTCTATGACAGGCAAAGAGCTGCAGCCGGCTTTGTGGCTGAAAAGACCGCAGGGCAGCTCTGCCTTTGAACCTTTACCAGGAGAGCTGAGAGGGAAGCGGCTGCTGACGCGTCACGTGGCAGGGCAAGTGAGTCACCCTGTAACAAACAAAACCATGTAAATGAGCCAAAACTGCCAGTAATTAGAGCTGAATTTTTCAGACAACGTGACAGAAGCTGATTCTCGCCGTGCCACATGCACCTTGAACTCCACCTTAAATCTGTCCGTTCTTGAGGACATTAATAAATGCTTTACCTGCACAAAAGCACTGCAGGCAGGGCTGGTGTGAAAGGCAAGATAAAGGAGACTTATTACATCAGGAAGCCTATTGCCAAAGTTAAGTCCTGACCTGCTTCACTGGCAAAAGGGAGAGAAGAAAACTGTGGAACACAAAGCATAGCAGAGCACTGAGTCACGGTACATCACTGAATCTAACCTGCACACAGGGCTGAGGCATCACTGAATCTACACCTGGTTTCATCAATGTACAGATCTATGCAATGCAACATGATTGAACCCAACGTCCATAGCTGCATGGATATAAGAGGGGAATATCCAGCGCGCAGAAATAAAAGGCCAGAGGTTGGACATTCCCACCCCTCACACCACTGCCACCCAGCTTCATAAACCCAAACAGGTCAAACAAGGTCACTTCCTCCCTCTGATGGATGCTGGGATAGGGAGTATACATTATTCAAACTAAAGCTAACACTTTCATTGCTGTGTGAAAGGGCCATCTTTGATCGTCCCCACTCAGAGCACAACACATTGTCTTTAGTCTTTAATTAGGGGTAAGATCTGTGAGAATATTCCGGAGAAAGCCAGGCTGCTTTGAAGCAGCACACTTAGTGTTCACGTTTGTCCAGTCAAGAGGCTTTTTCTCATTATCATCCATTCACCTGTGTGTCATCAGGGTCTTCCCCGGTCCACCCCCGTCAGCATTCAATCGCTATCATTTCACCACATCATTTTCTCAAAATGGAACAAATGATCCTTGGACATTGTCATGATTACCCTTCCGGATCTTTCGCAGAGGAAAAGAAAAAACACAGAAATTAGAGAATATGACGGTGTTTCTCACATACAATATGTCACAATTATGGACTGATATTCACATTTAAGAGGATAGCGTCCTGAGGATAGTGTCGGAATTTAAACACGGAAAAAGGAAAGCCGCACAACACAAGGAAAAAATGCAAACTCCGCACACACACAGACAGCACAGTTGGGATTTAAACCCCCAATCCTGGAGACTTGAGGCAAACCGTATTATCCACTGAATCAGATCTCATTGGTTAATTATAATCAATTTTCTTGTGATTTTTTTTAGAACCATAAGAACACACATGATAAAAATAAAAGTCTCCAGGTGATGCAAATCCTGTTAAAAATGGAAGGTAGCTGACATAGCTACCCCCAAAATCAAGGAGCGAAGGTTCACTTGAGAGAAAGTAGCCCCTGCAGTCAGTATGACAGGTTTTAAACATGTGGGATGGCTGAGAATCAGAGACATTTATCACCATCACTAAATGACGGGTTGAGCATAAATGTGGAAGGAAAATAAACTAATTACCCACATTCACTTCCCAAATCCTATATTCTAGATAAGACCACATAAATTGGCGATCAATTTTCCCATTTCCTGACCGTTTCATGGATTGTATCGACATGTGGGGCAGTTTCTGTACAGCAGCTGCTCGCTCCGGTTTTATCTGGTACTATGATACCGGTCTGTGGCTGAGCTGGGGAACAGCAGGACCAGCACATACAGGCAGAGGGGTCCATTCAGTTTGATCTGTAGGGGGCGGCGAAAGTAATAGATCCAAGGTGGTGTTAAGGCCTATTCAGCATTAATGAGTAGACATAAAACCCATTTAAGTGCTAAGGAACAGACAGAAGCCAGTGTTAAGGGGTATTTGGTATTGCATGACTATAGTGCATGGCTGCATAAAGGACCCTTCCTGTTAAGGAACATGCAGAAATTTGTTTTCACAACACTGTCGCTCATACAGTGTTAAGCATCATTCCAGGTTACGTGACAGACACCGTAGATGGCTCTGATGGCCATTCTACTCCCGTTGGAGTTTCTAAAGGATCTTTCAGCACTTTCTTTGAAATGAAAACACAGACACGATGAAAGAACAAGGACAGCATCCTGTTCATCTGCAGCCTCCTTCACAGTGCTCCAAGGTCGAGGCGCTGTCCTCCGATACCGGAACATCTCTGCCCACACGCCCCAAGCCCATGCCAGCTCCTCCTTTCCCCCACACCCAGTCTGTCCACAACTCTGCACATTTATTTCCATTTGTTTTTATTAAGGCCCATTCATACTCTCCTCAATTACTGAAGTTATTCTGAGCTCAGACGCATCGTAATATGCAGAATGTCCATCCCGAAGGATCGCCTGAAAGAGCAGTCCCCAGATTCTTATTTCCGAAGCTGATTTATCTATACGTGAATCATTATTATGCTGTTTCAGATTCTCATTATATGAAGCAGACCATATCCGACTGGGACACTTTTAAAGGTGTCTGAAGTGATATTTGTGCATGTGGAGTAGGTACGAAATTACACTGGAGAGCTTCATTGCACATGTCACAAGTAGTTTCAGGGAAAACAGTCAATAAGGGCGAAGCTGTCATCAACTAATCAGGTCCAAAAAGACCATTTTGTCCTCATAGTCTGCTATCTAGTTATGCTGCCTCTGGCCGATGAATATTTAAATGTTGGATAATTCAGAAATCAAGTATGTTAAACGTGCATCATTATCCTGAAGATAAACATAGATTAACTCAGGGGTGGCCAATCTTATCCGCAAAGGGCCGGTGTGTATTAAGGTTTTTGGGATAACCTTTAGGTCAGCTGATCAAACCCAGGTGTGAGGACTCTTCAGCCAATCAGTCCTCTACTTAGTGACCTAATTAGGGAGTTGCAGCGAAAACCTGCATACACACCGGCCCTTTGCGGATAAGATTGGCCACCCCTGGATTAATTTATATGTTGTGCATGTCTGTTATATTGATACAGTGTAGAGACAGATAAATTGCAGTGGAAATATCAATAAGGATATATGCCAGAGAGTACACAAGAGCAGAAGGGGGGACGGGGAGATGTGGACACCCTTTGCTTTGTCTTTTATGAGACCAACTATGTCTCACACCTCTGCTCCAGCTATACATGTGAAATTTGCATGTTCTCCTTGTTCAGCAAATGTCCCCTACAATGTCTAAAAACCTATTATTTTGATGTTATGGGGAACATCTTTCAGGTCCCCACAAGGATTGGTGACTGCAATCAAAAAAGTAAAAATGTATTTTGTTTGGTTACTTGTGGTTAAGGTTAGGGCCGGATAGGGGCTAAAAGTCATCATGTTGCGAGTTTTCCCCATAGAAATTAATGGAGAGTCCCCATAAATATATTATTACAAACCTGTGTGTGTGTGTGTGTGTGTGTGTGTATGTGTGTGTGTGTGTGTGTGTGGCAGATGACAAACATAACGATACAGGAATAGAGTATAATGCCCACACTGAGCGATAACAGACATTGGTCCTTGTTGGCTTTAATCTGCACTGATTACAGTGTGTGTGAAACTAGACTGAGGTGCTAATTTCTTGCTTTGCAAACCGCACAGTGGGAGCTCATCATGCTTAACGCAGAGCCCAGCTGAGCCAGCCGTTGGAAGAGCACCTGTACCTCAGTGCCAGGCTTCCCCAAAAGCTGTCACAGTTGGCCCTAAATTGTGCATCTAAGGAGCAGCACAGATTGAGGAGTTGAACCTTTTGATTTCTTGTTCATTTCCTGTTTTCTGTTTCAGGGTCTTGAGGGGAATCATACAAAGTTTCAAAGCCTTGTAAAAACCACACTGCGAGACAGTTTTTTTACCTTTCATTTATAATAGTGTGATCATTCTTTTTTGATACTGTAATAATCACAATGCCGGGGGGTGGGCAGCCAGCTGACCTTTGACCCCCTTTTCCCGCCCCCCTTTTTTTTAGCTCCTCCCCATTGCCTTCTGAAAATTTTCTTTCTTCTTTTCCCTGTATCATGCCCCTTTAACAGCTATACATTAATAATGCATTGCCACACAGTTTTGTTAAACACCTTGGGGCGACTGTGTCGTGAATATAAAGAAAAATTGAACTGAATCGAATACGACTGAGGCAAAGTCAACCCTGGGGTCTATAAGGCAGCTAGACTTAAAGCGGACCACCTTCATCCATGCTATCTTCCTGGCGTTGGACTCAGACGTAAATCCCAGAGCTAGAGTAGTAATTAACATCCATTCTGCTAAGCAAGAATATGAAGTAATAATATTAAAGCAACATTCAAACTGATTTAAACAAAGCTTTTTCCATCGCTAGCTAAAGCATTCAAAAATGCACCGCCCAGTTGCAATTAAAAACTGTAGTGAGGAGGATTTATAGCTCAGTGAATCATCAGTATTCTGCACCCAATATCAACAGCCACCACATGCTCCTGATTATCTCAGCCAGTCCCATGTACCCTCGGTGCCAATAGCGACAAACTTCCAATAATCAATAATGATCCATGTTACAGGAAACAAAACCTGCATCTTCGTTTTATGACGGACGGGAACTAAATATATTATTTGAGCCAAAATCCTACCTGCAAATCAGGGTAATTTTAAAGAATTACTCTTCAGTATCTGAAGAAGGAAAAGTCCATAAAAACATGCATAGAAATTCCATTATAAAATTAACGCAGTTTCGTAGATAAGAAATAGTGATGTACGCAAGATAGACAGGGTTCAGTCATTGGGACACACGGGAAAAAAAAGTTCATATACCTGTGTATGGTTCAATCAATCTCAACTGGAGATCCTCCTCATTCATAGGGAGGGGGCTGGGGGGGTGGGGGGGGGTAGCATGATGTCACATGTGGAATTTGCAGTGATTGCATGGCCTAAGGAAAGACAATCGGAAGTTTGAAATGGTTCCTGACATTCTCCTATTCCAGTAGTTACCTCTGCAGAATGAGCTTCCTTAAATTCTGTTCTCTTTGTCTTGGATGCTTTCAGAAGCCCAGTTGTGATATTAACCTAAGTGGCTATAGAGAATTGCTGTTATTATTAGATGCCTGTATTGTAAGGTTTGAGGGAGTCACGTGGGTGTAGGTCCAGTAGCAGAGTTTATTTCCAGAATCTGAATAGACAAAGTAATACTCAGAGTCTTTCAGAGGATTGTAATCAGGCACTATAAGCAAGAGTCACACAAAGAACAGCCATGAACAGTAACTAGTCTGAGTTTTATTCAAACCTAAGAAAACTGACATCTACTGAGAAGTGGATCTCAATCAAATGTGACATCATAAATTGTTTTTTATTTAAATTATCCGCAAATACTTTGGCAAGGCCAGGTTGCTAAGTGTTCACGTGTAACTGAGGTAAGAGGGCTCACCACAGGATGCGAGACTTTTTCAGGTGGAAGGATTTGCATGCATGTTAAGGAATCCTCAGCGTAGAGCAGTGCTGAACAGACCTGCTAAGGCAGAGAAATACCAGCATTAGAAAAAGTCCCCTAAGCTTCTGTTCAGATCTGTGCTTAACTGAGTCTTGGTTCTGCAATTTCCTAGCAGGGCTGCAGCGCTTTGCTCAATTACACTTGTTTTTAAAATTAGGTTAAAGGGGCAATTAACATAAATAAAATCCTGAGTGCGCCTGAACTTTATTAAAACAGTTTGTTACTGTATTTCAATCTTGGCATTTGGGCTATGGGCTCATTCCATACAAGATATGTTTAAATATTATCAAAATGTATTTTAAATGTTCTCCCCATGTTCTATGGGTCTCCTCTGTGTTGTCTGGTTTCACTTGTCCCCATTTTTCTGTCTCATTGTATCTGTTTTGCACAGTTTGACTTAAGTGGCCCCAAAACATTATATGCTCAAGCAGCACTTCTAATTTTCATATAACGTGAGATCGTGTGTGTGCCCTGTGATGGAAGGCATCCATTTCAGGAAGGAATGGGCTCAAAGTTCATCAAAATCCACTACGGGGTAATTGGGTATAAAAGATGGATGGATGAATCGATGGATGGATGGATGGATGCTTTCACATAACCTATATTGGTACACTAAGAATAAAGTAATAAATCTTTAACCTGCGTTTGAGAGACGCAGAACTTCACTGTTTCTTTCTCGATAATGCAATATTAGAAGGCTACCTCCGGAGCTTTTGACGTCACGACTCCGAATGAGGTATGGGCCTGACAGAAATGAGTACAATATACTCTACTTCTGTCACATACGAAAAGAATAAAAAAATCTAGACGATATTTAGATTACAATTTAGGGGCGACAGCAATGCAAATTACAAAAAAAAAAAAACTGCCGCGATCCGAGCCCCAGAACCACACCTACGATCCTGCGCCGCGCCGCTCTGTGCGGAGACCCGAGAACCCGCCTATATAAAGCGCCCCACTGCCGCCGAGCCCGCGGAACGCGCTCACCTTTCGTCGGAAGCGCGCCCAGATCTCTGTAGAAATATCAACAGGTAAGAAATTATTACTGTTATTTCTCTTATCATAATAGCGCAGTGGTCGGTCCTGTAACTTTTTAAACATTACGGTTTTTCAGTTTGTGAAGTTTCACAAGACCATTAAATTATGATTATTGTTTAGTAGATGAATTTAATGCGAAAATGTTCGGGAAAACGGCATATTTGCATATTCATATGTACATATGCTTGCCACCCCACCCCATCTCACACACAGAAAGTGTTTTTTTTTCGTTATATATATATATATATATATATATCAAATCCTCCTTACCTGCCAGGAATGCGTAGAAGTTTGCGCAGTCCCTCTCAGTACGTTCAGGATCACTCCACTCGCCTATAAACGGTAGATATTAGGGAGAACATAATTTTTATTAAGGGGAAAAATATAGAAATATAATCAATCTTGCTTTATATATCTGCGATTTCATTTCAGGCGATTGCGCGGTACTTTCTTTGCTATAGGGGTGATTTGGCACAGTTGAAGCCGCGATTTATGGTGCTGAATTTGAAAACATAATAAAGAATTGATAATGGCAGGCACTTCGGCGCATTTTTCCAAACTGAAAATACGGTGCTGTAGTGTTGGGTGGTCTAGAAAATGTGAAATTTGTATCAGATATGTCAGTTTTTGGCTTGGTGATTATCTGTTGTGTTTGGTTTCTGACATAGGATCGTTTATGGGTCCATGGGGGTAAGATGAGGCTGCATCACCCGTCCTCATGTAGTGACATGTAACTGTTTCCGTTCATCCATCCATCCATTTTCAATACAGGAAACATAATTTCCTTTTATCTATAACTGATAGTGGGTTTGGTGCATAGTATTTAATAGCGAAGAAGGTACGAGTTAATCTCTCCTTTACTTAGCCTATAGGATGAGAAACTTCTTCAAATGGCATTAATGACCCGTTATAAGAAGACAATATGAATTTAAATATGGATATATTACAAGGAATTTATTTAAAGTATTGGCATAACAGAAGATAGGCTACAACTATATCTTATGAGAATAATATGGTTTTATGGACTTCGTTTGAATATTGTTATCATAATTTCCCATTTGGCCATTATTTTATCCTTATGCTTCATTTCTGTTACAGGGAGTTGAGGTCCAGGCACAGAAGATGAAAGGCTGTCTGCTACTGGCGATTCTTTTCCTCAAGGTTTCCATCCAGTCGTGTCAGTCTAGTTACGAAGACCAAGAACCGCAAATATCGTCTATGGAGGTAGGGGATGGAGTCGAACTTGTTCCGCACAGTGGCGGAGCCAATGCCCCCCTGCGTGCCCCCTCCGTTAGCTCTAACTGATATCCATCATAGACCGTGGACAACATTTTCCCAAATGCATAGATGTAGTGCAAATACGGTTTTTTCGTTCCCAAAATATTATGAGCACAGGCCTACGCTAGTCAACATTTTAACTTTTCGAGTACCCCCGCCCCCCTCTGCTGAAAATAATCTTTTGTCGCCGCTGATCCCACACCGCCCAAAACAATGCTGCTGGTTTAATGGACGTCTGTTGTTTATAACACTGCTTCTCTACCTGTTAGTTACCTCGAAGCATGAAAGTGAATATTTCCGATTTTTTTAAAGTAGGCGACTGATTCACACATCAACGCAAACCTGTAGTGAATTAGAGAAGATTTATGGATGGATGGAAGGATGGATCAGAAACCATGTGTATTTGGGCTAGTAAACTTTATGAAATGTGTTTATTAAATTAGATAAATTCTTCAGTGAATTCGGTCGCACCACCATGCTCCTCTAATGTCTCGTTTCCACCAACCCGGAGCGAGTGCTGGGCCGAATCTCGCTTGGTGCCTTTGAACCGAGGCGTCGTTTTCTTTGGTTTCATAAAAGATCGCTCTAATTAAACTCTTGCACTCTTGAACTTATTCTCATTAGGTTAAGGCGACCTCTAGTGGACATTAAAAATGGAGCTGCGTTTTTCAGATGATAGGTGGTGTATCTGACTGGGAGAAAGTGGGTGGAGTGAAAGTTAACGCTGCTTACTTACTGGTCTAGCAGGACCCTAGTGCTTCTCCATCAGAAAAGCACTGGCAAACTTCCATCGTGTCCCGTCTCTTTTTTTCAGGACAGGCTGAGACTTAACAGCCACCCCCAGGACTATTTGAAGAGATACAATGACGTTGATTATGACACCTTCGTGGGTCTTATGGGCAGAAGGAGTAGCGGTAAGACCCTCTGCATGTTGCATTAATTCATTAACATGGGCACACAGAATGGAAAATGAGTAAAAACAAATACAGTAATAGGATCTACAATATGGAGGATGCTTTGTGACAATATTCAATAAATACATATAATTTCAATTATAATTTACATTGTCATTTAAATGATTATTTAAATAATTCAAATTATACCAACAACCGTTAAAATTTTCTGTCAAAGTCACTCATCAAACTCAGTGGGCGGGCTCAAAACAAACCCTAACATCTGATTGGTTACATTGCAAACTATGTCACAGCAGATAGTTCTTTCCTAGTCAGTTTAATTTTCATTTATATCCTAACGCTTTGATTGTTCCGTCCTGAGGTCATATTACAGAAACTTCCTAACTTGCAGATCCTATCGTAATGGTTTACGAAAAAGGCCATTACAGATAGAACATTTAGTTCCTAAGTCAAGTTTAAATGATATTTATTTAAATGGAATATTTATTTATTGCATATTGTCACAAAACACAAAAAAGACTAACACTGCAAATGCCTGGTCAAATCTATTCTTTTTCACTGGTATGCAGAAGATGACTCGTGTGCCCAACCCACTAACCATGATTTCTGAGTACAGACTCAGATAATGAGCCTGTTAATGAAGACATACCAAAGGCAAAATGAAACCAGGCTGCATTAGTCGTGGAGTATGCTGTCAAAGCAAACTGTAATAAGACTGTAGTGACGGCACAGTGGACGAGAGCTTGACAGTCTGTTACAACCTCCTACCACCAGGGGGTGTGGATATTGTGGGATTATGTCTTCCAAGGGAAGACACTTGACATGGCCCTGGTCTGACCAAGAGCTAAATGAACAGTATACGTTCACCCCAGCACAACAAGGATCTCTGAGCTAGACACATTGATTATCAAAGATAAACGAAGGGGTGTCTCAAGCAGTGAACTGGTTGCTCATTTTTCAGATTAGCATTCATGCTGCAGTTCTCACTTAAATAACATTTCAGGAGGTTAGTCACAAACCAGATTTTCTGCATGGCCTAAATGCAGAGCAACCAGCAGCAAATAACAAAGCAGGGAAAACACTTCCTGTTAGCGAACAATCAATAATGCAGTAATGCAGACTGTTTGCACTATGGGCTGGGCTGTAGCACTTCATACACTTATTTGTGTTCACAATGTCATTTAACTTTCACTAGTAATAATATTTTAATGCATTGAAAATAGAACCACGTCATCATAATCACCTCAAATACTATGGCCACTATCGGCCTTTGAAAATACAATAAGTCAAACTGAATAGGTTGGTCTACCGAAGTGAGACCTTTACTATTGTTTCTGCTGCGTAATTAAAATTTTTGCTTTGCCTGGGTGATGAATGTCCTAAGTTCAAATATAGCTTTGCAGCTCCCTTTCCAGTGAACTTATTTTTCTTCTACAAAAATTTACAACCCACTTCCTACTTCATCTAAGTATAATAACCTGTATTTCTCTGTGATAAGTTGACTCAAATGATTGTCTCTCAGCCAGATGGCTTCCTGAAGCAACTTGTTCTTGTGCTACAGCAAGGCGCTTTAAGCAGTTGAACCTTTTGCTTTAAAACCCAACATTTTTAGTCGCAGCCCTCCTGCCCAAGTTTGGGATGTGCAGGACACCTTGTACAGTATTGCTGTGTTGCTGAGTATACCAGTTTAATGCCAATAACTGAAGATATTTTGAGTATATTGATGTTACTGAAATGCACTGATTTCTTCTTTCAGGAACTATGGATGATGCATTTATGGGGCTCATGGGTCGTCGGAGCTCCGAATCCAGTAAGTGTCCGGAGGATCTCTGCTGAAAATGAGGAGTGTGGCCCTAGATATCTTACCGTACCAGATTGAGCTTTGGTGGGAGAATCCAGGATCATAAAGATACAGTGGGTGGGATTAATGTGTTGTCAACAATCTTGTTTCAACCAACCAGCTGAGTATAAAGAGTCACAGTCACAGAGTACTCAACTGGTTGGTTGAAACAAAGTCTTGGTCTGGATTTGTATTCTCTGGACCCGAAATCTCCACCTCTGCTGGTTACCTGAACTAAATACATTTTATTCCCATCTTCAGTGTTTGGCACAGTATAACCAATCCTTGGTTATCTCAGTAAGGACTTTGTCCCACGAGTCTCCTAGCTGTCACGGAGGGCAGGGTAATCTGTGCTCTCTTACAGGTGACCGGCATTCCCGGAGGAAGGAGCAGTATCCAAAACAGCACTTCTTCAACAGGAGGAAACTAAGGTGAGTAATTCGGGCCTCAGTCGAGCACCCATTCCTGCTAGACTGGTTCACAGATATGCAGGACGAGCTTTTACGCAGACCATCAGAGACTGGAGCACTGGTGATTAAAATAAGACGCAGTTTAGTTAATCTCATTAGGCAGCATTATTTATGTGTATACAAATGTCTATACAGTGAAGTACGTTAAAATGGATGCGATTCTGAAGAAGACATGCCAGTGATGACTGGCTAATATGCCTCAGCTCACATCGCTGACGACACATCTACACCCTTCTCAATGTCACGTCACAGCACCCAACTACCTACTTCCACAAAAAGTTTCAGCTAATCCTGTTTAACCTCCCTTCCAGGTTTATAGTTACAACAACCAGGAGACCCAGTGACTCATGACGGGGCCAAACACCTTCAGCTCGTGTTATTTCTGATCAAGTGCTCTTTATGTTCAAGCTAAAAAATTTCTTTGAGCATTAAAGAAATTTAAGTTTTTTTTTTAATGTATTGGAACTAATAAAAAATGTAAGACCATTTTTACTGGAATGACTGAGTTAGGACACAGCTCGGCCAAAAAAAAAACAAACATTTTACTTCAGAAGTCAACGGTGAAGTTTGAAAATGGAGTATAATTATATTCATGTGCATCACTTGAATTTGAATGTTTTCAAATCACTTAAATTGTTTTTAACGCTGACATTGAGCACTGGTGATAAATTCTGCATTCACGTGAATAAATGTGAATATCTCACTAAATATCGCTGTCAGAAACCATCATAATAGGTATACCAACCTGGCATCATTTGCACTGATAAAAATAAGTATGAACATTGCATGTTTAACAAGTAATGCAAGAGGAAGTGCCAGACTTATCATATAAAGCGAGCAGGGTTTATCTTTTACCAACCAAGACCTTCCCTGCCCAATGTCTTACGCAGATGGCTGGCAACAGGCTTGTAAATGCGTTTCATATAAATAGGATGCAAACACAATAGAAGGTTTAGCTAGTTCAAACAAGATCCACTAAAAACAGAATCCAGTAATCCACTAAAAACAGACCATGTGAACCAGAACCCCCCCAGAACACTCCAACCCAGTGAATTTCATCAAATCAACACTCCTGGGCATTTTAATGCAATAAACGGCACAAGAATCAACAGTTAATAAAACTCATTTTAATAAAATATTTGATTACCCCCCAGATATATACCAAATTAAAAGATTTTGAAAACTGTATAAAAATCCCTTAAGATTATTAATTTTTAAACAGACACAAAATATGGTTTCCCCTTTCAGATGAATCCATCCATAGTAAAATAGATTAATGTTGATGGGCAAAAAAAAAACCCATCTTTTTTTAAAAGAAGAATCGTGGAAACTTTAAGGCCACTTGGCTAGTCACTGTGTAGTCGGCTGACCCAGACATGAGTCAAAGACTGAGGCTGTGGAGCCCAGCACTCATGCTTGTCCTGCGGCCTGTTTGGAGGGCTATCCGTCTTTCTCTGGGACCGTGCCGCCATGTCTGTGGCTCTCTGTCATGCTCCCGTTCGAGGTCCCACTTAAGGCGCTCAGCATGGGTGGTTGGTAGCGGTACTTGTAACCGTAGGCACGCAGGTGGTATGTATAGTACTCTAGCATGTACATCACATTTGGGTTGACATAGTGGAAGGAGATTGTGAGGTCAGAGCAACACTGGGGACCCTGGGATGGAGGGAGATCGAGAAGCAGGTGAGAAGGTGTAAATAAATGACGTGCTACGCTTTAGCGACGGGGCTAAGAGAAACTAATTCACAGGAAGTTACCTAGAGCAGAATGAGACAGAAGCTAACGATCATAAACAGGAGATGCACTCAAACTCACCTCAACAATGGGGTAGTAGCAGTAGCTCCAGTACCACATGGTCTTTGAGAACTTGGAGACGAGATGCTGCTCAGGGACAAACGGGTGGAAGGTCTCGCGCTTCAGAGTGTCCCGGGAGTCTCCGGCCTGGACTCCCATCTTCTCCATGCACTGCCCCAGAGCCAGATCCTCTATCGAGGAGGTGTGGGAGCACACATTGGTACGAAAGCCCTCCGTGAAGCGTCGCAGCGCCTCCTTGCTGAGCACGTAGCCCGCGCCACCACTCATGTAGCCCTGCTTGACGAATGGCTTGAAGCGCTTGCCAAAATAGACAGGCTCCTCGGGGGTGTGGTTCACCAGCAACCACCGCAGGTTCTCCAGCACGACAAAAGTGTCGTCGTCGGCTTTGAGAAACCAGTCGGCGTCCTGGATGTGCTTCTCCTGCACGTAGTGAAAGGCCCGGATGGTCTTCCAGTAGAGCTGGTCGCGGCCCTCCTTGGTGCCAAGGCCCACGGTGGGGAAGTCCGCGTTGTCCTCCGAGCTCATGAACACCACCACGTTGCAGTGCCGCGTCCAGGTGGCCTTGACGTGACGCGCCTTCGTCTCCAGGTTTTTTGGGCCGGTCATCACCCAGCAGAGAATGCGGACCTTGTTGTACAGCTCGTCTGCAACGTGACGGTCCTCCCCTAAGCGAGAAACAAGGCAGGGGTAGGCAAAGACACGGTGACCAATAGTCAGATAAATAAAGAAATGCGTACAAAATAATACCAATGCTCTATAGGCATCGTTCTACCAGCCACGGGATTTGAACCAGCGACCTTCCAATCACAGACACAGAGTCACCTGTGGTTCATCATGTACCAAGCAGAGAGAATTACAGACCACGTCTAGGAATTATGATGAACACAACTAGTTATCAGCTAAAACATTTGAAATTTAAAAGTGAAAATATTTTGCAAACATGAGGCACCTTTCTCAAAGCACTATGCCTGGAATTTTTACCAAGAGAAACTTGTCTCTTTAAGTACCTGCCAAGTGTAGCAAACTTCTGCTGACCGATGTGGGGGATTTCTCCTTCAATTTATTGGCTTTGCTTTCCAACAACCCCACTACATTTGCTCGTTCTTCCAGGATGCTGGAAACCATGGCTTCTCCCTCCAACCTCCATTGGTGCAGGAACCCGTACAGCATCCAGGCTCCTATCACAAATCCAGCACAGAAGGTGCACCTCGCACTGAAGACTTTCATCCCGGCGCTGGATGGTCTCAACCCCTTTCCATGTGCTCTCGGCCGGCCTGAAAGGCAGGATGTATATGAGCGTTCCTCGGTACACGGCGGTACTAAAGGCGTACTGGGAGGTGATGGGCTCTACCCATCGTTTCGCTGCGTTATGCTTTTATTGCATTTTATATGCACCCATTCCCACCAAGATTAAAGCAATATAAGGCAGTTATTTGGCACTAACTCCAACCCTTGTCCCATTGCTCTGGGTCATAAGGTAGGCAGGGTCGTGACACTCAGCTTTCATACTCTTGCACTCACGAAAGAAATCTTACGGCAAATCTACACTATTTCATTATAAACCTAAAATTAGCTACATCGAAAGCGTTGGGGTAGTTTGCAAACCCTACAGACTATTTACAAATTAATAAACCCTTACATACATTCAGACTTGTCCCGAATTGAAAATCTCGCGTCAGCCAGCTGACCAAAGCTGGCAACCACGCGCTGAAGTGTCACTTTGGATCACCGGCCCTCTCGTAACTTCTCATCCGTCTTAAAGTTTTTCTGTTGCGCAACTGGTGGCGCCAGGACCTCCGGTTATTCCTGATCACGGCAATGCGCGGCTCGATGGGTTTCGACGCGTGTCCCCTACCACTCACCCGGACCTTTAATACCATCGCACCGCGGAGTCCCCTGGAGCAACCTGCCGAGGTTCTGCGGGGGAATCCATCATCGCGGCTCACCAGCGAGCCGTGGAAGAAAGGCCAAGTTTCCCGTTCAAAACGTCACCTGAAATGTTGACGTACAACAACGTGCCAGCTCGTTAGCTTAAGTCTCAAGACACATGACCGTAAGCTAACGAAACGCCCACGTGCAACCTCCGCGTTTCGCCAGCCGACCTTCCGCCGCCTGTCAGCGCTCACAGTTAGCAGCCCCTTGCTAGGAGTCGCTGTCCTCGCGAACGTCACACAGACGGCCCATCCCCATGTTGCGCATGCGCAAAGCGCAGCGGAGCGTGTGGCTCCTAGGTGGCCGTCTTAAAGATTTCGCCTCTAATATTGTTTATTTCGCAGAAGTCGTAAAATCCCCCACCACGGTATCCTGGTATAATACCGTATATCCCCTGTAGTGAAATTAGCCGAAACTGCCTGAAATTCCAGTCCATTTATTGAACAACAGAGATTTCTCATGGTGAAGCATGTATTTAAAAGAGTTTTTTCTAAAAATACATAGAATTTATTATTAGGGTTTCTGATGACGCACACAAGTTTAACTTCGTGTAGCATTTACATGTGGGTGCCAGGAACTTAACCTAACAAGTGCCACATTGAAATTAGATCAGAAAGATCAGGTAGATCATTTTAATGACACAGTAATTCCACCCCATGGAATAAACCCCTCCCATGTGAAGCAAAATTATGTACAATACAGACTTTAAACTGGTATCATCATTCACAAAACTTATAAACAAAGACCTTTTCTGCTTATCTACTTTGTAGGGGTAATGGCAGACTGAAACGCCATCATTCACTTGCCCAGTAGTCCCAAATACTGACACAACATGGCGTCGGGGGTGGTGACCATATCAAACACCTCTGTGTATTATTACTCTTAGTAAAACACGTTTGCCAACTAGCCAACCCAGGGCATTCATGTGACATCACTAACATCACTAGCGATACTAATTAAAATCATGGGAAAAGTATTAATATTCTTAACCTTCATAGGGAGAAATTCCTTGGCTATTCTGTGTACATTTTTGAGAGGGATTCACCCCCTAGAATGAGCTCCAGCCCTTGTTACCCAATGGATGCCCCAGCTCACGTTACACCATTCGGATGAGTCGCTGTGGTCGAGGTAATTGTTTACAGTTATGCATGGTATGCTTAGCTGAACAATTTCCATAAAGGCTCAGAAAAAGGCGTATTAAATACAATCCATTAAAAATAAAAACAAGAAGAAGCATCACTAGACAGACATACCGAAATATACCCTAAAATGGCATGAGGGAAACCTTATGGGAAACAGCTTTTCAGTTTAGTTTTAATCACTGATTTCTATTAAATAAAATTTGACTGGGGAGGAGCTTCACATAATCTGGCAAAGCGATTGTTGTCCCTTTAATTCCTCAGCAAACCAATGCTGTACTGTTGTTATGTATACCTAGGTGGGCATGCAAACAAGCAGTCAAACGCCTTCCACAGAACTCAGTTTAAAAAAAAAAAAATCAAAAATCAAAAGTGCATAGCAGATCTGAACAGAATATTCACGCATTAAATCCTGGGGGAGGGGGGTGTTGCTACTGTAACAATGCAATAAACATGACAGAGGACTCAGACCCCCATTAAGTTTGCAAACAAGGAAAAATTATCAATATCCTTTAAACTTAAAACCACAAAGGGTACAGCCCACACTCCATTCTCCATCCAAGTACTGAAAATAAAAAGCAGAGGGTCCTTCTCCAGCTCTCCTTAATCCGTTTAATTCGTAGATTCTTTGTCCACTGTGAGAATAGCATCTGGAGACAAGGCCCCAATACCACTTATTATTTATTTAATTGCAGTAGCCAACAGAACAAAGTGTAGCAATTACATATTTTAAACCATATAAATATTTCTTTTGGTCACAGGTTCCCGTTTGTTAACTTGTGTCAGACAAACTGCAGGGTGGCTTCGTCTTTGTACACTGTGCCTCCGTGCGCCATGCCCTCTCCAGCCTCTTCATCCCGAGATCAGATCGGACTTCAGAAGTCGACATCGTCAGAGTCTGCAGCTCCACTGGGCTGAGTCTCTTCTTGTTTCTCTCCCCACACGAACCTGTAGTTGTTCTCCAATTCCTGCTGTCGCTTCTGCTCCTTGTACACCTCCTCCGTCCCGCCCGTCTGAGCACAGAGAACACAGAGTCCCATGGGGTTGCGTTTCAAGCTCCCTACGAGTATTCAAACATGTGTGCACCGCGCACTCCTTCGAAAATGAGAACGCAAAGATCAGATACAGAGAGTATGAAACGGTTTGTCTTTCAGTTCAGCATTTCTAGACTTTCTTAATTCCATATTTACACATTTATTTACATTTGCTTGAAAAGAGTGACTGCGTTTGAAGGTTTAACTCTGGTGTTCTGTATATTACTCAATATTATACAGACAATTTATTTTAATTATATTATAGAAGGACTCATATTGAGACAAGAGCCAACTCCCTTCTGGGTACACATCCTAAACCTGCTAAGCTACCTGGCCTTATATCCTTTACCAGTAAGTTGATGAGAAGTTCCCGGAAAGACTTTGTGTCCTCCTCGCTAAGCCACTGGTCTCCCACCTCGTCTGCTGTTCTACGAGTCAGGATCTTCACCTCGATTTTACCTAAAACAACATGCCTGTCACCAAACCAGGAAATACTCATCCAAATATAAAACCTCATAAAGGTTTGGCACCATTAAACTCAAACACAAGGATGCAAACACGGACTGAAGACAAACAAAGGACAGGTGATGACAGAGACAGTGGTTTGAGGATGGACTCCGAGCAAACAGTAGTCGTTAGACATTTGAGCACATGGCAGAAGGTAGAAGATCCTTGTGTCAATCCAAGTTCACAGTATGTATTTACTGTGGGCACGGTGGTGCACAAAGCCATGGCGAGACAAGAACACAAGCAAGCAGAACAGCGACACCTCCCGCAGGTTGTAAACCGAAACACGGCCACGTGCGTTTGCCACGCTGAAGGGCGGGCAGGAGCGCTGGGCCACGGTTAAGGAACCGGAAGTCAGACACTCTCCTACCTTCCGCTTTCAGTCCAGCTCTCTCTAGCTGCTCTTTAACCACGTCCTTAATCTGCTGCAACTGTGGGTCCCCTTCGCTCATTTCCTGCACCTTCAGCTGCCGGTCAGGGCTGCTGCCTTGTTTATACTTAGTAACTCTGATTTTAACCTTCTCCTGGACTGGTGCTCGGTCTGGTGCAACAAACAAAACAACAGCGTCACTAGAACAGTTGGTGTTGGCGGTGGGAGTTGGGAGCCAGACCCAGGCCTGAATGTGTAACAAACTCCATAACGCCGACCACAGCGGTTTGAAGTTTAAAGCCTTCAAACCCCCACCAAGGCTCCTAGATAAGCGCTGCTGTTACATTCATATCAGGAAACTCTAAACACTGAATGAGGAATGAGACTCATGTGAATGGAATGAACATTTTAAACCAATCTTGAGCTTGACAAACAAACAGGCATGAGGTATTATGGTCTCCAAACAGGAACCGTGCATAGATGCGTAAATTCCAAGTCTGTCATGACCAAAGCATGTTGCAGGACTAAGCTGCAGTAACAGAACCAGCAACACTCTGGTCATCTAAAATACCTGGCTGGCGTGGAATGGAACTAGGGCTGCCCCGGCTGGGATCTGAAACCTTCTGCCCCCCATCAGGCCTGCGTTCTTCATCCTCCCTGTCCTCCAGGTGGTCCAAAAGCTTGTCCAAGGTGGTCTCCAGTGTCTGGGTGGCCTGGCTGCGATCAAACTCTCCCTTCAAACCTTCGGTTTCCAACTCCTGTTGAGCCTTAAACCAGAATTTGGATTTTATTATTTGGGATTCATGCATTATTTCGTTTCCATGCCGCCGTCAGATGTACAGAAGTTCCTCGCTTTATTATGGCTCAACTTATGACATTTTGACATTACAATGGTGCGACAACGATGCATGTTCTGTAATGAAACTTATGAAACTTGAAGAATTTTCATCTGTTTCCAGGCCAGCAATATGACATACGATACATTCTACTGACGCCAGCCAATGTCAGCATCCAGCCGGCCACATTTCCAGCTTCTGTGGCGATCATAAGCATAAACGTGTTCATACACTGTTCATACAGTGTTTATTGATATATCGTATGATGTCTTCTTTCTGTGTTTAATCAAATTTTCTCAAGCCCATTATGCCTGCTAAATGCCCAAGTGTATCATATCATATAATAATCATATTCAACTTTAGATGGGGTTATGCTCTGAGGAACCCCCAATAATATTGTAAGTTGGGGAGCATCTGTATATTGAATCCAGTTCAAACCACTTGCCATATTTACTGGGGAAAAAAGGAACCAGAGGCAGCGCGGTGGTGCAGTGGTTAGCGCTGCTGCCACACAGCAAAAAGGTCCTGGGTTCGGTCCCCAGGTTGGGCATAGGACCTTTCTGTGTGGAGTTTGCATGCTCTCCCCGTGGGTTTCCACCGGGGGGCTCCGGTTTCCTCTCACAGTCCAAAAGTGTGCATGGTAGGTAAACTGGCGACTAAGTTGCCAATCAAGTTGCCGTAATTGTGTGTGCCCTGTGGTGTGTTGGGGACTGCTCAGGGTTGGTTCCTGTCTGCACCCATTGTTCCCGGGATAGGCTGTGGTCCACGCTGCGACCCCAGTTGGGAATAAGCAGTTGTGGTGATGAATGGATGGATGGAAAATGGAACCAGAGGGATCCCTGATCCCATCATTAAGATGACCATCCAGCCTGTGAGAAGCACAAGAACTTACCTCATCAATGATGTTGTCAAACTCCTTCTGCATCTCCTCTTTGATCTCCTCGATTCGGTCAGAGGGCACAGAAAGGTCAGCAATCTCTTCCTCAAACTCCTGCAGCAGATGCTCATCCTCACTGTCCCCCAGCACATCCTTTTCCTCCTCCTCTCCTCCCTGTCCTGCTCTCTCCTTCTCCCCAGTCACACTTTCCTTCTCATTCTGAGACTCTCCCTTCCGTCGCTCTTCTTCAGAGGCAACCTGAAATCCGATCGAGACACTTCACATGAGCGAAAGACCGATCCCAAGATATATATCGAACTGAAACATATCAAAGACATCTAGGGTCTCCAGACCCCAGATTGACACCTGCAGTTGCCATCATTTGACAGATCCAGAGATAAAGTTCAGCTCCAAGGTGCGAGTGCAGCAAGGCTGGACCTCTAAGCACCACCTCACCTTTTTACCTCCTTCCTTGAGCTTCTTGACAAATTTCATCAAGTCAGATGAATCGGTGATAATTTTGAAGTTGAACTTCTCATCACCAAAGACTACAGGGGAAAGAGACATCATCATTTCTGAAAAACGTGACATCATTCACTGCTTTAGACGAATGAGCGTTCTGGGCTCTCTTACCATCCTCCTTGAAGTCACCATCAGCCTGCTGAGGGTCCAAAGACTCACTGTCCACCTACAGATGAAGAGCCGTGTTGGTACAGTTTGATAGAAGAGCCTTACGTAGGCTGTCTGAGTGCAGCGTACCTGTTGAGCCCCTGCGGGGGCATCTGGTTTCGTCACCCCTTCCCAGAACTGACTGTCCTCCAAATCTTCAACGACAGAGTCCTCTAGGGGTACTGGTTCTCCTGTTCAAACACACAGCATCAGATGTAGTACTGACCTCAGTAGTACTCCAGTCCTGTCTTAGTTTCGAGACCACATTTTCACTTACTCAATCTTGTCTGAGAGTTGAAAGCATTTCTACCCGGTTTTGAATCATGGCAGTGGATTAGAGTGTCTTGGTTCAGACTCAATTTTAAAGCGATAAACTTCCTCATTTCTCCCACTCCTCTCAAAAGAAAAATACCCGTTAATGAAAATTACAATTAGGCCTAATAAAATATAAATCTTATTCACATTTGTTATACTGGCTGCAAAGTGTAGTTATTTATTTTTCGTAAGACTGTCCCAGAGTGCAATGCTACATTAGAAATCCCTTTAAAACAGACAAGACATCAGCTTCAGTTGTTATTTGATTTGGCTATAATAATCACAAAAGTGATTTTCTCACATGCGAGTACACTGTTGTACAGCAAGCTTTGAATTGCTTGGTCCAGTGGATTTCATTAGAATCAGAATGAGCGGTCACTATTTACGTTTCACGTGGTTAGTTCTCCCCAGAAGCTCTTGTCAGTGATGCAGGTATTATGTTAGCTATTGTTTTTATACGAGTTATTTGATTCATTTGCCTTATCACTGCATAATCAGCTTTACATGTATCAAGTTTCAATAGTAGAAAAGCAGGCATACTCAGACATAGCACAAATCATTTGTCTTTCTTTGTTTTTCATAGTGACAGGTATAAAACATTAGAAAACTGAAGGGGAAAAAAGACTGTTCTCTTCTGAATAGAAAGTTACCACAGGATCGTGTCCCTTTTTGAACTGATGCAATTTGTAACACCCAGGATGATACAGGACATGATTTGTCCCAAATTTTCAGATCCTGTAATCAATCCACCTCACCTCTGTAAGGACAGGGTGTGTGCGCGCTTAAGCACCATGGCACCATGTTGGTCTACCTGTCAAACAGCTAGTAAAACCAATGAAAACTCATTGACTTATTTGTATTAGATACATACAGCTTTTTACACATCTCTTATCCCGATAAATAGCTCACACAAAAAATTTGATCAGGTGTGGAATAGTGCTGGATAACTGTGATTATATAAAAACTGATGTTTGACATTAAAGGACTATTACACTTAAATAATACAATTTTGCTTTTAAATATTAGCAAGGGTGGCGATGATAGTAAATAAGTATGATTAAAACCATGGCCTCAAAAATGGACTTAATTTTTTCCAGTCTTGGTCTCAACTAGGTCTTGACCCTCCCAAAGTCTTGGTTTTGACTCGGGCTCCATCCTTCAAGGTCTTGCTTTTGAATCAAACTCGACACAGGTGGGTTCGTTCCCATCACCATTATCTTGAGAAAGGCTTTGACGGCACTTTCAAAGTTATTTACAGGTAATTCAGTTTGAATAAAATTAAAATTAATAAATACATGATGTCCATAGGCCAGCCCCCACCTTGGGCATCTGGCTCTCCATCAGGGCCCACATCAGTGCTGTCTGAAGCTCCGTTCTCTACCCCTCCTCCATCCTCCTTATCATCAGCGGCCTCGTCACCAGCCAGGATCTCGTCCAAACTCTTCAGCTCCTCGGATATCTGTTCCACCTTCCGTTTGGTATCAGCTAAAGAGGGGAAACGCAGACATTTCTACATCTCAGACACAGTGTGGAGATCCACCAAGCCCTTCACACAGTTAAGCTGTTTCAGTTTCCATCATCTGACCAACATTAACTCATTGCTAACATTATGCCATTTGGCTTTGTTGTGTTTGTTTTCTGCAGTTAAGTCCCTCCCCCTAAACACAGCTGCTGGAATTGATTTGAATACCATCAATCAATCCATCCATCCATCATCTACCGCTGTTCCGGGTCGGGTCGCGGGGGCAGCAGTCTAAGCAGGGAAACCCAGACTTCCCTCTCCCCGGCCAC
>JAODLD010000094.1:841971-864024 GCA_026781065.1 Mormyrops boulengeri
GTTAGGTTCTCCCCAAACGAGCTTGATGGGCCGAATGGCCTCCTCTCGTTTGTAAATTTCTTATGTTCTTTCTTATGTTCTTAAAACACGGAGGATGGTGGAGCCTAATTAAGCTCAGAAAAAGGAGCTAAAATAAAGGCCTCAATGCTGTACATCTCCCCATTCCCAGTTCCTTCCTGCTGATAAAGGGGGGGGTAGATGGGAAACAGCTCACAGGTCACACCCCCCCATACTCACAGACTTGCGCTTTGACATAGTCCATGTACTGCTGGGGGCTGAGGGCCGGCTGGCACACGATGCCCTGGGGTTTAGCAGAGGACGGAGGGCGAAGGAAGGGGTGGTGGCAAGTGCGCGTGGTGTGAACCGTCAGGACGTAGCGGCAGGACTGCGGCTCGTCCACACGGGCGATGTAGTCGCCAGAACCCTCCTCACACAGGAACTGGTGGCAGAAGGGGGAGGAGGGACGCAGAGGCACTTTTCAGACCCACTGTCTGCATTACGTCATAAACATGACAAAGACACCCGGCAGCACACTTACCCGGACCTCTGTTTCTCTGGGTTTTCCATTCAGGTCACATTTTGAGCCATTAACGTAAGACTGGCTGTGGTACCTCTTTAGCCTGTGTTGTTTGGAGGCCTGTAAAGACATGGGCAGATCCACGGTTATGGAATTACATATCAGAGGAGAATATGGCAAATTTTCAGCTTTCAATTTGCTTGAAATATCATAATTTCTCTATATCCCAAATGCCAAATTATACTGCATAATGGGTTGCACCCTTCACCACTATTGAAGGAAAATGCCTGACATTTTGGTAATGGAATTACCTCAGAACTGTAGGCAAAAAAATAATCAAGATTTTGCATAGTAGAATACTCTGTATTGCTGGCAGATACATAGCAGGAGGTCAGATATTTGGCACTGCAATTAAAGTTATGAACTGAAGGGTTTTCTTTCCCAGTGCCTTAAACACAAATCTGAACTGTCCATAGACATCTCAGTGGCCTTGTTTACAGGACATCCTCCTACACTACACATCATACTCAGGGCCTCACAATGCCCCAGCAGCCAGATTTCAGTCTATCTGCCGTCAATCAAGCGGTTTAGGTTTCCGCTCATTTAATGAACAAACAAGCAGCAGGCCCTTAAAAAACAGGCACGGTACACAAAAAAAAGCGAAACACATCAGGAAGACTCGTTTCTCAAGGTCTCTGAAGTTTTAATTAATCGAAAACGACTATAAAAAATACAGTTCATACATATATGAGAATTATACTAATTATTAATTATATTGAGCAGCACACCGTAAACCTAGAAATGCACCAGAAATAACTGAAAGGAGCCAGTAGAAGCAGCTACTCCTGCAGTGTTGCCTGTATGTATCTTCAAAAGAACAGAGACCGAACCTCTGCTCACAGAAACACTGCATCAGTGACACATCTGTGCAATTTACAGAACATAAACAGAAAAGCATATAAATGTCAAATGTAGAAAAACGATAAATGGAAAATAATAGGAGGATAACAGTGCTATTTTAACATTTTAAAATGTATTCCATAATATAAAAACCTCGCACACAACAAAACACAGAAACTGACTCAATTTTACATGTGAAATACATTACCCTCAGGTTTAAACAAAAAGATTAAGTAAGAGGATTGAAGAAAATTCATACCTTGGCAGTTTCATTATTCCAGTCGAATTCGGACTCGTAATACCCCAAGAAGAGCACGTCGCCCTTGATCTCTGAATCTGTGCAAATGAAGCAAATTGGAGAAAGTATGAAATGCAGGCCGTTCTACTGGCAGCACTTCACTGCAGAGTTGTTTGGGCATGGAGACACAAACCCTCCAAGTGGTACTGTCGGATGTACTGGCCATAGCAAAACTCGTACGTCCACCAGTCTTTTGTCTGCGGTAGAGACAGGACAGAAGCAGTTCATTAAGGCACAATGTGAATGAGGTTTTGATACAAGCAGTTAGAGACTGTGATGGCAGGAGTCAAAATTAAACCTCAAATTCCCGCCATAAAACTGCCCTAATTAAAAATGTTCACACAGAATTCTCCTATAAGCAGATTCGTCACAAAACTATGGAAGGATCGGCAGTCCAATCCCTACGTGCACATGAGCGCTGAGATCAGACAGTGCTCACCTTGACGAGGCATGGTGCACTATTCATAGGTCTGAGCAGCTCAGGAATCCCAGGTCCAATATATCCCTGGGGGTCCGGCTCCGCTGTTGGGTCTTGGTGGAACCGGATGGCTTGAGCAGGCAGGTGACATTCATATAGCTGTCTGTATTTGTTTGAGACCAACATCACATCCTGCGACTTGGCCTGGGAGAAAACCCCACAAGAGCACATGCTTATTATTAATAAGTTAAGTTATTAACAGACAAAGCAGTGTCGTGGAGATGGTTTTCTTACAGAATCTTGCTCTAAAGCTGATACATCTCTGGCTTTGTGCTCCGTATTAACCCCTATAGATCCCCCAAGATTAAGCACCCAATTTGCGATAATCTTACCATTAGTAAACAACAATAACCAGGGTTACCCAACACCAGCTGATCTATCAACTGTCCAAATACAGAGAATGGTCCTAATATCAAAGGGACAATTAGTTGACAGCCTTGTACAGTCGGCGTGACAGTGACATAACAGTCAGCGTACATAGCTAGCGCTTCAATCCGCTCTCCCTGAAATTCGATTTTATCACCTCGTGATCATCATATACACCATTATTACAAGACTAACTTCACCTTCCTGCAGCCCCCGGGCAGCTTGCATCGTACCCCCTCACCTGTCCCACGATCACCGGGTCCGGGAGGATCTGAATGCCATATTTCATCTCATTTAACTCCTCCAGATTCAGGAACGCCGTAACAGGAAGAAGACACGTCAAAAAGAAAACGTACAAGCCTCTAAACCACCGCACCATGGACGCAGCCATATTTTCCTCGCATCTCACCCTTAATTCCTGTTTTTATCTTTGGCTTGCAATGTATCATGGAGTTGACATGGTTTACGATGATTGGATTTGAGGAGATTTTAGTTTCCTCGTAATTGGACCGTAAGCAATCAATCTACACGTTTCGTTTAACGATTGGTTAAATCCCCGCCCACAACGTCAATGAACTGCGTAGCTATTGGTCTAAATTACCAGATACCTGGACAGCAGGAAAATGATCCGGAAGCGTAAAAACAAAACAAATACGTATTCCTCATACTTTTGAAAGGTCGAGACAGTTACAGAATTGCGCACGCGTTACAACGTCTATACGCTACGCAGTTTTCTAAAATTTTGTTTTTAAATAATAATAAAGTATGTGAAACATAAATTATAATTTTTTTTAGCATTTTTAAGTATTTCAGGGTATAAACACACTGAGCTCCCAATTACTTATTTGCCAAGTATATTTAGAGTGCAATTTATACTATAAGCTATCGAGTGAGTGTTCAAAGTGCAATTTTTTCAGGTATCCCGAACCGATTTTGAGTATAAAAAAATTTTTTTTAGGCTTATTTGCATGTTTGTTTACTCTGACCCAAAATATAAAGAATAACTGTATTTATGAAAGAAAAATGTCATTCCTATTTAAATATATGGTGAGGACCGAACAAGAGGGTGACGTTTAAAATATTGAATATAGTTCTAATTGAACAAACGTCTATTTTAAGGCTTAAAGATTACTAAGTGAATGAAACTCTTAGATTTCTTAATGTAACAAACTTTTCTTGAACATATCCAGAGAAGTGTTTCTAAACCCAGTCCTCGGAGGACCACGGATAGTCCACGTTTTTGCTCCCTCCCAGCTCCCAGCCAATCAGGAACACCGAATACCTGATACAGGCGCTCTGGGAGCTGAGAGGAAGCAAAAACGAGGACTGGGTTGGGAAACACTGCTTCAGAGTCATGGTAAAGTCATCAGAAATATTCTAAACTGAGTTGTTGTAAAAGTACCACAGACAAACATTTAGCATTTTTTCTAAGATAATGCCACAGGATTCTGGAGAAAAAGACTCCTGTGCAGAGTTAATCAGGGTATTCATATACTGTCAGTCCTAAGAAATCTACAAATCCATATTGGGTTCTGTTTTGCTGAAGGACCCTATTGAATTATATAAGATTCAGGATGTTTTATTGCATTATGTGTGACAAATTTATTGAAACGCTTACTGTACATGCTTAGCCACACCTAACTCATGGATTGAGCATTGTTGCCACAATATTGAAAGATATGATAACATTGCAATGTGACATGGAAAGAGTTGATAAGCTAAAGTGGGTAATGACAAAAAAATGCTATTCCGCAAGATAAGACCATTAAATAAACAGATAGAAACTAGTCCCTGGAGTGAAGTTGCACACTGTACCTTGCAACAGAACTGCTCTATAATATAAAATTTAATAATATTCAATAACGCACGGGATTTTGGTGAAGTGTACACAACACAATACTCATTGTGATAATTCCCCACTTGTTGCAATGTATTTCAATGGCTGTATTGGGGATCTATGTGGTCCAGAACAAGACGTCTGTCTTCTGTTAAATGTGGACCAAAACAGACGGACTAACCCCAGCCTAATTTTTAACAGCTATTTTTGCCCTAAATAAAGGCCATAAGGGGCCAACCAGATTTAGCTCAAAAAGCACCGGCCATGGACGTCTGCTGCGCGGTGGGAAATTGTGGAAGGCCAACAGCTGGGTTAGGATGGAAGGGAGGCATTATGGGATTGCCTTAGCCATGAAGATAACTGTGTGACATGCTGCCTGCTAAGCATGCAAGGTGTTTCAGCTTATCTCCGAGCGCTTTGGGTCAAGTCATGAAGTGCCTGGGTACCTGAGAAGCAAACAGGCAAGAAGAGAGACAAATAGGGAACTTGTGGGTATGCCTCAAGTCTGTTGAGATCAGAAGAAATGGCTGATGTTAACAGAAAGGCGAGATTGGTTGGGAGGGGGGCTGGGTCCACAGGAAGATATCTGCAAAGGAGGAGGAAGTGAAGAAAATGGGCCTGAGTTATAGAAAATGGAAATAGAATAGAATAGAGAATGACTCTGGCAAAAGGAGGGAGTCATGCTATTGATCATGCGTTGCAATATGGTAAATTGTGTTAATGCAGAAGATTTTGTATGCTAAGGGAGGTATAAGCTTAAGATAACAGTAGTAGCAATAGTATGAACTATGGCAGAGCTCTTCAAATCTGGCCCTTGATTCCAAATCCAGGCCTTGTTTTCTGTTCTCCCAGGTAGTCACTTTGATAATTACTGATTCTGATTGGACTACAGAGGCTTCACACCTGGCTCGCAGGTAAAGGAAGGCTGGAAAATCAGCAGTGCTCAGCCCTTGAGGCCCGTTATTTGAATAGCCTAACTATGGGAATATAGATTCAATCAGGAATGAGCTCTGTGACAGAACTTTAGCAAGGAGATGGGGGAAGTTAGGCAGTGCAGATTGTGCTGTGATAGGAAATGTACATTGAAGGGAATTTAAATCACGTCATGATCACTGGATGGAGAGACCACGGGTAACCAGTCATAACTGGTATAGTTGATTTTCTTTTTTTTACAAGTCATGTGGCCCTTGAGGTAGCACTTCTTTCAAAAAGTGAAAGAGTATCCCTGTCCCAAGCTGGTGACCAACCCAACATAGAAATACAGCATTACAGTTTATATACCCTTTTCAAGCTTCTCTAAAAAGCACATCGGTATTATGTTTGGCTACTTTTCCAAAAGCAATTCACCTATCAAAAAGCCCATTAACTTTGATTGGTTAATACGTCACGAGGTATATCTTATACATAGTTGCTTAGTTGCCTTGGTTAACCCCTTAGATACCCCATCCCATGACTGTCACTTGACCTCAGTCCCTCGCCCCCCCCGGAACACCTGTCTTGTCTCAGCCTTCCCTGCACCACCTGACCTCCTCATACTTCCTCCCTCACAGGTTGTCACAAACCCACCCACTGTTCACCCTACTCCCCATAGCTAAATACCATTGCTGCTACTGTTCTACTAATCTTAAGCTTATATGTTCCTTATGCATACAAAATCCTCTGCATTAGCACTGCCTGTCATATTGCAATACATGACCAATAACTTGGATTTCTCTTTTGCAACAAGCGTCTTCCAATTAACTCAGGTCCATCTTCTTGGAAGTCCTGCCCCCCTTTAACCCTTATTTTTGTCTGGATAGACTCCAGAACTAACCACAGGTTCACAATAAATCATTGAACACCTGTGACTAAAACCTCCCACACATCCTGTGTTCTCCTCAAACAGCAGGGGCAGTTTTCTTTACACCTAAGGCCTAAAACATTGATAGCAATCCCACTATGCACCTCTTCTCTGTCCCATAACAATTTTCCTTCCACCCAGTCATTATCACAGTTCATGTCCATAGGTGAGGAGAGACCCATTGACTAGTGAACTAGGAGTTTCATCTTTGCCACGAAGAACTGATCTACTTGTGAGTCTCATATTACCTCTTGCCATCGCTTATGAACAAGATCCTGATGTTCTCAAACTATTTCAGTAAAGGCAGAAACTTCCCCCTCAGCTGCGATTGCCTCAGATGTCACCTCTGGGGCCCCCACGCTAGACACCCTTCTAGCCATGACTGTGCTTTGATATCCTGGGCAAAATTACAAACAGGAATGGAGAAAAAAGTGGGCCAATACCCACTCAAAAGGACTTTGATTTTATGCAGACACAACTCTGAGTCCATTCAAAGCTGGAAAACCAGAATCTACATTGTTCCTCCTGTATTCCAGGTTTGAAGATCGGGATCCTCACCAGTATACCTGCATAGACTTTCCCTGTAGTTTGAATGCACCCTCTGGTCCGCCTGTTTTCACAACTTTACCCACCTTTTATGCAAAATTGAAAAGGCACATTAATCACGTCACCCCAAAAACATTCAGCGCCCATTGCGAAGATCTTATCCATCTGGGTCATTCTTACTCTCACCTGCCAGCCAACCAGCATTGCTCTTGACCCCCACCTTTCATCTGGAAAGAGGTGGTAAGCCCACAAAATGGCTCTATGTGGCCATTTCAGGACGAGCCTGGCTGGGTTATGTGGGTGTCTCGGCCATCAGACACTCACTGGCAAGCACGGCACCCAGACCTGGCTCCAGTGATGGGTGCTGGTAACCCTATTCTGGGCAGGGTACATGTGTTCTTTTTGGTACCTTTCACTGGAGGTCATTGAGGTAGTTTGTCTGGCTTTTCCCTAAGGACCAGTTGAATGAGGGAGGCCTTAACAGCAGATCCAGGTCCAGACAACACAGTTCTGTGTCAGGCATGCAACCCCCTCCACAACGCTAAGGTCACGAACCTCTGACGAGTACTGTGAAAGACATTTATTCCAACTAGGTAACTGAGAGAACATTAGCTAGCATGATCACTTGCACACTAGTGTCTTAGCACATATAGCTAACATCTGCATGCACGTAGCGATTAGTATTATAAAAACAAAAAAGAAAATTGCTTCATTTATAACATATAATATTAAATGCAATACTCTGATTTGAACGTAACCTGTACAAATAATCTGTACATTTTGCTGATGGAAATTGGCTGATTTGATACATATATATATGTTCGTTCGGCAATTTTTGAGTCAATTTTAAAGTTAATAAGGGAATTAAGTTAATACTGACTTGTTTTGTTGACAAATGTTATTTTTTCGTTTTTGCGTGGAAGTAAAATATACAGGTTTTACATACAAAAAAATATGTATAAATATGATTTTAACTTGTTTCCGCATTACCCTCCTCGCGCAAATTTTGGATTTTTTTTTCTTGATCCACTGCAAACTGCAGTTTCCACAATTCGCCGGCAGAGGCATCAAACATCTTGCTGTCAAAGACCGAACAGGCTTATAGACAGAAGGCAGAACAGCCGCATAGTGCACTAAGGTTTATATGTGTCCTCTGGGTGTTACACTTTCATTCTGGTTAGGTATACTGACATTTTGGCATCCCATTCCGGAAATAACAACCGGCGGTAAGGCGCGATTTATTTTCTTTCTTTCTCTAAACACGTCTGTTTTTATTCGCAATCTAGTGGAGGTAAATGTGATTTAATTTCCCTGTTACAGTGATTGTCAAATCCAGTTTCTCCAGACGGACTGTTTCAAGAATGTATAGTATTGTCTGAAATAAATATCGAATGTCCCTTTTATCCCATGTGTAATTTAACGCATTGCAATGTGGAAGGAGCCAATTAGGCCGTATCTAGACGTCTAATTATAGGTAAACCTTGAATATTAGAAATATTAGAATATGTGGGAAAGATATTATCATCATTTTATTTTACTTTTGTGTCGGCTATCATTGGATGTTTCTTTTTTTACAGTGCAAATACAGCAGTCGTAATCTGAATGTTATTGCAGTCCTTTTGAGACATTTGTGTGATAAAATGCAGGAACCGCTAAGGAGGTACGTCTGCAGAGAGGCCTCTAATAGCGAAGCATTCTCTTTTGCATGGTGGGATTCATACTGCGTTTTAGTGAATCCATGCCACGCCTGAATTACTGATGCTGATTATTTAGGATCGATTTGTCGCAGTAAATTTTGGGTGACGGGAGAAAGACAATGGAAGAACAATGGAAACCGAATTTAAACATCTCCAGACACTGATGGTGTGTCGTTTTTCGTAATATATTCTGTCTGAAACTGGGCTCCGCTAATTACGGACAATGTGGAGAAACAAAAAACGGATCCGACGAGCGTCACATGTTTTCCAACAAGCGCCCATATCAAAAAAAGAGATCGGTCCCTTCCCCCGCTATCATTAGAAATGGGCTATACTGCAATTTTTAATTAAAGACCCATACAAGTATAATATGGCCTAGTATTTTGTGCCATGAGTCAATACCACGGCAAATTCTGACATCGTGTGCAGTTTTACTAAGGACATGGTATTTAACACCAGCAGTTTCTTTTTTTGTTAACCACGAACGCGGACGATTCTTGCCACGGACACGTTTGAGGACAGGTTTACGATGTAACTCATTTTTAATGACAAAATTTCACATTATGATATTGTTAGTGGTCATTTAAATTGATTATTATTACTATGTAAAGGTAATTGTATATTATTTCCATTCACAAGCTGGAACATACTAGATTTATACGAAAGGTAAAAGTTTATAGGAAATAAAATGGAAATAAATTCAACTAAACTCAACTTTGATCGCAAAATTTAATTGGCGCAATACAATGCATAAGTCTGAGAATCTTTAAAGTGATGTATGTTAAGTTTTACTTTTAACTTTGCGCTTCTCACATTATTCGTGGTCTATTAAAGTGTTTAAGGATGGGAAAGTAACATTTTAAGTTAAACTTAAAAGAACTTAAAGAACATTGCGTTCACATTCGAGTAAAACAAACATCATTTATTTTAAAATGATAACCGACACATAGCCTGGGTGAGATTTTTTTTAGATATGATTGTCTACGTATTTAGAAGTGAGCCCACGTATTTATTTTTAATGTTCCGTTGGTGGTGTGCTGACATTCTGTTTTTAATCCTATTTGATTTTACCCGACTTTCTCATAAATTACATTTGGGTAAATGTTAACCGATATATTAGTAAAACATATAACCCACTTTTAGTTGAAGTGCTGGATGTTTGCGTAAAGATTTTTGAACTCCTCCCGTGTCTTTGTCGTTAATAGTGTGAGTTCGTATTTTTCATGCCCCCTAAATGGAAACTACCGAAATACGACGTGTCTCTGTGAAGTGCTGTTCCATGAATCTACACGTATTATAATTAGCGGTTACAGATGGTTGTATATTCATGTATCGGGCAGATGGGGAAGTGGCCAGAGACCACCCCTTCCCTGAAATCACGTGGACAGAAACTCAGGAAGCTCTGAGACAACTAAGTGTTGACGCCCTACTTGCAGAGGGGAACCCATGGAAAAAACATCAGTAGACTGTTTTTCCTGATCAATGATCATCCTCCAAAAGGTAGGGTACTTGTTTTATTTTTCAAATACTAAATTTTTGAATTGATATATTTTTAGGGAACGTGCAACAGGCAAATCCAGAATGCTGATTATTTTAACCACATATCTCTGTACCGTGAGAGAAAACCTTCTTTACATACAAGCTTCTCACACCTGGAACAGATAAAGGGGTTAAATTCTGGTGGGTGTGAAAGAGTTGCACTACCAGCTCCTCCAGAATAACTGCAGCAGGAAACTGAAAGACACAAAGACACATCCTGTTTTTGGACCTCAGCGTTCAGGATGCGTTCCCTCCGGAAGACCGTGTTGCTGGGGATCGTGGCCTCTGTGCTGCTGGTAGCAGCACTCCTGCGCTCCTGGACGCCACGGGCGTACACCTACGTAGACGTGAGGCAGAGGCCGGCGAGTGAGGCAGAGAGGCTGCTAGAGGAGAGGCTGGTGGACGTGGACCAGCGCTACGCCGACATCCCGTACCGTGTGAAGGAGAGCGTGGCTGGGTTAGTGGGCTGCTGGGGAATGCATAATTGGATTTGTCTGGGTTGGGGGCAACTAACATGATATGCTTTCATGGGGTCCGAAATATAGTGGGCATCCCTGTGGGGGCACAAGGCAGTGGACCTCTCTGCATGAGGTACCATTCCATCACACATGAACGTAAGGGAGAGTATGATATTGGGGGAGGGCACAACTTTGTTTAAATACAAAGATCTGTTTATCAGGCAAATAACTAAAGTTACCTTAATTTATGGCGGCGTGGGTACACGCCCCCCTTTCCCCCGGATTCTATACCCCTGCCATCTCAGCATGTACTTTTCATGAAGTACAGCATCGCTGGACATTGTTTGCATTGAAGTTGAGAAAACATGCAAGGAACAAAAGAAGTCATGCTTAGCGCAAAGTGGTCATCCTCTCCGTCCTCCACAGTCTGCTGGCGCGAAACGGATGTGTGTGCGAGGGCGAGTCCAGAGGTGTGAGGCTGCCGTTCGCCCAGCTGCTCTTCCCGCGGGTGTCTGCCCACCCCCTGCACACAGCCTTCAAGGCCTCGGAGCTGGAGGAGATGAAGCGGCGCAGGGCACAGGAGTATGTTGGCTTTCAGAGAAGGTGAGCCAAGCGGCTGGGAGAGCTGTTGTCACACGAGGCTTTTGTCATCTATTACTATTACCGTGATGTCATAGTAGCCTCAGACAAATTAATCGTCCTTTTTTATCATAAATAACTTGCTCTGTTAGTAGAAGTTTTAAATTCACTACCTACATAAACTTCATTCATCCCCAAGGGGAAATGACCTTTAATTCACTGTATCGGTATAATGGGTTGTAACCCTATTTGTCTGTTTGTTGTAACACAATTCTACTTAACAGACTGACAAATTAAATTAAGAGAATTAAAGAATCAGTAATTTAACTGAACATGATACGTGCACATACAGCCACCCACCCACATGCACAGGCTGGACGAACAGCAACAGCTCCCAATGCTGGCTGTTCCCCTCAGTCACTGAACCCTGGGAGGCTGTCTGTTCCATCTGTTCCAGATTCCAGTCCCCCGCGGATCTGCTGATTGTAGCAGAAGCCAACAGTCCTCTGCAGTACCCCACCCAGGGGGTTGAAGTGCGCCCCCTCAAGACCATTCTGATTCCAGGTACCAGATTTACTACTGTGACCATCATGAATGTAGGTTCTTATTCAGTCATTAAATGTCAAATTTTCAGTTTCACTATATCTGTATTTAGAAAACTTTTGGGGGATGGTTGGAGGTTGTGGGGAAAAACGTAAAATAAAGTACAGGTTGTCATCGATTTACGGCCATGATCAGTGCGGTCGTAAGTTGATTTGGTCGTAAGTCAGTCCTTTATTTTATATACAAAAATAGTATACCGTATAATAAAATTCTGTCATCTTTAAGTCATATCGTTTGGTGTTTTTTAACCTTTGTATCACAATTTTCTCGCGGGGGATGCTAGCGCTGCCGGCAGTTGTGGTGGAAACTGTCAGACACTCACACTGGGCAACTCTCACACTGTCAGATGCGGCACAGTCGTGGCCACATATTTGCAGTCTTGAAACGGTGGTAAAGTCGATCAGTCGTACGTTTTATAGGTCGTAAGTCGACGACAACCTGTCTAAAAATGCTATGACTTCAACTTAGTCCATTACTGTAGGGATTTTAGGGACCCCCAAATAAAAAGATCCAGAGCTAAGGGCACCATACAACAGAACATAATGTTAGCAGAAATGTGACTGCTTATCTACTGCAGCATTATAGCCCCACCCTAAAGATTAGAAGTTGTTTCTTGCTGTTAGGACAAATAACTGCAACTCACGGTATATACTGTAGCTAGATGCCTGCGTAGCTATGTGGATTTGCAATTGCAAGTAGCAATTCATTGCCCTGTTACTTTTTAGTGGTTAAATAAAGCTGTAGCTGTTTTGAAGGTGTCGCGCCATGGCTCAGTGGCTAATGCAGTTGCTGCACGCTGACGTTGGGGGTTTCCATGCAATATGTTCATCCGCTGTCTAAATCGACGCAGTTATGTAGGCTAATAGGTGTCTCTAAATACAGCCATGAAAGAACCTGTTTTTTGTTTCACCCATGTGAATAATACATTTTTTCAAAATTCACAATTTTTGCAAATTGCAGCCTGGTTCTTCTGCTTCTCATTGATGAAGGGCTTCTTCCTTGTTTTATGGCACTTCCTGCTTCGAGGAGCCTGATACAAACTGTCCTAGCAGTGCACCCCAGGGTACAGCCCAGGGTTATGCTGCTTCCCCATGGCTCCTGGGGAACCTGAAATGATTATGTTGTATTTAAAATGTTGCTTGTATGTATACATACACAGCTTTTGCGCACCACAGGTTTTTGCCACTTTTCCTTTTATTTCTTAAACATTTCTAAACATTTCATTTCATAAACATTTGTTAGCAAAGAATATTGAGTGTATTTTTTAGTAAATGTTAAGTGAGTAACATGCAAATGTGGAGAATCTCAGTGTGTGCAGAAATCTTTGACTGTTAGTATACAGTATATATAAAATTAAGCTGCGGTTTTAGTCTGAATCTGTCTGTTTTGTGATATTCACTATCACTGTTCCTCTGTTACACAAACTGTTCAGAATGTAGCCCGCACATAAGTCTCATTATCATGCATATAAAAATATTAATCATTATGTTTTAGTTATGGGAGCCATGTACTTCAGTAGCTGATGTGGACCAGCTGTTCTGATATGAGTTAACTGTTTCTTCAATGGGTTGATTTGTAGGATTGGCTTTAGAAGAAACCTCCAAAGATCTTCACCTGGTAAGTCACCAGCCATCCAGCATTCTCTGCGTCACCATGGGCTTTTCTTTCATCCCCGCACCATCTCCCTTCCGATTCGACCACGCAGGTGAACTTCACCGCCACGCTGGGCGTGTTCCACCTAGCGGCCGAGGTGGAGGGAGTCACTGTCAGAGGAGAAGGCGAGATGCACATGACCCTCTGGAGTAGCCTGCTCCCCAGTCTGAACAGGCAGCTCCAGTTCGTTACCTACACCAACACGCTTTTCCACCCGAGCACGGCAGACACAGGTAAGCCCACTCACGGCTCCGCCCCGCCCGCGCATGGCCGCGCTGTAAAGCTACTTTACTTAGCTCTCTGCATAACAAGAGAGGTGTGTGTGGGACGGCAGGTTACTGTACCTGTAATCAGAAAATTACCAGCTTAAATCCCCAGATTGGTAGAGCGATTTCACCCGGGGCCCCAGCAAACATCCGGGCCCTGTCCTGTCTTGGGAAAAATGTTAGCTAAATTTGCAACACTGTGGGGTGTCACAACCCAGATAAGTTAATCTGCCCCAAGTTTCACCTTGTGCTCTGAACCCCCATTTGCTTCAGGAACTGTCTGATCCTGCTCTCTTCAAAATATCCATTACTTTAGATAAAAGCATTTGCTAAATAAATGTATTAATGGAACGGGAGTAAAGTTTACACAGTTTGCCCTTTGAAAATAATTAGAGAAATTATTGCGAGATTTATAAGAAATTTACCCAGAGTGAAACTTTATGGAATACTTTTTTGAGGTGTGGGCTCAGCACCCATAGATGCATGCAGAAAATTTCAGAGTTGACTATAATATCCTGGAATTTCAGGAGAAGCTGAATTTTATACCCTTTTAACCATTTAAAAGATTCACTCAATTCATTCCACTCATTAAAGCAAAACATAATTCCACCATTTTTAAATTAATAATGGAAAAAATGTACATTAATATTACATTATCAAAACAAAGGTAAAGCAATGACCATCTTTTCCTTTTCCAAGTGCTGCTTTTTCAAAAAACAAGAAATCTGAAGCAGAATCAAAGTATATATTGTCCATTATCAGCTGTAATAAACAAGAAAAATTCAGGAAAATACCGAACATTAAAATCCACACATATCATTGTCTTTGGAAAGAACATTTCAGATCCAAACTCAGGTACTGCCATTCCTTCCTACAATGACAGAAGTGATGATACTTTTTCATCATGAATCTGTATTGCATCTGACCAGGTAAATGGCGTTGCCCCTCCCACAGTCCATAGAAATCGGTCTCTGAAAAGCCTTTGGTCTATGATGTGAATTTTATGACCTTTTGTGCTTCCTGTGATAGACCCCATCTTTCCACAAATTGCTAGTGCGCAGTCACTGTGAATTTGCTGCAGTGTCAGCTAAAAAACTTATGAGTGTAGGTGTTTACTAATCATATGGATAGATTATTTCATAGACTGAGTTTAGCAAGGGAAAGGTAAAAAAAAAATCTAATTACTAGAGAAATATACATGTTCGAAATGCACCAGGAAGTGGGTAGTTTGTAACATCCTGGATAACGCTTGGGCTGCTGAGAGCGCCCCCTGGCTTCCACACAGAGTCACTGGAAACAAAAATGCAGTTGCATATTTGCTTTGTTTTCAGTGCAGTTTGAGACAGACGGTCACCAAGCTGTCTTCACGATCAAGGTCCGCCACAGCATCACCCCGAAACTGTACAACCCCGGTCCCAAAGGAGGTAAACAGGCATGGATCACATGATCACACTGTGAACTGCCGCTGGACACCTTGGGAGGCCTGCTGTTCTGCTCCTTCCCATAATGCACTGCAGCCCCTTTTTCCATTTGAGTATAAGATGTAGGGTTCATTAGGCACTTCAGCCCCCCCAGGTTAATAGAATAACCTCCCACTGTAGTATAACAGAAAATAATTGACTCCTGAGATTTTTGTTTTTTGTTTGTTATATTTTTTCTTAAATTATAATCCCCTTTACATACAAATTGTTTTCTTAATGTTCTGTATTGAAAATTATATTTTCCTAATACAGATGAAATTAAATGAAACTTTAATATCAATTATCGTGACTAACATTATTACAGTTATCAGTATTATCACGGTATTGTTAAAATGTGCTGAAAATGTTCAAAAAGTACTGATACACAAATCGTTTCACCAAGTTGTATAGTGAAAACCACCAATAAAATCTGTAGCACTATAGTTTTTTTGTGCACAAATATTAAAATAATAACATAGCCACCACCTTATGTAAACATATGAAAACCGTATCAAATGCACATTAACATAAAAAATCGGCCATGTTTTCACTGACAGAAACCCACGTGTATGAGTACAGGTCTGTGTATGTGCGTGTATGTCTGTATGTATGTGAGAGAGAGAGAGAGAGAGAGAGAGAGAGAGAGAGAGAGAGAGAGAGAGAGAGAGAGAGAGCCCTGTGATGGACTGGCATCCTGCCTAAGGTATAGCCCAGCTTTGGGCTTAAATTGCAGGGTCCTCCATGATCCTAAGCAGGATTAGAAGATGAATGGATGGATGGAATATTTTCCTAATATTATTATGTACTACACAGCAGTACACCAGTCTTTTTAATGTTAGACACTTCTAACATTTTTGTTTCTTTTTGCCCAGAATATGATATCAGTGCCCTGGTCACTATAGCAACCAAAACGTTCCTCCGCTATGACAAGCTGCAAGGTCTGATCGACAGCATACGGCGTTACTACCCAGACGTCACCATCGTGGTGGCCGATGACAGCGAGCATCCGAAGCCGGTGACCGGGCCCAACATTGAACATTACATCATGCCCTTCGGAAAGGTATACCGACTCTATGGATGGCTCTGTGCTGCGGAGCATTGAAAAAGGGTTCCACTTACGAAAAAGGGTTCCACTTACGGTTGTTTTTTTGGAAGTTTTTGGAATGACATCTAAAATTCCAGACATTTCCAAATATTGCTTAGCTCGGAAACAACGTAGTCAACAAAACTCACTTTTTAAGCATTTGGACAACTTTCTCCTACACTATAGTAATTCATTGAATGTTATGGAAGTAGTCAGTGTTGATTTCCTGTGCCTTCTCTAAAGGAACACTCTCAGTAACAGGTAATATAGAAATTCTGTCTCATGTCTCTTCTGAAGTGCATAAAGTAAGTGTGCTGTATGTAGCAATAAAAGACTCAGTAATGATTCATAGAACCCTTGTTTTGCGAAGGTTCCTTGTTTTGAAATTCCACACATATCAATGAGGCTGTCATGAATCGTGTGTCGTGGTCAGCAGTGATTGTCATAGTGTAGTGGAATTGTAATAGTGCAGCCCTTTGGCTGGTGGTCTGCCTTGGAGCTCAGTGTTGGTCAAATAGAGAAATATGAAACTCCAAGTTTCATATAGCCTAAAAATACAGTAAGCATGGGAAGCTCAGTCTTCTTATTTTAACCAGCCTTCATGCACATGGGGTCCAATTTACCCCTTCATTATCTGAACACCTAATGACTAATAAAGGTGTTTGTGTCACTGCTGAGGTTGTACTCCTTCCTACAAAAGACAAGGTCACCTTGCCAAGACCCTTGTTCTGTGCAGAACATATGGTTGCATGGATGAGAATGTTTTCCAAAAATATCCCGTTGGCGTTAGAATGGGTTCTTTCATGACGGAGCCTATTTTCTGTCATAGGGTTGGTTTGCAGGAAGGAATCTGGCCGTGTCCCAAGTCACCACAAAGTATGTCTTGTGGGTGGATGATGACTTCATCTTCACGGCCAACACGAAGCTGGAGAAGCTGGTGGACGTGCTGGAGAGCACCACGCTAGACCTGGTGAGGAGCAACACAGATGGGTTTAGGTCAGGGGTGGGCAAACTTTTTGACTCGTGTTGATCGGCGCTGATGAGGGAGCGGACAGCTTGTGGGGGGGGGGATCCACCTGAGGTGCGTGCGAGAATTTTCGTAGGCTTCAGGGATTCTAGCGATTAAGTAATAAAATTTAGACAAATTCGGCAGGCCAGTTTTAAAAACTAAACGGGCCGGATATGGCCTGCAGGCTGTAGTTTGCCCATGTCTGGTCTAGGTCAACAAGTCGGCTTCGGGTGGGGGGGGGGGGCTCAAAGAGCCTCTTGCCAGTTTCATAGCTTCTAAGACATTTTCTTACGAAGATGTGGATTCCTGCCAGAAGGTGGCAACCACAATTTCTAGGAGGATTTCTTAAACTGCACACTTTTGGCTGAAAGTATCAGCTAAGTTCAGACATATTGATTACAATCTATTTGTGTTTAATCGGTATCTAAACCATCAGCTTAGGTTTTACCAAGGCAGGATTTCCAGTTCACTTCTTTATCTGCTTGGTTACACCCAGCTATGGGTTGTGCAACTCTTGCAGAAGCAGTGAAGCCTTATCTATGTTGTAGAACAAAAAGGCAAAGTAGGTGCCACATGCAGGAAACACTGCACCACGGAATTCAAATCAGACCCCGTGTGGCTGATCCACGTGGTCTAGTCCAGAGAGGGAAGCTTTTCACAGCACTAGAACTGGCCCACTGACCCTCGATCAAGCCTGTTGGTGCTTGAGTGGCACACATTTACACAGCTTTGGTTGTGTTCAGTTGGAATGTAATGGTTATCTGTGCATACAGGTGGGTGGGGCAGTACGGGAGGCCACTGGCTACACCGCCACATATCGACACACCATCTCCATCGAGGCGGGGGAGGAAGACGGGGACTGCCTGCACATGAGACGGGGCTTCCATCACGTGGTCCAGGGCTTCCCCAACTGTGTCATTACCGATGGCGTCATCAACTTCTTCCTGGCCCGCACCGACAAGGTCCAGCAAGTGGGTTTCGACCCCCGTCTCGCACGGGTCGCTCACCTGGGTAAGTGATCATGCCACAGGGCGGGGTGGGGGGGCTGCCCAAATGGTTGTTTCTCCCCTTTCTTCTCCTTTACCCACCCAACCGAGAATGACTGTCCTGCCTTCAATTCAGATTCTCAGTCTTATGAAACCAAGCAATGTCTGAATCAAAAAAACTGTCACTATCAGGAATTACTCGTATATTGAGTGCGTATGTGGTGATATGAGGCATCACAGTGGCTCACACCTCCAAGGTTGGGGTTTTTGTGTGTGGAGTAGGCATGTTCTCCTCGTATCATGTGGGCAGTCTAATGACATGCAGCTGACATGGCTGACATAAGCTCAATGGCATGTTTAAATTGCCCACAGTATATAATTGCGTGTGCTGTGTGCGTGTGGACTGGCAGAATGTACCCCTACATTTTGCCTTAAGCTGTTCTTAAGTTGTTCAGCAAAGCTGTTAAACAGGTTCTCAATGACAACTGCAGAGACGTCTCTCAGACTGCACACTCACACCCCAGCACTGCCTTTGGTATGTCCCTCAGAGTTTTTCATCGATGGCTTGGGCTCCCTTCACGTCGGATCCTGTGATGACGTCATCGTCAGCCACGCCACCAAGATCAAGCTGCCCTGGCAGGAGTCGGAGAGCGACAAGACCTACGCCAAGTTCCGCTACCCGTCCGCCTCCTCGGACGCCAGCCACACCAAGAACGGCCTCCTCTACTTCAAGAACAGGTTCCAGTGCCTGACCCATAACTGAGTCTTCTCCATGTTCTGCCACCTTCACATCTGTCGCCTGGGCTTCCAGAAGCGCCCTCAGGAGAAAAAGCCAAATCCTCCTGTATGTTTTTGGCTGGATATTTCCCTCAGTTTCCTGTACTTCCTGTAGTTGGATGCCCCTCTTCGGCCCACCCACAACTACGCCTTGGTGCCAAACTTATTGCAGTAAAAATCAGTGTTAAATCTGCACAATTTGGCTTTAATCTGGAGCAGCTACTGGTCTGACTCCAGCTCAGATCTCCAGTTTAACCTGGATGCCAACGGTTTTGATCTAAAAGAAATACAAAATAACAGTGCAGATTTTAAGTTTGAATCTGAATTAAGGTTAAAATGTTCCTCAGCTTCCAAAGACATCTACCACTGCAGCCAGTGTTACGAACGATTGTAATGTTTTGAATACTCCAGGAATTAGAAGCTGGAAGTCAGATCACTATATGGAAACATAGCCTGTGATCAGCTGTTATCATCAGACCTGTTTAATTTTGCACCTGTGTGGCCGCAGAAATTCACTTTAATTCAGTTTAATATCCCCCAAAAAGCCTGCAGGTAATCATATCACAGTTGTTTTTAAAACCCTCCTTTTACAAGAGCTGTATTAAAGATTATGCTCCTGACATGAATAGGCTGTTAATTTTAAAATGCGCATGGATCTACCCATATATGAATTGAAATATGAGTTTGGTTAGATTTTAGTTCGATTGCATTCCCCATTTCAGCTGATATCGGATCCAGATCCTCCAATTCTGAGCTCAGTTCAGAACTGCACTCTGGCCCAGTTGAACTGAAAGGCCAGGTTCAACCCATGGGAGACGAACAGGAGTTTAAAGGACACACTGTGTCACGGGTGTGTGGACCTGCGTTTGGAGCAGTTTCCCACTGTGTGACTTAAGAGGGGAGCTTGACTGAGATTCTTAATTTGCAACAGGCTTGACCAAAGTGTGCAGGCTGCTTCTGGGATTTCTGTCCAAAAGTGTGTGATGCAGTGGGTGTGGTCATAACCCAAAGCTGATGCTGAAAACCCGGCCTACCTTGGCCACATGCCATCTGCCCCAGATAAGGGCAGTTATAGGTGTGCCATTCATCTGTTTTGTTGAGCTTTGAGTCATTTTTTCATTTTATTACTTTCTCCAGCCAGGATGGCTAACTTTATTTTTGGAAAACAGTTTTCCTCCCTTTCCCATTGTCATACTTGTGTTCTCTGTTTGCGGGAATGATCATGACGTCCACGGTGTGATGTTGTTCCCAACTGCCACCGCTAGATGGCGGCCTGGCATCACGATTTTTATAAAGGACCAACATCGTCGAAAGCGCTCAAGTTTTGGAATGACAAAGAAATAATGAAAATCTGAATCTGATATTGATTAATAGCTGAATGAATGAATTGTATCCTGTAGTGTATGTTCTCTGTGAGGACGAGGAGAGTTCTTTGCTCTTTTCTCTTCACTGTGTTGTGAATCTTTTTAACGAGTTTTTTTCTGCGCAAAGTCACTGGATATGTTACCAACGGTTGACATTTTCTCAGACGCACCTGTATGATGTCATGTGCACATGGAAATACGTTAGGCACACCATACAGTATTATTTTGGTTTATTTATTTGTGTGTGTGTGGTTTGTTTTTGTTCTAACTCCTCGTGCAACCTTGAAATTACAACAGATCAGCACGACTCCAATGAATCCAAGACAGTCACTTAGTAACTTATCCAGTGGGATGTCAGAATGAATATACATAATTGCTGTTCAGAATGTTTTATGGCTTGATGGCGTGCGGAGAGACACATGGGTCACGCCAGCCATCAGAATCATTTTCCTACATGCCACATGCCAGCTGGTGAACAGACTTATGCTATTAAAGACTTTTTGCTTCGTAGTAACCAAGAATGCAAAAGTTCTGGTTAAACATCTTGAAGGACATGCTTTAAGAAGATAAAGTAGAGCTGAAACATAAATGAGCGTGGTACAGAGAAAAGGAATAAAGTTTATTCTCATCTCTCTGTGTGGGACAATGCAGTAAATAATGGCAGAGTGAGAAGAGAGGACATGGGCAGGTGTGTGAGGGGCTTACGTTTCTGCTCTTCCGGAGGTACTGCCCTGGGAAAACATGTAGGTGTTTGCTGGCAGCCAGCTGGGATGGGCCAGCCGGTGAGGTCATTCCACCACTGAAAGGCTAGGCTGAGTTCACAATGTTTCACTCACTCACTATTCTCTATATAGGGAAATCTATGTACTTCACTATATAGGGAATTAGTCAGTGACAAAAAACGACAATTTCAGACACTACATTCCTATGCGCTGGTCTCCTAGCAACCTCTGACAGCTGACATTTGCGAATAGTAAACTACAGCGTCAGCATCGACAGAATAAAGCAGATAAAATGAAAATGGATGTGTAAGCCTGTGATTTATTTAAAACAATTTTTTTTTCATATTTGTCCATTTCAGTTGCATGAAGTGCAGTTTTCATATAGGCCTAACAAAAATAAATGCTTTAAGTAACTAAAATTTACTTCACTGATAACTATAAATTCATGCCCATTCACAATCATGCACATTTATTCATTCATAGTTGTGTTTGGGCTTACAAGCTGCATATCAAGACTTTTGGCAGAGTATTATAATTATTTATGTTTAATGTGCTTATATTTGTATACAAAGCTGTCCTCTAGCACATAGAGCATGATGTACATTGTCTGTCCGCAACACTTTGCAGGGCATTGTGTGTCCCTTATAGTGTGCTATACAGTGACTCAGATTTGCTGTTGAGAAATCAAATGGCAGACACACTATATAGCGCACTAAATGTATAACAGGGAGTGACTCTGAACACAACCCTAGATGAGCAGAGGGAGCAGGTAGAAGAACAGGAAGTTCCAGTCACATGACGGGAAGTTGTGTATGGATTCCAACCCTGAGAATTGGAAGTCTGCCCTGTGATGTGAGGACTGTGTGTTTTCACTCTTCCATATTAAAGTTAGAATAATAGTAAATATGGGTGAGAGGAGCTCCCTGAAACACTATAGTGCCTGTGTGGGGATGTGCCGACCTGGGTGTCCTAAACACTATAGTGCCTGTTTGGGGATGTGCCGACCAGGGTGTCCTAAATACTATAGTGCCTGTTTGGGGATGTGCCGACCAGGGTGTCCTAAACACTATAGTG
>JAODLD010000094.1:885060-897558 GCA_026781065.1 Mormyrops boulengeri
AAAGGGGAGCACAGGCATTCAGGAAAGGGGAGCATAGGCATACAGGAAAGGGGAGCACAGGCATCCGGGAAAGGGGGGCACAGGCATAATGACAGGAAATGAGTATCAAGGTAATTAATAACTTCTGCACAGTAATAAGATTTGGAAAAAGGAGTCTGTGGTTCCAGGTGACACCTTTTACCCCATAATCTTAGGTACGTGTCTTTATGCATCTCTGTCATGCAGACGTTGGTTCTACAGATAGTGTAAAACACACGGAGCACAGTTAATAATATAAAACCCATTTTGAAAATATTTAAATTATTTATTTTGCCGAAAACGGTTAAATGTGTTTCCCACCAAGATTTCTCTGGATTTTTTTCCCGCCACGTTGTCTCTGCCAATAGGTGGCAGTAAAGGCGGAAAACCATTTGGAAAAGAAGGCCATGACTTTTACAGCCTAAAATGTTATTCACAAACAGCGTCACTCACATTGTAGCATTATACACACCCTGTCGACTGTGATTCATATTATATACCAAAAGACCTCAAACCGTCAGGTTGTCTCTTCAAATCCCAAGAGCAGGCTATTATACCTTTCAGCGAAGCATCAGAACATCACAGAGTAAACGTCTAGATCCCCTTGGATTATCGCATTACCTGAGGAATTAAGTGATATATTAAGATGTTGTTTGATGGGACCGTGGGCTAACTGGTGCTAAGCAGGAACGGAGGGAATACTCTGTATAGATCGGGACGCCGTGACGACACTTACATGTCTGGTACAATTTAATAAGCCCTTTGAAAAATGAATCTGCATTCAGCAGCCGTATCCTCAGGAGGCCCCGTCAGGCACCGGGGCCCTGCGCGAACACTGGAGATCACTGCCGCTGCCTACCGGGCCCCAGGTCTAGGCTGGCTACATTTTTACTGTTTGCCAACAGGGTAATTTAGCGCTTTTAAAGGCATGGTGTGGTAAATGCCAGCAGATTTTAACAACAACCGTGACAGAGATAACATCTTGGCTTCGTAACCGTCCCCATTATTGCATTTTAATGGTTATCTGGGGTGGGGAAGGGCAGCTCCAGGCTAAGGGTAAGTGCGCTCCTCCTTCCTGGGCCGTGGACGCCTTTGTAAATCGCTGTTCTTTATGTGGCGAGACATATGGCACAACCAGCTGCGTTGGGTAACTGGCCATCCCGAACTGCGGGGGGGGGGGGCGTTGGCTGACTGGGGTGCTTTCACAGGAGGAGATAGGTGCAGGTGTTCCCCCTTAAAACTTAAATACTTTACGTTATACCACAACAACATTAACACTTTTAACAAACACTTACAATACACGTTGTTCATAAGAAAACCGATATTGTTTCGTTGTGACTGTATTACTGAGCTAAACCCATAACTTACATCGCATTCAATACGTTCTTTAATCTTTACAAAAGTTGACCTCATTTTTCACAAAGGACCAAGCACATACATTTGATCACTAAAATTTTATCTGATCATTTAATTCAAGTTTTTGCTACGAACTTTTTACTGCAGTGTAAAGTCATCACGTCTTGATTGACCAATTTTGGAAAACAAACTAGCCAGTTATTTTGGTCGAACAAGTCTGAGAAAATGCTTTAGACTGGTTATGGCAATATAAATTAGGCACTTAATTATTTCATACGCGCTAACTTTTTAAAGACTAATTTAATTATTAAAAACATACTAATTTGGACGGTATGTTGGATTTTTAGCCAACATTCTTTCGAAATAGAACTGCTCCTATTCTTTCGGTTTACATTTATATTTGAAACGGACAAATAGACTTATTTATATTATTCAAATGAATCAATTATCTGATTATCAGAAATACGAGGGCATCTCGTCCTGCGCGTCCCCTGACTCCCAGTACAGGTGCCAGGCTCACCGCGACCTTGTGCTCCGTCAGCAGCTGGAAGACGGATGGATGGAAGTTTTGATGTGAGAGGGCGAAGAAATCCGGAAAATGTATCAGCGGGGATATCAATTTAATTAAAGTGTAGTTTCTAGTGTTTTATTTTCCAATTTTATCTATCTATCTATCTATCTATCTATCTATCTATCTATCTATCTATCTATATATCTGTAATATATTCTAATTCTGTAATGTCACTTAACTTTATGTTCTATTTTTAAATGTAATTTAATTTAATTTTTTTAAAAAGCATTTTCAGACGACGTTGGGAAAATATTGCGACCCTTTGTCATTTAACTGAATGCGTTACTGCGTTACATACTGGGCTCGCGAGTATCCAGGATATTTGTATACTTTGTATTTGCTCACACGCTGAGTTAGGACGAACATTTATGGGGAATTAAAATTATATTTATTTTGATTAGAATAACAGACAAGCGTTAAATGTTATGACATTAAGAGAGCTGAATGAATGCTTTAAAAATCCAGGCTAATAAACATGTTCAAGGATTAAACTCAATTCAGATTCTTATTGTAGAATATAGACCACTTAGATGGGTCACTCTTAAATTTGAACCTTTTGTTGAATCTTTGACGTTAAAAAAAAAACAAAGAAATGCTAAATAAAAGACTGTTGTTCTATCAGAAATGTATCTTCACTCACTTCGACTTCCTCCTCCTCTTCTGCAAGCCCCGCCATCACCGCCCCCCTCCCCTGTCCCTTAGCACATACATAAGGGACTCCGTGGAGAAGGTCTCTTCACTGTACGGAGGATGCAATCAGCGCTCCTTTGAAAGTCCCAAGGACTTATGGCGATTGGCTCTCCCCTGCACTTCAAAAGACTCGTCAGGTATATGAAACCCACCGCTGGCCGTCAGAGGAGCGGGGAAGTTCGCACGAGTACAAACAACCGATCTGGGTGAGGAAGAGAGAAAGTGCGAAACTACGAGCTTTAAGTGCGGATTTCTCAAACGGGATTACCCTGCTGTGCTTGTTAAGCCTGGTCTCCTGTAACGTGCGCTTCTCCCGGAGCGTCGCCGCTCAGATGACCGCGCTGTCCGCGCCCGCCGAGCGAGGGTCCGCGCGCACACATGGCCGCGCTTACTTTGTCCAATACTGATCATTTTCTGCACTCATTTTTACAGGTTTGTGGATTGTTTTATTGTTTCATCTTTACACTTGGCAGGTACAAACTAGTACTTGGTGACAGTAATAGATGCACACGTATGAAAATAATAATTAAAAAAACCGTAAGACTACGTCAGGAAGAAGTGAACGAACTTAAGCATCTTTCCACAAACGTATGATCTCTGTAAAGATGCTATAACATATTCTGAACAGTTTCGAAAATGACAGAAATTACATACTAATACCTGCGAAAGCATAACAAGGTGTTCCTGAATATTAACGTGAATCTTTTTCTTATAAAGTTCCGTACTTATATTACAAATAATTCTCAAAGTAATATCATGATACACGGGGCAGCATTTTTAACGGTGTAAAGTGTTATTTCACTTGCTCTTGTAGCCGTTCTATTCGACGTTTCTGCAAACCATATGATGTTGACGATACACTGGTCTGTTGTGAGTTTTAGGACATCCCACGTGCTTCAGTAGATAGCGGACTAACACTGTGACTCAGGGACTGTTAGTTTAAGCCTCTCTGCTACCGCTGCACTTAAGTTGTTATTCACAGTGTAAAAACAGCTGATTATGCCTCATAAAATCTAATAGGATGATACATTGTGTCTCTCTATGAAGAACTGTGAAGTTAAGCTACATAGTAAAAGGTAACTGATTTGAATCGGACTTTTGTGCCCCTTGTATAGGACCGCACACCCAACTCCTCCCCAGACGGTGGATCCCACGCCATTTCCTTCTTGGCCTCGACAAGGGGTCAGGTGCGGCAGGCAGGCAGCAGCGTGGGGCTGGAGGGACCCCGGATTCCCTATGAAGGGGGGGCTGGCTCGACACCTGGGATGTTCCAGCTGTGGAGTAATGAGGTGGCAACGAGCCCAGGCCTGGGCAGCCACCAGATGACCTTGACCATGCCGAAGTTTCCAGGGCATGTACAGTCCGGCCTGGGAACTCACTCTCATCACCACCACCACCACGAACTGCCTCTCACCCCTCCTGCTGAGACCCCAGCCTCCTACCCCTTTGACCTCTCCCCCGTCAAAGTCCTGTCTTCTCAAGTGCAGCCTAACAGCTCTTACTACCACCAACATAGCAGCGTCGGCCAGAATTTCCCCAGTCTACTCCAAAGCTCCTCCAATAGGCATCACCTTCCAGGAAGCCACATGGAGGAGAGGCAACAGTGGTGGAGCATTCCGCAGACCAATGGCAGTCCACCCAGCCACTTTGCCCTGGGAAGACAGCTGGTCCTGGGCCACCAGCCTCAGATTGCAGCCCTCCTTCAGGGCACCTCCAAGGGACTCCTGAGCTCCACGCGCCGCTGCCGGAGATGTAAGTGCCCCAACTGCCAGGCGTCCAACAGCGGGCTGGCCACCCAGACTCCTGAGGAGCTGGGCAGGAAGAGACTGCACGTGTGCCACATCCCTGAATGTGGTAAGGTCTACAAAAAAACATCGCACCTGAAGGCCCACCTGCGCTGGCATGCCGGCGAGCGCCCTTTCATCTGCAACTGGCTCTTCTGCGGCAAAAGCTTCACGCGCTCGGATGAGCTGCAGCGTCACCTGCGCACGCACACTGGCGAGAAGCGCTTTGGCTGTCCGCAGTGTGGCAAGCGCTTCATGAGGAGCGACCACCTAGCCAAGCATGTCAAGACCCACCAGAACAGAAAGGGCAGGGGGGGCGGCGCGCACACCCTAGGCCAGCAGCACGCAGCAGGGGCACTGCTCAGGCACATCAAAAAGGAGTGAGGGAGCAGGGGCCGGATCGGGAGGGCCACAACACGGGGGCTATTTCACACCAGTGAAACCAATGTGCAGAAAACCAGCCCCGTGTACGCCCACAGCGGAGTTCATTTTGTTTTGACAATCTTTAAATATGCACTTTCACGCTTAGAAGCAGATGGGAAAAAATGGCATGGCAATGAAAACATTTTCATTAGATTGTATGAACGTGGAGTAATCTGTAACACAAGAAATACTGAATTATCGTGAGGAGGCAATGTTATTTATAAAAGTATGTTTGTGAAGAACTGGCATCCGGTCTGGGATGACCTCTGCCTTGTACTCTATTCTGCCGGGGATAAACTCCAGGCCCCCTGTAACCCTGCTCAAGATAAGTGGCTGGAAGACGGACGTATGTTCCTTACGCTGATAGTGATTCGGAGAAATCAACAGCAAACTGCGGTAAGCTGAATCTGAAATCAATGAATCAGACAAGCATTTCCATGCATTTTACAGGGGATTGTGCCTCCAATCTGATCAACGGCTGTTCAGCTTTCACCGGGAGCTTCATACAGGTGTAGCAACCTCGTCTTCCCTGTTCCCTAATATTTTGCATATTACCACATCTGCTTAACTCAAAAAAGCAGATATCACTCAAATAAATCGCAAAGCAATTTACCTGTATTTTGCCGAACCAAAATCAACAAGTTGTTTTCCCCGCTGCCATCGTTAGCTTCCCATCTTGGGCAAATGCAAAAAGTCCTTACTGTTGTACCTCGCTGTCAGTGTACATATAAGTATGTAACCATGTAATATGAGAAGGCATGTAAAAATGTTCCTTTGATGCAAATAAAAATAGATGGTGTGGTCTTCCGCTGTGTTCCTATGACCTGATTGATGCTTGTATACTTTCAAACGGCATGTTAGGTTACAGAAAACCTCATTATTCTGGCTCATCTCTTCAGGATGTAAATGACATTAAAATTCTGGTGAACATGCTTCAGGATGGATAAACAGGCAGCTACCTAAAACATTGTTATCCGCTCCTGCTGAATAAAGCATTTAATATAACACAAATACCATGACTAATTAGAGGTGTTAAACCTCCGTGGAATTTTAACAAAACAAAACTATTTCTGCCTTTCTCAAGATATATTTTTAGAGTGCTAATTCTGAGGCGTTGCAATTAGCTAAATCTGACCCTTTTTCCAGCAAACACCACTGCCTGTTGTGACACAGGGATGTCAAAACGTGTGTATACCATCTCGTAATTAACCTAATGTCAAATTAAGAAAATAACAGTCTGACGTACAAGTCGCCATTACTGTCATGTCAAGCCTTAACATATCGTGGAAATTACTTGGATATTCTTTAATAAATATATGCATCACTGTTTGGTTGCTTTTATTGGGTTTTTTTGCGCAAATTAACCAACTCCTTTCTGAGTAGGCCTACATACAGGCCTAAAGATCCCGTTAAAAATAAATGAAAGATTTAAACTGACATTAATCTTTCATTTTGTTAGAAGTGCTGAACAGGTCTGCAATAACCATTATTTACCTGTTGCTGTAAAAAAGTCCTTTTTTTCCTTGTTTATGTGGTATAAACGTCCGCAGAATATTTTTTAACATTAAGTCTAGCGGTAATTTGGTAAGTAGGCTATATACGGCGGGAGGTTCTACAGTCGTTGTCACACTTAATACTCCTGGTTTGCCAGCCTGTATTTGGTACTATAGTGTGTACTATATTATGCCTCTGTAAAAGTGAGCATATTCCTTATAACACTACAGGGCAGTTACAAATTGAACAAAAGAAGTAGGCCTAAATCAGAAGGGCAAGACTCTAAATTTATTCAACATTTAAAAGTTAAATTAGATAGCGACGAAGCGCGGTGAGTTTTTCTTTTTCTTTTCCGTTTAAACCGTACATGAGGCGAAACGACCGACGTAGTTTGTTTTTTTTACTTAATTAAAATTAAGTTCTCGGATGGACCACGACCAAGGAGGCTGGTTGACCGTCTGAACGCGGCGGAGAACTTAACCACCCTGGTTTCTATTGCCTGATCTAAAGCAATATTTATTTCTGTTTATGTAAAACAATGCCACCCACCACTGGCCGACCGCCCCCGGGATGCAAAGTCTCAGAAAGCTTAATTTATTTTTGCAGTATCGCACTGAGGACGGGCGGCAGTGGGGTCGGTGGTCTGCACCGTAAAATAGCGCCCTAGGCGGCCGCTTGGTCGGCTGGCCGCCACTGCATTCCTGCCTGAACAATCTGCACTGGAAATTTACAGACAAATACTGGAATACAATTTATGCAATAAAAGACTTCGTTCCTCAGCCTGGTTATGATTACGTACAGCGCCTACTTTATTTTCATTTCACATCAGTTTGTATTAATATTTCTTTATTTAAAGGTCTTATTATGAGTCGTATTTCGGTGGGATTCCACCTGATGCTGCTGAAACTTCGCAGTAGCGAAGTAGAAAATACCGTTTTCTCCTAAAATGAGTATATGTATTTCATATGAGCCACAGCACACCGCACGTCTTACGCTTATTGGTATTTAGAAACTTGCCCTGGTTTTCAAGATGCGTCAGTCTTGCGAAAATGCGAAAACGAAAAACTAAGCCGAATCCCTATCATGCTCATTTTAATCTGTGGCGTTAATACAGGTTTTTAACATCCGACCATAAAACAGCAACATGACGTTGACATTTTAAGTAGCCTAATTACATTTACAGTCTTGCCCCATAGGAGGCGTTATACACTCGGTTATTACAGAATATTTTTACCAATATAAGCCACCTGAAACTGGTGCCTTTTTGAACATTTATGTACGTGAGATGCTGTAAGAGATTTAGACTATGTTACATACAACAGCCAGAAGGGGGCAGCAAACAACTGCAAGAATTGTGTTGCTGCAGCTATGGCTCGGCAGCGAGAATATCGCTGTCATCACAGATTGCAAGCTACTCATGTTCACAGTCTGACGTTTGATTTTCACAGTTGAAGGGTTTGTAAGGAAGTCTGATTCATAGTTTCTCAGTTTCGCACTTTCTTTGTGCAGTATAAACAAAGGAAATGACCCCAAGAGTTAGCAAGGATGAGTTTTCAAAAAGGTAAGTTTTATTTAAACATGATACAACAGCAAATGCTCATAGGTCAGGCAGTTTCATCTATCTCCCATCCTCTCCTTCTGTATGTTCACTTCCTGGTATGTTTTTGTCTTTGATAAGCATGCAAATTAAGAAGGGCAAAATAACCTCAGTGGGGGTGGAGAAGACCTCAGGGTCTGGATCGGTATGGAGAGTCCAGGCTGCTTAGCGAGCAGTGTCCAGGCTCTCAAGCCTCCCCAAGAGGCCAGGTATGAAATCAGGACCAAAGAATCACACCAGAAACGGTGCAGGGTGAGCAGCTTCGCCTGCAGTGACATCTCCAGAGGAGTGAACTACACAAGAAGGGCAGGAGTTACCATGGCCAGAATTTCAAGATGTTCTTTGGTTCCCTCGCTGAAGATACAGTAAAACATTCAACTGATTATACCCTGTGCAAAAATCCCTTATATGCCAAGGTGTGGCATTTTGACCAGTGTCACCTGAGCTGCGAAGGCTGCAGATCCCTTTGGGTATTTAAACCTGCACTTCTCCCTCTTTATGGTGATTGTCATGTTTTAAAATGACTGATCAGATCAGTCGATTCCTACCTACTGGTGGGATCACAGAAACCAATAATGTAAGGCAAACATACACAGAGGTTAAGAGTGATTTTTTTTTTCCCAGTGAGCTAAACCCAATTGGACCACAGGCACAGATTTGGTATCCATGTGAGAGGCGGTGGGGGCATCAGGCAGGACTTCAGCTGACCCAAAGCGGAGTGTCTCTGTAAAAACCATCCATAGGTGGCCTTATAAGGACCGTTCACATCCTGTGACATTTCCACAACCTATGAATACCTTTGTTTTGGAAAAATTAAGAAGTAAAAATAAATCGGCAATGACATTGCCGTCACCCATGTCCTTTGAAAGTACGAGAAGCTCCCATCTGCTGAAGATGTCCGGATTTGACCTGTTTAAGGTCTGGCTTCTACTTGCCTCCCTGACTGACTGTGAGTTTGCTTGAAGGAGCTAATCCAGTGGCACCTTCTCCTGAATGAAGTACATCTGTTCTGCTGCATGATGGAAGAAGGTTCCTCCTTGGCAGGTCTTTGACGAGGGAGGTCAGCAGATTCTAAGGATCTCTTGCCTGTTACACATGCATACAAAAAATTCAAAATCTGCCTCCAGGAACGTCCCGGTCTTCAGCATATACCTAACTTAATCTAAATTCTTAATTGTCGACATGTCACGGTGCCCATTCTCACTGTGGGGGAGAAATGCTCATTCCTGAGGGACATTTGACACCCCCCCTTCCTTGGTCTGGAACATTAAAAAGGGAGAAAAAAAAAACAAACACAAGGGAAAAAGCCTTAAACATTCTGGGTCGTTTGTAACAGAAGGATGATGAGTAAGTAAAAACCGGTAGGAAAGAAGAGATAAGACAAAAAGAGCAACAGGAAAAGTGACGCGGCCTAACGACCACATCAGCTATGGCGTGCAGATTAAGACGACGCAGCACCGTTGCGCTCTATGGAGTTCGGTGCTGGGGGCAGGAGGAGGTGCAGAGTCTCTGTGCTCACAGTTCATCCTCGTCCAGCTTTGCCAGGCTGCCAAGCCTCTGGACCCCCAGCGGGCTGGGTGAGAAGCACCCTGCCTCACCCGCTAAGGCTTTCACATGGCCCTCACTGGCCCTCTGTGTGGGAAGAGAAGGACACAAGGCTGTCAGTTAAGGGAGTGAGCTTTACCAACCTCTGGTTGGCCTGTCAGTGCGTGGTGTGCCAGTTTGGCCTTAGCATGGGCCCTTATTGGTGCTTCCACGCGTCTGTTAGGTGCAAACGCTGTTATTCATACCAAGCTGTGGGAAATTTTGGCAAACGCACAGCGTCAGTTTTGTTCGAATTGCAGGTTTCGTTCTTCCCAGCTCTCGTCATCACAATTCCACACAAGCTTTTTTTTCTCTCTTTTTTAAATATATTAGGGTTTGTTCACTGTCAATGATAACAGCATAATTAGTAGTTGTAATGGCTGTCGCTCCTTTCCTCTGTCCTGTCATTAACTTTCAATTGTGATAAAAATTAATTATGCATTGGCTTCCAAGCCAATGCTGCTTTGGTGATAAAGTGTTACGCAGAGTGACTTGATACTAGTGTGGTTACATATTTGAACTTTGTCTACCATCATTAGAAATAATATCAGCTATGATAATTAATTCAAATAATTTTAAAATCGTTTGGCTGACTCGTTTACCCAAAGTGACATACATTTTTGAGAAAGCCAGGTTTGACAGTCCCTGGTGCATTTGGGGGTTAGGGGCTGAGCCCTAGGACTTAACGGTAACTTCACTCTGCCAACGCTGGGATTTGAACTGGCAACTTCCGGAGCACAAGCCCAGCACCCTAATCCACTGAGCAGCACACTACTCCCTTGAAAGCCAGCTGGACAAAGATGTCTAAATGAATGATCCCCATTCACATGAATCATTCACACAAATGATTCACAAAGAAACAGCCAGAACTTAACAGGAAATCACAAATCAGGAAATTGATGAAGTCTGTAAGCATCTCCCCCAACGAGGCGACTGACCGCTCTGGCAGAGAGATCTTTGTCAGTCTGCATTGAGAATTGGCCTGTTATATCACAGCAATTTTTTTCTTTCTCTGGAACAGGAGATCTGGCTGTTTTACAGTTGAGATAATGTACAGTCAGTGGAAAGGAGATCTAAATATGTGTTATAAACAGGTGTTGTATGTAGTATACGTTGTGTCTGTCAGAGGGATTAAGATCAGAAGATACAGTGGGATTCCGGAAGTTTAGAGGTGATGTGTTTGATGACAGTGAGCGAGCTGTGCCCAGCAGGGGGCAGTGTGGAGCCTGCATAACTGTGTAGTATGTCACATAGGATGTCACAGCCCGTTGGACGCAGCAGGGCAGCCCTGGGGTCTGTTGCAGTGATCACAGAGTTGTGTGTGGATTTGGATGGGAGCGATGCTCTGTCTGTATGTACCAGACACCAAAGGGAGGCGCTGGTCATGTGTCGGCTGGAGACACAAAGAGACGGAGAAGCTGAAGGGAAAGTGTCCGACTGGCCCTGTCCTTCACGGAGCTCATATCTCAATATTAATCCTTCCAAATAGTCCTTTTAATGGCAGGCCTGACATGGTATAAGTGTCGAAATAGACAAAAACATTATGGAAGTAGCAAAATGGTTACATGAGAATTTGTCTGGGTTTGTTGGATTTGTCTGATTTGTCTGATTTGGTTCTTTGAAGAGAAACCATGGACTGGGCCAGGCCGATGAACTATCCAGCTGGGTTTGACATGCAGAACCGGACCCCCATCGATTCCCCGTCTCCTGTGGCTTTGGGGCTCCATGACCCACGGGTGCCTTAGTCGAGGTATACTCTTGATTTGTGGCCCTGTTGTGGTGCCGAAGGGTGCTGGTCCTTCTGGACTGAGTGCTTGTGTGTTCGGCACAATTGGCCTGTGGGACCATTGTGGGTTTCCGGTAGCTGTTGTGAAACACTTAGCTGGGAACAGGCCACACTTCACATTGCGGAGGGTGGGGGCCCTTTGCGTCTTACCTGCTGCCGTACGACTGCGTCTAGGGGCCCCTGGCTGGGCATGTGCAGGGAAGGCAGTGAGCTGTTGTAAGCGTGCAGGCAGGGCAGCTGCTGGCGGTCAAAGGAGGCGGAGGAATGGGGGCGCAGCGCAAGGTCGGCCGCCGTTGGTGCCCGCATGGCCCGTCCCAGGCTGCTGGACTTGCCCTCGCGCCGCTGGTACTCGATGGGTGACTGCAGAGCTGACAGGTGAACGGAGAGATCATTGACTGGCGGCTGATCAAATCATTCAGGATACTGCAGATCTTACTGCCTGCAATTGGTGAAGTGTTTCATGTAATCTCTTTTGTGTAGTTTCCCCGCCCCCCCCAGATTAGAGAAATTGACATTCACGGTCTTGGTTGTTTGCAAGTCGGCCATGAGCAATGAAATGGGAATACTTTTGGAGCTTGCCGAAAAATCGCAGAAACGTGTAAGCCAAAAATAGCTATTGAAATGATACCGAAAATGATTTGGTAAAAATGATAATAAAATCATATAATATAGTGTTATTCAGTATTTGTTCACGTAAGTGCATACTCTATCTTTAATATTAAAGGTTACTTTTGGTTTTAAAAAGGAGAGCTAAACATCCTAGCTTGGATATGCGTGTTGACAGCTTTCTGTGTGCTTTTTTTTACCGTTAATTTGGAATTTTTTATAATGAACCCAAATATTATGCACAAATTTTCACATGCACAAGGACCTTTCGCAATCCTCGCAAACATGAAGGGGCAACTAAAGTCAGTTGACTTCTGTTGGCTCATTTTGATTTACCCAGTGTGACCAGCTGATGCCGATGTATATGCAACCAGAAGCTGTTTTAGGCACTGCATTAGCTATAGCACATTAACTCCTTTCAGAAGATAAGAATGTGCCAGAAGGGAAATGAGGGTCCCTCGGGGTGGGGGGGGGGGGCGGGGGAGGGGGGAGCAATGTTTGGGGACGCAGGGGTTGTTTGGTTAAAGCCGGGGGGGAGGTGGGCGGTGCTAACCAAGTAAGAAAGTTCGGGGCGGATCAAGGAAATGTA
>JAODLD010000094.1:897568-908630 GCA_026781065.1 Mormyrops boulengeri
CCCCTGCCCCCCCGCGCCCCCCGCCCGCCCCCCCCCCCCCCCCGCCCCCCCCCCCCCCCCCGCGCTCAGGGGGAAGCATTGTTTCAGAACGAAGGATGTGTTTCTTTAAAGCCTCGAGGCTGGAGGGCGGTCATCACCATTTAAGAAGTTGCGCTGCGTCTCAAGGATCTGACCCACGTCGAGCACCCAGGCTCTGCAGATATCAGGCGTCGCTGCCTGCAGTGTGAAGCGGACACCGCTCCCGTTGGTCCCACGAGATGTCAGCACAAAGCGGCACGTGTCGGCCTCATCACATGCCTCCAAGCCAAGGCAGCTCACCTGGGCGCCGACGAGACAGATGGTATCACTCGGCAACCGCTAACAAAAATATGCCCAAGGAGAAGTTTGTTATTGTATCATAACATCGATGCCACACTCTTATAGGAGACACAAATATCAATCCACCCATTTTATACAGTTACAATTACTGTGGTCTGGATTCTCTTTCAGAAGATAAAGATCATGAGGCAGAATATGCCCTGGATGAGAACCTTCCTCACAGACACACAAATAGACAGAAAGCAATGTTCTGAGGACACTTTGGAGCTTCTAGTCCATCTGGTCTTTGTAATGGAGAATAGAAAGAAAAGTGAGTGAGAAAAAGCTAACTCAGCACACAAATCCGGGATCATCTTCCCAAGGTGAGAACACTACCTGCTGAGTCACTGTATCAGCCAGGCAGACATACTGATACTGTTTTTCTTAACACACCAGCTGTCAGAGTCGACTTGGAATGGAAAGAACAACAGAGCAAAACGCTAAACACCTAGAAATATGGATACATGGGGAGAATCCGGAGGCTTGCCAAAGAAGGTATGTAATACATCAGCTTATATGCAGTAACGGTGAAAAGCCAGGGATCTGCCAGAAGTCACTGCACCTTGATACTGTTTTTGAAGATATATCCTGGCAATGAGAAGCCCTTCTTTCTGTCAATGGGTTCACTGAAGATGACAAGCTGCTCGAACAGGAACACCCGCCTCTCCCTGGCCCGAGACAGGATGCTGTTGTCTTGCTCGGTCACCATAAACGTGTCCTGCTGGAGCAACTTCCCTTGTGCCGTGATCTTTCCCTGGGACACAGGAAGACAAATAGGTATTATCAGTCACTGCAATATGACCTCTGTCACAGGCTGCACAATAGATCATCAGTAAAGCATGGATAAACAAATGCCTCGGCAGTCTCTGCGTTTATATCACTGTGCTACAGCTGGCACCAGAAGGGAACTCTGGATGATCTGGTGATAAAGTGGAGTTTGTGATTATTAACACATACTTCCAGAATGTGTGGCACCTCACCTCAAACCCCTGGAGCCTTCCCACATTCATCATATCGTTGCAACGCTTGGGGACGAAGCACATGACCTCCACTGCCTTCTGCTCAAGAAGAAAAAGAGGCCATGTGCACTGAACTGTAGGCTTCTAGGTCAAACGTAATGGCTAGAGAAGCATGCAAACAAGAGGAAATGTCCATGAAAATACATCTATTAAGAGACCACTCTATATTTTTAAACAAATCTACATTTGTAAATCCCAGTTTAATCATGATTCTGCTGGCTGAAGGCTACGCTGAGCAGCAGGTTGCTTCCAGGTTCACAATTTCTAAGACAGCAGTACACAAGAATAAGGTGAAGCAGGAGACACTGGGAATGACCCGAAACCAGCCTGGTAGATGGCGGAAGCGACTTTCTAATGCCAGAGATAACCGTTAACTTATCCGAGAATTTCTCATGAATCGGAGGATGACATCAATTGACCTTCAAAAGGAATGGGAAACATTAAGTGCAGGTGTGAAGTGCACTGCAGTTTGCATCAGGCTCCTAGAAGCAGGACTGAAGTCCCATAAAGCAAGGAAGAAGCCCTTCATTAATGAGAAACGGGGAAGAACCAGGCTGCAGTTTGCAAAAAAAAAATACATTACTCACAGACGCACACCCTTAATAATAAATGAGTGAAACAAAAAATTGTGCCGTGGTCTCTTAATTTTTTACGCGGCTGTACATGCTACTGTAATAAGACTATTCAATGACAAGAAATGCAACACGAAAACATTCAGGAAACATAGAGAGGCATCAGGCTATTAGTCTGATGACCAAACGTGGTTCGGCAGCTCATTTCACCATCAGAGAACCACGCGAGAAACATAAGGTAAGGACATGCAGCACTGGGAAGCACATATGTCCATACTGAGAATTTTGAGAAATGGAAGAATGGAATCTACTGCCTGGAGCTGCTGTCATATTTGAGGTTATGCTATATTATTTTTCTATTTGCGGCTGCACGAGTGACAGTCTTTCCTATGAATGACTAACAAAATCATACCTCCAACTCAGCAGTGTCCATTCCAGCCTTGGTGTAGTACTTCAAGAAGTCCTGTAGGACCAAACACAGTTCATTTTCTGAGGGAAAACCATCTTGGCTTATACAGCAATTAAAATGTTTCTGAAATGGTATTTCTTCACAGAGATATGTAATGGAAAAAAATGCACGTAAATTTATTTCCAGAGGGTGGATATGACCATGGTACAACAACCACGTGCCTCAACAACTATGCATCAAAAAAAATTGAATCTGAAAAATTTTCAATCAATTGCTCAATGAATTGTTTATAAAGTCATTGGCCTGTTTGGCTGCTTAAGCTGGATTAAAGTAGTATTTTATTTGAAGATACCTAACACACTGATTTACTGATGTCTGATGTCTTTTTGAGGAGAAAACTCAGGTGACCCTTTTCCCAGAAGTTTTACCAAGCAACGCTACAAGCTGCTTCATCGTATCAAATATGGCCGAACTGGTAGAAGCAGGAATTTTCAGTAACACACAGCTGATGGAGTCAGGCATGTTATGAAGGACCTTCCACCGCTTCCCACAGGTCCTAGCACTATACTCTGAGCCTCACCTTCAGCAGAAGCTGGTACTTCATGATCCTTTGCACTGGCTTGATGAGCAGGTCATTGAGCTGGAGCCGGTGACCCAGCTGTTGTCTGAGCTCCTGTGCAAAGCAGGATTCCTGCTGTGATTTTCGCACACGTTAACGTTTAGCTGCGAGGCGTCGCTCCGCAAGGGCTCCCTGACCAGGTGGAAAGTTCAGGTTCAGAAAGTTACAAATCCAGACCATGATTTTGTTTCAATCGGCCAGTTGAGAATAAAGAATCACAGAATCTTTGTTTGTACTTTCTGAACCAGAACTTTCCACCTCTGCTGGTAACATCACTCTTCATTTCTCATGGCACTAATCAATAAAATAATCAATTAGCCAATAAAACGTTGTGGTACATCTGTAGTACCGTGTTGGTGGTTACAGACTGATGTCTTTGAGATATTCCGATACAGTATTGACCTTGAGATTGCACTGAACACAACCAAAGCTTTAGACTAAAGTGAACTTCATTAGAATGGCCTTTACCTTTTGATTGTGACTATGGTCATGTACTCACTTCAAAGTAGGTATCGATGTATTCAGAGACGACGTGTTCCGATTTGGGCTTGTTCTGACAGTACACCACGTACATGTGTAACCGGCATTCCTGCAACACGTGAGGACACGGTCAGTGTCTCTTACACAGTTTTGATGGCCATCTAGAGATGGGTCCAGAGATCTTTGTAGCACCCTTTTGTTCATAAGCCCTGTTCACCTTGGAGGCTGGCCATAAGCACATCCATCATACTTGATCTGAAATCATCAGCGTTAGCATATTATAAGCGGGTTTTTCACACAAGCTAGCTCCATAACGGCAACATGGCGTTACGTGACTGGCCCACTGTTCTCTGGTAGAGCCAGTCTGTAATGGAGCTGAGTGTGAGCAAGCATCCGTTCATGTATAATTTAACCACATTATCCTGAAAGCCACATTAGAAATGAACACAGTCTACCTACACTGTCAGAAAAAAGAGCACCAATTTGTACCTTTGCTTGTCACTGGGACTGTACCCTTAAGGGTCTGCCAACTGTACCCTAGCTGTAGATAATGGTACTTTTAAGATACTGAAATGGACTATGAGGAACATTTTTGTACCATTGGGGGTACATTAATGTTGTATGTACCTTGGGGATGTGCCTCAGAGTCCATTTCTGTACCTTAAATTAGACAAAAAAGTACAATTACCTATAGCTAGGGTACAATTGGCAGACCCTTGTGGGTACAGTCCCAGTGACAAGGTACAAATTGGTGCTCTTTTTTCTGAAAGTGTAGCAACTGCTGGGTGGTGAGGCCTGGAAACAGCAGGACTTTGTTAGGGAAGTGCTTATAGAGGTTCCTCAGAGTGTTATTCAGATACAGGGATTGTGTGAATTAAGCAGGCCTTCGGTAATGGCGCAGATCATGGAGGAATGAGGCACCTTCTTCATGGAAGATCACAAAGGCCACTTTTTGCCTGACTGCCCATGCTGGTCCTAGTCTGCTCCCAGCATCTGACACTCAACATCTGCATGGTTCCAAGGTTCTAGCCATCTCGTTCCTTTCCAGCTTGGTATCCTTCCACAGATAGGGCTACCCAGACTGTCCATAAGTCTCATTATGTCTCCCTTGCTCAATCAGCATGGTTAATGTAACCCACGCACATGATGAGCAGTCAGGGCTGGAACGAGGACAGAGATCATGGTACCCTGGGAGACACGGCCCACTGACCTAGCGTGACCTTTCCCGACCATCAGCTGAACAGCAATGACCTGACCCTCATGTACACTACCAGTTAAATGTTTTTGCACACCACAGGTTTTTACCACTTTTCCATTTATTTAATAAACTGTAGATTTTTCTTCTTGTTAAGCACTGGAAAGTGAGTGAACAAGTATCAATGAACATATAAGTCAAATAAAACAAGTTTCCTTTATAACCTGGAAAGAGTATGTAACAGTGCATGTTTGACATCCTATTAATGGTTGTGTGGTGATGGCAGAGTCAAATTCCAGGCTGTCCTTTAACTTTAAATGCACTAGTTAACCGTTTCATCCCATGAAACACAGCAATTTTAAATGCTCCTTGTAGACAGAATGCCTTCGAATTTTTTCTGCTGTTATAACTGCTAGAGAAGGTTACTTTGATGAATCAAAAGTATGACATTTTCTTGCTAATAAAGGTACTCAAATGGCGAACATACTATAAATTTATTTGTAGAAAATCTCAGTGTGTGCAAAAGCTTTTGACTAGTAGTGTATATCTGCATTGTGAATTCAGTGTTCTTCTAGCAGCTTCTACCATTAATCGGCCCTCAACATAAGCTTATTATTATAGTATCTGTGATAGCTGAGGGGATCAAAAAGACACCATCCCTCCCCCACCAGGGGAACCATGCTCCTCGGGGTAATTATGGCCGGGTTTATAATTGTGTTTTTGTTTTCTTCTTCACGCTTCCTGGCCTCACGGCACATCTGCATGGCAGTGAGCCAGGGTGATACTTAAAAGGTTAGCTTGGGGGGGGGGGGACTCAGCAGTAAACCAAGTCAGGTGACCTCTTGAGGGGGGGTGGGCTGTTCCATGGCGTTCCTCAGCTACACTTACATGCTTGATGAAGAGCCGTGCCAATCTCTCAGGTTCCTCTACACACTTCTGCAGCTCCCCCAGGAAGTAGCTGCATGGAGGGGGGCAGAGCAGAAGGCCATTTCTGTCACACACACACTGACACAGACTCACTAAGGACTGACATCAATACCAGAAACCAATGGATACTTACTCCTTATGCCAGTCGAATATCTGATGGATGTTCCCAAACACGATCTTGTCCCTTCCCTTCATATCTTCTGGCACTCCCTTTTCATTCATGGTGGCCCTGTAGCCCTTGTGGAGGTCAGAATTCACACTGTTACCCGCCAGCCAGGGGTGAATGTGATTCCATGTTTTTCTAAGGGCGACTGCCATATTTAGATTTAACGCTCAAGTGAGTGGGAGAATGAAACTGATCATCTTAGCGGTACAGTATATGGGATTTACCTCCACAATGAGTCCCAGGTCAGCCACGTAGAGCTTCTCCGTCTCAACAAGCTCTTTCAGTACATAGCTGCAGGGTTGCGGTGACAGAGGAGGGCAGCACACACATTACAATTTATTGGACACTTTTTTTCTAAGCAACATGCAATTGAAAGCATGGCAACCTCTGGGGCAGTGCAGGTTAAGGGCCCTACTCAGGGGCCCAAAGGTGAAATCACTATGACGATCACTGATTTGAATCGGAGAGCCTCCAATTATAGGCAAAGTGTCCTAACCTGAGCCAATCGCCACTGATCTAGCATGAGATACCAGAGTGACTGTAGTGTGGCCTTCTAATTCCCAACATGGGGGCTATCAATGGGTCCTTGACCTCTATATTGGCCATTGGACCATTGCTTTTGATTGAAATGGACACAGGACAATTTGTTTGAATTTAATGGACATAGGGCCATTTGTTTTGAATTTAATGGACACAGGGCAATTTGTTTTGAATGAAACGGACACAGGGCCATTTGTTTTGAATGAAATGGACACAGGGTCATTTGTTTTGAATGAAATGGACACAGGGCCATTTGTTTTGAATGATACGGACACAGGGCCATTTGTTTTGAATGATACGGACACAGGGCCATTTGTGTACTTTCGGTCATGGCTCCTGTAGCTCATGAAGTACAGTGCTGCATTTGCAGCCTCTTTCGAAAAAAGCATCAGATGAAATGTAAGTGTTTCATGTGAAAAGCTCTCCATCCTTTGTTGAATAGTAATGATTTTATGATTGCGAATTGGCGAAAATGGTTTTAAACAGCAAATGAGACAACTGTAGTGAAATAAGTGCTGGATTGGATGTGTGTTCTGGGCATCAGCAGACGGATGTGAGAGCAAGACCCATGTCTGAGGACGGTGAGGAGAAAGGCCTACGTGCTCTTCTCCAAGGCACTCCGCCTCTCTTCCTCACTGTCTGTAGTGGTTGACGATTGGCTGGATGCATCATCCATCATGGTGAAGCTGTCCTCTTCTCTTAACCGATTAGAGGGCAGGTGGTCCTGTTGGAAACAGCAGAAAGCAATTGATAAATTGTGTTTTCAGCGTTCCTGTTTGATATAATAATAATAATGATGATAATATTATTAGTAAATGCTATCTACTTCTGAATTGTGCAAAATATTATCTCTGAAGAACATTTTACTTTGAATATAAATACGTAATATGTTTTTCCTTTTTGAATGGCTAAACTCGCTCTTCCCTCCTATGACCTCATCTGAGGACCTCCCCTTCCTCCCTCAGAGGATGTGCCAACACCACACACCATTATCCGGGCAGGGCTGCCTTTGTTGACACGTATCCCCCCCCCACAAAATCAGGGTTTGTTCAGAATGCTGACCATAAATCAGTGAGTGTCCTTATTACCGCCAGGCCGTCGCTACTCGTCAGCTGAAGGGAGCTGTTCTCCCATCAGGCCACAGTGAGCGAGGAGAAGACACTAAGCAAAAAGTGGACAAACTTTTACTCCTCTAAACATGATAGTGTCAGGCTTTCCCCAAAGCCAGTATAAATCAGGAGTTTCCCTAAACTTTATTTATCATTTAGCTTAGTGTTTCCCAATGCGGTCCTTGACGACGCACATTTTTGGTCCCTCCGAGCTCCCTGCCAGACAGTCCAAATTTTTGCTCCCTCCCAACTCCGGTCCTCAGGGACCCTCTGTCATGTCACAATTGTTCTGATCCTCCTGTGTGCCATGCCCCCTCGTTTACCTCATGTGGAATACTCTTGTTATCAGCTGTTTCTAGTTGTGTTTAATTAGTTTGGTGTATTTAAGTGCGTGTTAGTGTATGTTTCCGCAGTCCAGTCATTAATGTCGTAACGTCGCTTATGCCTGTTGTTCCGGTTTCCCGAGTGTACCTTCCCCAAATAAATTCTACGTTTCCGTTTCTCAGACTCCCTGGACTCCTGCTCCTCTTTCCCCACTCCATACCTGCACTTTGTGACACCCAGCATTTTTGCTCCCTCCGAGCTCCCTGCTAGACAGTACACATTTTTGCTCCCTCCCAGCTCCAGTCCTCAGGGACCCACACCCAGTCCACGTTTTTACTCCCTCCGAGTTTCCCACTTTCCTATAATGCTTTTATATTGCATTCATAAAACGTTCAGTGCACCTTCATAATGTATTCATTAAGTATTCATAAAACATTCATAAACATCATGTATGTATACCTTAACATCCCTTAACAGCTGTAATATACATTAATAACAAACGTTATATAATAATAACAAACAGTATAATTGTATAATCATGTAATGTTTGTTATTAATGTATATTAAAGCTGTTAAGGGATGTTAGGATGTTAAGGCATACTTGCACGCTGTTTATGAATGTTCTATGAATACATTATGAATGCATTATGAAGGCGCACTGAATGTTCTATGAATGCATAATGAATGCATTGTGAAGGTGCACTTAATGTAAAGTGTTACCGCCTCATATCCAGACCGGGTTGGTATATTTGCTAACAGCCTGATATTGTGTACAGGACCTCAGGTGAGCACCGCTCTGCTCAGAGTGCGATAGCTGTGCTGTAAGTATGCGGGAGTGATCCCAGGCTTTCCTTATGCAGGGTCTCCTTTGGGCTGCTCTTTCGTTATCTGAGCTGTCATCTTCCTTTCCTGTTACCTTCTGATTTTTCCAGACTGTTTTCCAAGCAGCGCCTGTGTTTTGCCGTCTGAAAGTCCTCCATCCTTGTGAGGCCCCCAGTCACCCACATGAGGCGCGTCGGCATTTAACCCCCTAACAGCAGATTTGTCATGCTGATTGATTTTGTGTGCCTGCCTTAGAATCATGTTAATTCCAGCCTCTCGTCCTCTCTTCATTAGTCCAACCTGCCATGTTTCCTTCACAGTAAGACTCTGTGTATGAGGTTTCTGTTTAAATTTTTTTTAATTAATGACATGGCGAAAGATAAAAGTAAGCTTTTCATAGTGCTGAAAACAAAAACACGGAGGCAGAGCCAACGGCCCAAGCGGATGAACAGCAAAAGGTGCTCTCTGCCTGTCGGCCTGGCATCACCACAGCTACGCCTGCCCGCCTTGGTTTCGCAGTGACTGCCGATGGATAGAATGCGCACCCCCAGCAGATCTTAATAAGACAAAGAATCCTGGAAAGAAGCCGCCCAAGAGAATCAGGGGACTGCTGCAGCGGTGTCACGTGACCTGTGCTGTTGCGCAACTGGGACCAATTCCAAACCTAATAATAACCACGACAATAATAATACTGATAATATTAATAATGGAGCTGTTTGCCTGTTGAAGGGCAAGGAGCACTGAAGGCGCCTTTCTGCAGGGCTCTGCACGTACACACGCGTATCTGGGCCTCCCGTGGCCTCCTGCTTACTCCCAAGCTCCTCAATCTCTCAGGCTGATCTCTTCCAGATGTGCCGTCCCCCAAAGACAAGATTCCAGCTCCTAAATGCATGATTATTGCCACTTTTTATGGTAGCTTTATTTGTTTTTTTGGCCAGGGGCTCTTTTTCACACTTTAGTGTGTCCATGGATGGCGCCTTATAGTAAACAGTCTGGTTAGAACATAAAACTCTCTTCGGTTCTTCTGTGTGAGCTACTGTGATGCGTTTCTGCAGTAAAAGTTGGTCTGGAGCTATAGTGTCCTGTACTCCCCTAGCCCATCCCAAAGGAGCCCTCAGGACGGCCCACGATGAAGCCGTCTGCCTTTTCGTGGTTGAACACATGTCCTAGTGGAGTTTCTCCTCTTTCCTCCCTATTAATTTTTTGTTTGACCCCCCTTTTTAAAAATTGTTTTGTGTGGAGGAATGAAGGCGTTCACGTATTCATGATGTTGGGGTTGATGTACATGTAGGGGTGGAGGGGTTGCTAAAAAGGAATCTGCCAGCAGCCCAGGGTGATAAAAACGGATTTATTGGGGCAATGGAGTGGGAGTCAGAGAAGCCCTGTAGCCCAAACTGCACACCCTCCTCACGGGTAAATCCAGACCATGACTCTCTCTGAAATGCTACCAGCTCATTCAAAAGAGCTTGGTGCAGAGAGACAGGCACCAGTCTGGACAGCCTGCACCCCGGGGTCCTCAAAGCGAAGCCAGAATGAAAATGCCAGGCCAGAGATGGGTACTGGTGCTCCCAAGTGTAATGAAAGAAAGCAGCGGGGGCACCAGAGGGTGTTCCACAATACCAGGTAAAATATTACCGTGTGCTTTGCTTGATGTTTTCCAGGAAACTCTTCTGACTAGAGAATTAAAGATTACCCGCATTAAAATTCCAGATTATTTCCTACTTTAAGCCCATATGTTCCTGGCATTGAAGTCCTCTATGTTTTGCCTGCATCTCCCTTTGATTCTCTGTCTCAGTCCTTCCACAGCATCCCGAAGTCTTAATACTCCAAGTCGTACTGCTAATGTCATGTGACCATTACAAACAGCATGACATCACACATGGTGTATGTGTTAAGCTGGACCAGGGTCCTCTGTGTGGAAAAGCACACAGATGTCTGCTATACATCAGGCACAGCAGTAAATGTAGTAAACAGTGATACCGTAAGGCACTTACAGCATGGAGAGAGATCCTCTAGATGGGAGTCATGATCTTATAATATCACAATATCTCAAAATTAATTTTCAGCCTTAAAGCTAACAAAGAAATGCAAATAAATTCATTAGAGCAATATTGGTGGGATCCTTTGGAAATAAATCCTCTTTTATAATGTCTGATCCTGTTGATGTTGCGATGATGTTGATGCTACGCTGATCCTGCTGATGATTATCTCTCTATCTACGAACTGCATTTAAACCCATTTTGGCACACTCCCTTTTTACACTGGCAGCAAATGACCAACTAGAGCAAGTTTTTATAAATCAGGTTGTAAGAGGGGAATGACTTCTGTCACAGAGACCAGATTGTTTTAGCTAACATACAGACAGAGCACATCAGGATTAAACTACTAAATGGCTTTGCACCCATATCAAGGACACGGTCCAGATAACCTCCTAAACAAGCCTGACCAACATTTCAAAGTTGCTCCAATTCGATGGTCCAAATTCACATGCAAAAAATACGAGGTTAAAAATATGAGTTATAC